>CM057453.1:788105000-788442500 GCA_016271365.2 Neoceratodus forsteri | reverse complement strand
AACTGGAGGAAAGGGGATAACATTTGGCTCACATTATCATTTAATGGAGACAGACATTCAGATCAGACTGGAAGTCAATAATTTATGTTCATGAAATGTCAAAAGTGATTGAATATAAAAGATAAATGTCAATTTCATTTTTAAAATCAGAGCATACAGTGTTGAACAGCCCCTTTTTCCTGTGTGACAAAGGATGTCTGAAAGGTAAGATGAGGCTCATAATGTGGGACAGTTGAAATCATTTGTCAATCAGTTGTCAAAATGATTATGATGTTGCAAGAGAATTGTAACTTCAGGGGAATACAAGCTGCAAGAAAAGATGACGTTTACAAAACAAGGATCCTGTTATCAAGAAACTACCATGAGAGTGAGATTTATTTATTTAAAAACTATTATCCAGGAAAGTCCCATGATATACAAAAGTGTATTGTTTCCAGGGGTGCCCTGGGATTGCAGCAGCTGCAAAATGTGACAGTTGTAATATAAAAGAGGTGTGATGAAGAAAACAAAGGAAATGTAAACTGAAATATGTTCAGAGATATAGAATGCTAGGTAACTGTGCACAACAAAGCTATGTTTCTATTGAGTTGTTCTGATGATATTAGAGATCTTTTAAGGCAAAGATCGAGAGGTCTGTATAATGTTATCAAAACATTCAGATGGAAATACCCTTGTTTGTGAACAGTTACCTGTCTATTATTTTATATATTATACTGGATGTTGTTTGTGAACAGTTACCTGTCTTATTATTTTATATATTATACTGGATGTTGTTTATACCGTAGTATAAAATGAAAAGCATGCACGGCTCCAACTTCCTGTCTAACTCATTAAAGTGCCAAGTGCTTCTCCTGCTATGCTTCATTTTTTACACCACCCCTGAACTTTCTGAATTCCTTTTTTCTTTACCTAGTTAAAATAAATTAACCTGCCCCACACCCAGCTGCTCAGTCCCCACAGCTGAATCTCTGATTTTTACATTCGCTTGTGCGCATGCGCAAGGAGCGTTTGGGAGTAGACACACTTGGGGGTGCCTCTCCTTGCAATCAGTGCTCATTGAGCAGGCGTGGCGGTCCTGCACCAATGGGTGCAGGAGCTTTATATGACAGCGGTGGTCTTCTGCTTCAAAGAAAACCACGCTGTCATACTGAACTTACCAGCGATCTGCCCCCCCTCACGTCGCGGTCCCCGCGCCCGTCACGCCGCCCCAAAGCTTTGGTGCCATGCTGAGGCCACCCCAAGCGTGACAAATGTTGTTTGCCGATGGGGTGCCCAATCCCCGTCAGCTCCATGGCCCCTCAAGCCATCCTTCTGCCACGCTGGGAGCCCACCCCAGCATGACAAATGTCCGTTGTTTTGCCGACTGGGGTGCCCAATCCCCGTCGGCTCCTCGCTCCCAGCGTGGTTGCCAACAGGGTGCCCAATCCCCCATCGGCTCCTCGGCCCCCAGCCATCTTCTGCCATGCTGGGAGCCCACTAGCGTGGCAAATGTCCACGTAGTTCTGTTTTTTACACCTGTAAAGAAAGCGGTCCCTATAGTCTCCCAGTCCCCCCTCCCACAACCCGCACCCACCCACTGCGCACCCAGCCTCCCACACCCCTCACCCCATACTTACCTCCAGAGCTCGGCGCGATGATCTTCGGTGGACCGGGAACACGTCTGCACTCTTCAAAGCCGACCGCGAACTGAGGAAATGCCGGTAAGCTGTATAATGGGCTAGATAGGGGTTTCAACTTTATTGCATATCTCAGGCATTTTTTGGAATTTTTGCACCAAATTTTCAACATGGGGTTTTGGGACCCCTTCTCGTGAATGATGTCACTGTCATGGCATTATTCGGGCCCAAAGGTGATTTCGCAGTCACTGCGTGAAATCACCCTTGGGCCCGACTGGCTCTTTATGACAGTGACATCATTTATGAGAGGGTTCCAAAATCCCATGTTGATAAATTCCAAAAATTGTTAATGACGTGAGTTGCGCGGTTCTCACGCAGGCTCGTAAGTTCGCGAATTTTCAATATTTTCACTCCAGATTTTCAACATTGCCATTTTACCACACCTCCTTATGAGCAGTACAGCTGTCATTTTTCACATCCTGCCCAAAACGTGTTTCCGCCCATGTAGTGCACAATGGCGCAGTTGGTGTGCGAAATCAATGTATGGGACACATTAAGAAAATCATGATGACACTGTTCATTAGCAGAGGTCTTAAAATGGCTATGTTGAAAATTTGGTGAAAAAATTCCTAAAAATGACTGTTTTACGAGTCTGCGTTGAGCAGTTCCTACGCACGCTCGTAAGTTTGTGAATTTTCAATATTTTCACTCCAGATTTTCAACATTGCCATTTTACTGCACCTCCTCATGAGCAGTACAGCTGTCATTTTTCACACATCCTGTCCAAAACATGTTTCCGCCCATGTAGCGCACAATGGCGCAGTCCGTCTGTGAACTTAATGTATGGGACACATTAAGAAAATCACAGTGACACTGTTCATTAGCAGAGATCTTAAAATGGCTATGTTGAAAATTTGGTGAAAAAATTCCTAAAAATGACTGTTTTATGAGCGTGCGTTGCGCAGTTCCATGCGCTCATAGGGTTCTCAATTTTCAATATTTCCTCCAGATTTTCAACATTGCCATTTACCACACCTTCTTATGAGGTAGTACAGCTGTCATTTTCACATCTCACCCAAAACATGTTTCCGCCATGTAGCACAATGGCGCCAGTCGTTGTCTTGAAATCAATGTATGGGACACATTAAGAAAATCACAGTGATACTGTTCATGAGCAGAGGTCTTAAAATGGCTATGTTGAAAATTTGGTGAAAAAATTCTAACAATGACTGTTTATGGCAGGCTGCGTTGCGCAGTTCCTACACGCTTGTACGTTTGCGAATTTTCAATATTTGTACTCCAGATTTTCAACATTGCCATTTTACCACACCTCCTCATGAGCAGTGCAGCTGTCATTTTTCACATCTTGCCCAAAACGTGTTTCCACCCATGTAGCGCACAACGGCACAGTCGCTGTGTGAACTCAGTGTATGGGACACATTAAGAAAATCACAGTGTCACTGTTCATGAGGCAGAGATCTTAAAATGGCTATGTTGAAAATTTGATGAACAAATTCCTAAAAATAACTGTTTCTGGCGTCGTTGTGCGGTTTCTACACCTTTCGTAAGTTTCGATTTTCAATATTTTCACTCCAGATTTTCAACATTGCCATTTTACCACACCTCCTTATGAGCAGTACAGCTGTCATTTTTCACATCCTGCCCAAAACATGTTTCCGCCCATGTAGTGCACAATGGTGCAGTCGGTGTGCAAAATCAATGTATGGCACACAGTAAGACAATCACAGTGACACTGTTCATTAGCAGAGGTTTTAAAATGCCAATGTTGCCAATTTGGTGAAATAATTCCTGACAATGACTGTTTCACGAGCGTGCATTGCACAGTTCCCATGCACACTCGTAGGTTTGCGAATTTTCAATATTTCCACTCCAGATTTTCAACATTGCCATTTTACCACACTTCCTTATAGAGCAGTACAGCTGTCATTTTTAGCATCCTGCCCAAAACGTGTTTCCGCCTATGTAGCGCACAATGGGGGTAACAAAAAGGTCATGCTGAAAATGTATTGTGCAAATACCAGCAATCGCACAGGGCATTAGGGTAAAGCACCATACATGCCAAACACCACTGCAAATACCTGCAAGCGAACATTCGGCATTGACAAATGCTTGTTATTAAATGGCTTACTTTTTAATTTAGTTTGCAGAAAACCACCGCCCACTGTATGATGCTGACATCAAAAGTGTTTAAATTTGAATGAGCAATTTTTAAACAGATGCGACTGCTACAATATGAGAGGCAACCAGTGCATGAGTTTTCCCTGAACTTAATTTAAAAGTAAGCCATTTAAACCAATTAAGACGTACAATTGCGGGTGCTAGTTAGTTAGTAAGAAAGTGCATGTGTGGCAGATTTTTTTTTTTAATTAGACAGAAAACAGTAATGTTTTTAACTTCTAGGGTGAGAAAAATAATTGCTTTCTGCAGAAGAGCCGGGTGTTTGGTTCTATGTGATAAAGGCGAGTCTGAAAGACCACCTATCACATAGGCGAAGAAACTTGACCCCGCAGTCAAATGAGCAACGGATATTGTAGCGATGGTCGCAAATAGCGACAGTCACTACAATACATAAAAAAACATACAAAACTCTATTTTTTATGTGGAGGCTGTGCCCTCCCTTGTGAGGTCAAGCCCCCCACACCCCCCAAAACTTAAATAATCAACTCCGAGGAGGGTGCAGACCACAGGGCAAGTTACTGGATGCTGAAACAAAATAATTTATTCTGCCTCTAGCCGGAACTGAGGGTTGCTTGTATTGTAAGCAGTGGTGTACACCACTATGCTATGCAAGCAGCTCAGTGGGAATTGGCCTCAAAGGACACTATATCCTAAAATAGTGAGTACAGCTCCTTGCTGTACTCGCTATAAAGGATATAGAGCCATATTGCACCACTCGCTCTCTTGTAGAGCACTATTATTGAGTTGCTTAAAAGTGCAGTGCTCAATAATCAGCTCTCTACATGGGTGCTACCGGGTGTTTCCATGAGTATAGGGCCAAGGAGCCGTGGGTGCTTTCACATTTACTGGGACACTGCTACTGTAGTATGATAAAACGTCATTGCACCACCATAGCTACATCACTTCTGTGGTACATCCATGTACAGCAGCACTTAACCATGTATGCTACAGGTATATTATACTGTAGTTGTCAATGTTGCCCCGGTGGTATCCATAGCACTTTAAAAATGCAGTATTGTTATGAATGCTTTATTGCTATTTTTGTGACTTACAGCCTCATAGTCTCTACACACAAGATGATCTGCATCACTTTGACGACTGCAAATCATGTTAATTACTGAAGTGGGTAGGGTACTTCCCAAGGGTAAACTTCAACCCTTCAGACGGGCTACTGCAAGGACCTTCACTTAACATCAGTTATTAGTATTTCAAATTTATTCCACTACAATGTCTCAATAGTATTCAGTAGCAGTTCCATAATTAATTAACCATTTCATTTCATTTCATTTATTCTTTGTTAACCAGGTAAGGACACTGAACCAAAGGTCCCTTTTCAGGCCCAACCTGGACAAAACAACAAAATACAAAAACAGAACAACAAGATGACATATTACAAATAACAATTACAAATAGATTTTGACAATAAATAATACTTTAACCTTGATGTAAAATTAGGAACAGAGGAAGCAAGTCTGACATTAACTGGGAGTGCATTCCAATTTAAAGGGGCTGCAATTGAAAATGCTCTTGAACTAATCTTAAGTCTGTTGTGGGACAATCTATAATGGGCCATTTGCTAACCTCAAACAAGGCAACAACTCTCTTTTAAGAACTAGTTTAGAAAGAGGAAAAAGGGAAGCAAAGTGCAAACTCTTAAACATCAGACATCCCACCGAGTACTCAGTCCGACAACTGGGTGACAACCAGCCCAGTTGTGAATAAAGACTACAGCTATGTGTATGATGAGGAGCTCCAAGAACAAATCTTCAGATATTGTTTTACGTGACAGCCAGGGCATTCATTTCTTTTGCCCCAGTATTATAATAGATACTAGATGCATAATCAAAATGGGGAAGAAGTGATCCAACAGCAATTGCTGTCCTAGTCTCTAAGGAAAAATAGGGTCTACATTTATAAAGTAGCCCAATTCTCTGATTTATCTTTTTAGTTACTGACTGAACCTGTAAGGAAAATGTCAGGCATGGATCCAAGAGTGGTCCAAGATATCTAAACTGTGATACTTGTTCTAACAAAAGGCCTTGGGAATCAAACACTGCTAAGTTCAGATTGTCCTCCAACCTTGAAGGCATACCAAAAAGCATAACCTTCATTTTGGTAGAATTTAGAACCATGGCATTAGAAATCAGCCAAGAACAAACTTCCCCACTATCCTCATCAAGAACAGTAGAAAGTTTCAACACTGATTTAGGCTGAGCAAAAATTATAAGATCATCCGCATACAGCAATGAGCCACTAGCAGTACAAACCTGACGTAGTTGATTAACAAAAATAGAAAACAATAAAGGGCCCAAAATGGACCCTTGAGGTACCCCACAATGAACAGAGGACACATCCAAAGCAACTGAACCCACTTGAACATATTGACATCTATTACTTAAATAATTACCAACCCAAGAAAGAGCTGCCTCAGAAAACCCAAGATTGTATAGTTTAAGACAGGTAAGATTATGATCAATAAGGTCAAATGCCTTGGTCAGGTCCATGAACACTGCCCCTGTCATATAACCTTTCTCAAACCCACGTAGGACAGTGTCCGTGAATCCAACCAAGGCAATCTCCGTACCATGTAACCTATGAAAACCATGTTGCTGCCAGGTCAACAAGTCATAAGTCTCCAGAGAATCATTAATCTGCCCGGCCACTCATTTTTCAAGTAATTTACTAAGCAGATGTAAGATTTATATTGGTCTATAGTCATCTAATGTAGCAGCATTACTTGTTTTAGGAATCGGGGCTACTCTTGCATTCTTCCATAAAGAAGGAAATACGTGATTACCAATGACAAGTTAAATATATAACAAATAGGGTTGGCAATAAATGGAATTGCCAGCCTTAAGAAATGACCATCTAACCCACCCCCACAATCACTAGCTCTATCTGGAATACACTGCAAGAGTTTGAAAATGTCATATTGAGTGACTTCATTAAATAGAAATCTAGGCCTATCTACTGGAGACTCAAATTATTTAGTTTTAATATCTACAGACTGAGGAGAAGAACATCTATATCTAGACAAATCAACATATTTGTTATTTAGCAAATTGACAATTTCAGGCAGATCAACAATGTCAACATTATCTACTGTAACTTTCTGAATATCAGCTTTAGGTTTTGGAGACAAGAGAGAGTAAACATTATCCCAAAATTTCTTTGGGTTAGCCCAGCCAGCTTCAAAACGTTCCCTATAATAATCATTTTTTGCTTTCCTTACTTCAGATGACACCAAGTTTCTGAGCCTACTATAGAGGTTCATTGCAGCACTGCTAGGAGACAATTTAAATTTTAACCAGGCCAGATCTCTATCCTTAATCAAACTCTTAATACTAGAAGAAAACCACCCAGTGGGAGAACCTCGACAGCAGAGTGTCCACAAGGGAAAAAAAGTTTCCTGAATAGGGAATAATTGGTTACAAAAAAAATCCAGAGCGGCATCAACATCCGAAATACATCAAGAAAAGGCCAATCAATGGCATCCAGAGAAGAATACAATAAGGAAAAATGTATCCTATTAAACTATTGTACTTGAACTGAACATGGGGGAGGTTTCAGACGTCGAAAATTCAAGACACAATATGTTGCCATGTGATCACTAATGGAGTTGGCCAAAACACCAGAACTTGCCACTTTTCCCTCCCTATTTTTTAACACCCAATCAAGTGTGGAATGATTCAGTGTATTGGGACTCAATTGAGCTGGTTCCACAATACACTGAGTCAGACTATAAGAGAAGAAGAAGATTAAAGTTCCAGGGTGTCCTTGGCTAACCAATTCAAATTCATATGTCCAACAATGACAACATCACCTTGCTTGAAATAAGAGGCACCAAAATCTAACATATTTTTCAAGCCTTCCAGACTGCACTGAGGGGGATTATATAAACAGCCCATGGTAAGTTTTTTTCTTTCCCCCTGAAACAAATTGCAATAGCAACCAATCTGTTTCACAGGCAACTTCACTACTAGACATAAGTAGGTTTACCTGTAACTGGTCTTTAAAATAAACCAAAACACCACCCACCCTTTTCTTACCTTTGGTCAGCCCTAATCAACTTATGACCCTAGATACAACATACATTGTCGGATATCAGGTTTCAGCCACGTTTCAGAAAGAGCAACAATATCAGACTAATAAACACTAATCAGCTGTTTGATTTCAGCAATCTTAGGAATCAAACTGCAGACATTTAGGTGAATAATTTTAAAGCCATGGCTGACAACAAAAGGAAGTGGGAAAAACCCTGTGAGGTGGGAGCTGAGTTTAAATGACAAGGCCCAAGTTTACCTCAACATCCCCTGCTTTCAACAATAGATAAACTGTTTGAACAATATAACCAGTTTTCGAATAAGGGTATTCCATGATATAATGAGCCTTGATACCCAGAACCCACAGAAATCTCACATCCATAGTATTATTCAGCAATAATTGCCAAAATTAATAACCACATTATTAACCACCATACAGTTTGAGAACAAAATCACTTGTATCATATTTAACTCCAACCCCTTAGCTATATCATGTAATGCTACATTATCAAGCACATAACAACCCACCCCTAGAATATATGCCCAAATAATATACACCTTAGCATTCCACATGTTATTTGTATCACTGTACCACTGCACTAACTCAAAATAACCACACGCTCCCACTCCCCTGCATCCCACGGACTCCCTTAGACTCCCCTGCACCTATCGCATTTAACTGCATGGCCGCCGTGTTTAGCAGGTCAGAAATTTAAAGAACCTCAACCCCACTGAAAGGGCTGCCACCACCAATCCGGGGGGGAGGAGGTACAGCCAATAGCGAGTGCATGGGTAGGACAGAGATCCTCTGAATAACAAGCGGCAGAATGGAGTAATACAGCAATGAGGGAGAGGTTGCAGCAGCTGTGGCAACTTAACCAGAACAACTTCAAATTACAGCAAATGTCACGCTCTGTAGCGAGCAGCTGTTCATCACTGTTACCATACTAATACACACCAGATACTCTAATTCACAATGCTAAGGTTGACTAACATGTCAGATGAATAGGGAATATAATACTGTCAATTTCATATGCGCTTGCAGTTATGCTTATCAAATAATTAAATTAATTGCTATTTTGTTGAATTCATTGTGCATCTGTGAATAGGGTTTTAGAACTGAGAGGAGAAGGTGGACATCTCTTTTCAATGTGTGTGAAGTCAGAACTAGTGCACTGAACTGGAATCACATTTTCTTTTTAATGACTGTACAGAGAAAGGATTAATGACCTTCAGTTAAAGAGACTTACCAGCCTCAGCCCCTACACCTGATATATAGGTGCTGTACCTCATGGGGCTGCTTCTAATGTACAGCTTGATGAAAATAATCGCTGTAGTAAAAAATGGCAACTCTCATAAACGTAGAAAGTCCGGTTCCCAAGGACTTCCTGGTTTCTAGTGCCACCCATGCTCCGCCCCCGTGCTCTGCAAAGTTATGATGCAATGCTAGGGAAAGCACAGGGGGGAACACACTCCATTATACTCTATGGGTGGCACCTTTTCGCTCATTTTTTTAATATTATAATGACCATTCGGTGATAAAAGCGTGGGCACTGGTGGACTAATGAGGCCCTGTGATGACCAGTGCTATGACTTATCACCAAATAACATTATAATATTTAAAAAATGATCAAAAGGTGCCACCCATAGAGTATAATGGAGACATCACGCTCTCCCAGCATTGCATCATAACTTTTCAGAGTGCTTGGAAGAGCGTGCATCACGGAAACCAGGAAGTCCTTAGAACCCGGTACTTCTAATTTTACGAGCGTTGCCATTTTTTACTACAGCGATTATTTTCATCAAGCTCTGTATTAGAAGCATCCCCATGAGGTACAGCACCTGTATATCAGGTGCGTGGGCTGTTTCATTTAACTTGGTGGGTCTCTTTAATTGTATTCTTTAGAGACTTAATTGAAGTACCATGGAACACATATATCAATGTAGCTTCCTACCAGAGGAGACAGCATAAGTAACATCTTGTTTAGACAGACACAAAATTAAGTTCCTCAGTGGGGAGAGGGTTTGCTACCTGCAACCAGGTTTGCAAAGCAGATATGGGAGGCTGGTAATCAGGTGGCCAGGCTGGAAGAATGGTGCCTGAGGCAAGATCCCAGCTGGGTAGTGGTCGGTGGCATGTTTCACTGCCAAGACCTCTGACTGTGGGATGGGAAGCTTGCTCCTCCATCAGGGATGTTGTGTGCATACAAGCTGCATGGTGGTAGTAGGTCATGGGGGAATGGGTACAACAAAGGAGAAAACCCTGAAGTCTCAATGCCAGTTGTTGGGACTCTCAGGATCACACCATGAAGATCTGTTCTGGTAGAACAGCAGGTGTCGTGATGGATAGGGTTGGGAGTTCACCAAGAATTAAAGGAACAGCACACCCAATGTCTGGGAAGATGTCACCATGAGGCCAAAGAGTAATAGGACAAAAAAAAACACAGTGTTTTCCCACATCCCTTCCATTGTTAAACCTCAGTTATGAATGCCAGTACATGTCAATTATTTATATTGCTAATAAGTTTTGTTTTACTTAAAATATTTAAGGAATCTCATCTGAGGTTTGGCATCTTATTTGCACCGGTGTCCCTATTGTAGTCAGGCGCACAGGTAGCACCATATCATATAAAAATTTATGAAACTGCAGACGTTTATAGAGCTCTGACAAATATTCACATTATGAAGATGATAAAATTTATTTCAGGGGATTCATACTTGTAGGTGTTTCTACCCTGATATTTACATTATCAATAGAGATGTGTGGAAAACAAATATTTATTCCAGAATGACACAAATAATGAGTTATTCATTATTTTGGAATGAAAAGGAACAGTGTCCACTATTCAGGTATTGGTATTCAGGAAATTAACAAGAAACGTTTTAAAAACCCTACTGCCAGCCTCAAGAGACCAGGAGTTAGTCCCTTGGCCACCCTACCTGTCCCAATCATCTCCTGCCCTGAGGCCCTCCTCTATCCTACTATACAATTAAATATAGTGTAGAACACCCCTGCATGCAGTCAGCCATGCCCTCTCTTCCTCCTGTATGCATCTTTTAATTCACTCCCCAGTTGATTCCCACAAGGCCAAAAAGGGCCACTTTAGTCAAACTGGGCACCATCCTGATCTGCTATTCCTGAATAGGCATAAAAGAGTAGGTATATGTCCTGGCTGACTGGTCTCACCTATGTCCCTCACGAACAAGGATAAGCTGATGCGATGCAAGGAGGAAAGATGCATGTGGATGATTAGACAGAAAAAACAGACTTATAAACTGAATAAGATAGAAAAGAGTGAGATGGTTCTGCTATAGTAGATCATTACTGCACTGCAGCGTGCATAAGCTTGCACTGTACAGAATCCTGCAGCCACTGTATCTTGCCTGCCGGTCAATGAACAACCTCAGGTTGCAGTGTCATCCCAGTCCTTTGTTTTCATGAGCCCTGTGTTGATCACTTCATTTGAAGCAGGAGGAAACTAATTCAACATGTCCAGTTGCCAGCTACAATTAATAAATAACAGCAGCATACCTCATTGTTTGGTTATTACATTCCAGTGTTGTAATATATCTCCTTTACATTTAATTTATAACCCCTTAACAGGACTGCTATGGTGTCTCTGAACTAGTTTGCATGGTGCACACTTTGTGGATAATGTGGAGATTGATATCAACCAGCAGGCGAGCCAGTGGAAAATACATCATGAACTGAAAACATTTTAAGCATACTTGAAGTAAAAGCTGGTGGTGTTTGAGGCTCATATAATAAAAATTAGAAAACATCTGTAATGTTTGTTATAGAAATATGGTCAGACTTGTTTTACCAAACAAAGTTGCCTTGCTGCTTTAAAAGGAATATATATTTCAAGCGTTCTTGGATCTGACTAAATATAAATTAAAGAAAGATCATCTCACAGCACTCTGAGTGAAACGCATATACTTGGGTATTTTGGGCAGGTTCTGTTCCTTGTTTGTGGCTTACACAATACTGCATTCAGGAAAAGTAATCAAACAGTACAACCTTCTCATAGCTTTACTGTTTGTATATATGTAGGTGAATGGGTGAAGGCAGAACATTTCTTCTTTGTTTAATTTTTTTCACTCTATTTTAATCCCCTTTAGCACCTACTATGAGGCCCCAGGTAGTTCCTTAATTGGGATACTGCATTTGATGATCATTTTGGAAACCTTCCTGTCCTATGCCACCTTCTTTCTCCAGGATTTACTCTACACACCCTCACCCGCTTAGCTGCCTCTGTGTCTCTCCTTCAAGGTCCTACAGGAATGGATCAGGTGAGCTCCATTGTACCACACCTGTTTGACCTCTACCTCTTCCAGATCTCCCCAAGGGGTCTGCTCAAGCTCCTTCCAACAAGCTGGCTGTGGAAGGAAAGTTCCTTATAGCCAGGGGACAGGGACAGGGACAGGGACCAGAGCAGTCTTAACAGGCATGATGATGGACAACCATGTCTTCTTCCTGGCCCATGTGTGCTTCCCACTCACTATGAAGGATGCAGAAGTGTCTGTTATACATCCATTGTCATGTGTCCTTCCCCACCAATGAGCAGACCCTGACTACACAACCACATGTGGTTGCTGAGATGATAGACTCACAGTGAAAATCATTTCTTTTCCACCACCTCAGATAAGGAGAGCATGTGGAACATTCCATCGCTATATTAATATTTTAAATATATTTGAAACTGGCATCACCATTTTAACACAGAATTTTATTTTTTGTAAAAATAAATAATGCTTTCATCTTGAGCAGATAATCAGGTCTTTAAAAACACGACTATGAGCAGTAAGATAACTGAGTAATAAGAAATTATCAAATACAGTAGTTTGCTGTGTTGAATCCTAGAAGCTGAAAATCTGCTTAGCCAGGCTTTAGACCTCAAAACTAGCACTGGGTGCCAAAGAATTCAATGTACATTGCCATCCTACAGTTAACTGTACAAGAAGTACAGTAAAGCAAGTTACAATTTGGAGTTAACATTAAGATTAATTTTCAGGAGGAAAGGTAACATAAGCATGTAGCTTAAAAAATATCAAACCTCAGAATCTTGGCAAATGTGGTATGATTGCTGATGGCTTGCATTTAAAATAAAATTCAAAGACAGGAAGTCAGTTACACAGCTGTAAGGCTCTAGTTTGTGTCAATTGATTATTTGGTCACAATGAAACCTGAAACCATATAATTAACCTATTGTTTATACAGCCATTTATTTAGCATGAGCTCATTCTGCATCACATGGCAAACACTGGAACAGTGGCCCTAACCATTATAAACAGAGAACTATAATGAAAGGAAGTATAGTCAGAACCCAGCTCTCAGTTAATCAGAGTCAACGTTTTGTTGGTTTGGTTTTCTTGATCTGTGAGAATTAGAAATGTAGTTGGCCAGTTCTAAGTGACTGGCAGCTAACAGGAATGGATGTGGCAAAAAAAGATATAGTCATAATTTGCAAGAGACTCATTTTCTCATAACAACCACCATTTTAATTCTGGCACCAGATCTTACATTCTCTCTCTCTCCCATTGTTGTACCATCCTCCCAAGTTTGCCTTCAAGTACTCCTAGAGGCATCATGCAGATGACTTTGGACATAAGGGTGCAGGAGTGGTCTCCTCAAGACCCCACCAAATGCTACTCATAGACTGGTCACAAGAAGATGCTACAGATTGAAATACTCTGACCCTTCCTTCTCAGAGAATGGGCACTTCCATAACATGCCACCCTCCACCAATGGTTCAGTGAGCAACAAACCCAAGATGGCTGCTGAACCTGGGTGTTGTCTTATGACAGCCATTAGGCTGGGATACCAACTACCACTTTGATGCTAAATCATGGTTTTATAGTAATCTGAAACTGTATTGAAACAAGAACAAGAAGCCAAGGAAAAGCATTTGCATTGCAGCTTTTGTAATGATTGGAATACTAATAACTGATGTTCATTTCATATGGTAGTACAGAAAAAATGTGTGATATTTGCTATGCTGCTACAAACGCAAATATTAGTTCACATGTACAAAATTACTCTCAGAATGAATGTACATTCATCAGAGTACTGTTGTGATAACTCTATTATAGCTGGAAGAACTCAGAAATGTTCTAACCCTTATTAAATAAGAACCAGAACATGGTGGGGTTCTGATTATTTATACATTTTTATTAATAAACATGCTAAAATACTTAAAAAGGGCAAGCTCTCTAATTTTCAACATGGAAGGGCAATGGGAATACTTTAAATCTTAATTTGCATGAAAAATAAAGTAAAAATGCTAATGTGGAAGGGAGACAAACAAGCCAAGGCACCCCCCAGCAGGGGACAACTATGAGAGATGTACAGGCAGCAGGCAGGTACAGGCAGCCTGCACAACACCACCTGATCTTTTCTCTCATTCACTCAATCTCTCCTAATCTGCTGTATGTTCTTTTTGTTTTCTGTTTGAAAACTGCAGGCAGGCACAGATAGCCAGCACAGTGCATGCATCACACTCCTGCTGCATTCATCTCTCTCTCTCTCTCTCTCTCTCTCTCTCTCTCTCCTCTCAGCCTTTACCTAATCTACTTCTTTCATTTGCTAGCAATATTTTCTCACATACTTTTGTATTTTCTGGAAGCACTGTCCTCCAAGCACAGGCAGCCTGTGGCAGTGACAGCACCATTCTGATCTCTCCTTTTCACTTGCTCACTTAATTTTTCTCCAATACGTCTGTTTTTTTGAGTACCTATGTTGTCAGTACATTTTTATTCTCTATTTCTGCTTAGCTGCCTGCAGGTAAACAGTGTGCCACCAGTGCAGCAACATCCCTACATCAACAGCAAAGTGGGCACCACACCTTGATCAACAGTCATTCCATTGATTGGAATTTTGTAGCACACACGATCTTGCCACCCCAGGGGTGTTGTGCTGGTTCCCTCCTACATCTCTGACCTGGAGGTGATTATATGATTTCTCGGGGGGGGGGTGCAGGGTGCGAAGCCTACCCCACCTGCAAACAGCTAGGATGTGCTCTGGTGCTTTGCCGCAATTGCGGTTGGACGCCACAATTGCCAGGTGACATGGTCGCCATTGGCAATTTGTTGTCAATATAATGTCGGTCGACAATATTGTTGTCGAACCGTCATTGTGGAACCCAGATAAACACAGTCACTGGCATGGTGAGCTGCCATACACTCATTACCTGTTCAAGCTCTCTGTCTCTAAAATCTACTGTAGTTTATTTTTTTTTAGTTACTTATTTTCCTATCTGTGTCTCTGGTGTTTCAGAGCCAATTTTGTGCTGCAGTTGTGTTTTGCAGACAAAGTAAGGAGGGTAAGCAACCAGGTCCAGCAGGCAGCCACACCCCATCCCCCCTTCAATTCTCTCTCTCTCTTTTTGATCTCTCTTTCTGATTATTCTCCTTTCTCTCCACGTTTGCTGGCCTAGTAACTGTGTTTGTGTGTGTTTTTTTGTAACTTAAGCTCTAGAACAGGCTTAGCCCACATTCCATTCACTACTGTCTCTCTTGTTCTCTCCCCCTTGTAGTGCGTTTCTCTTACTCTACTCTAACTCCAACCACTGAATCTTCTTTTATAGTCCTGCCAAGAAGTCACATGAATTTTTTTGCCACTGGTGAGGACTGGCTGATGAAGCTTGTGATTCTCACCACTGGTACCAACTCTGCACGACATGCAGTCAGAGCACCACCAACATCCAAGTGGCACACATATTCTTTCTGCCTCCTCATTCACATAGCCAGTGCAGAAATACAGAAGAAACACTCACCACCCGAGTGGCGCATGTGTTCTTTCTCCTTCCCCCATCATGCAACCAGCGCAAACAGGAAGTGGCACTCACGGACTCAGAACTGAACTTTGCTGCTCAAGTCCATCTGTATTTTACTCAAGTCTGTGAGCTAGTCATGGATCGGGGGCGGGGGAGGATCCGATTTTCTGCAGAACAGACTGCCTGGCCCTAAACTCTATAAACAGAGTCAGCTGGCAATCCCTTGCAAATAGACAATTGAATAAGAACTCATGCTGATATTTACACATTACCACACCTTTTAGAGTTCTTATACAAAAGAAAATTTCAAGGATTGTGTGATTCATTGATTATTTTTGCATCATGATATTCTGCAATATGTAGCTTTTGCTGCCCGTCGTGCACGATACAGCCACAAGTAATTTTATTACATGGGGCCCTTTCATAGTGCACAGATCAGCCAGTGCCCTACACTAATGACTCCTCATTACATATATGAGTCTGCCTAATGACATCACTGATGGAAGACTACTTTTGGGCATGCCCCAAACTGCACTGCTTGTACTGTACTATACTATACTGTATTGTACTATAATGTACTATATTATACTATACTATACTATAATGTACTGTACTATACTATACTGTACTGTACTATAATGTACTGTACTATACTATACTATACCATACCATACTATACTATACTACTGTACTATACTATGCTAAACTATACTGTACTGTACTATACTGTACTGTACTGTACTTATTTAGGTAGTGCACTTTCCACTTTCATGCATCATAAGATGGGCATGACCTTAACAACTATTACTTCTTAGGAAATTGTACTTTCCATCGTTTGGCATAAACTTCGACAAACTGGAAAACAGCAGCTCCTTCTTTTTCGTTTTGCTTAGAAGAAGAAGAAGAAGCATTTACATAGCGCTTTTCATACACATTGTATCCTAAAGTGCTTTACAAGCAATGCTAGACTGGTAGTGAAGTGATTGTAGAGTGGCAGCCATTTGGCACGGTAGCACCCACACACAGCCTTGGACAGTTGCATGTACCATTTTTGGGGGGAAGGGGAATGTTGGCCAGGACACGGGGGAAATCCCCTACTCTTGTGAAAATAGTCTTGGGTTGTTTTTCTTCCAGCTGGACACCCACCAGGACAGCACCAGAGATGGGTAGAAGGGACCTCGGTTCAACATTTCATCCAAAGGACAGCACATCACCCCCCCAGCACTGCACTCAGGTGCCAGTGTTTTAAGGTATAAGCCCAATCCTGGTGTGGGACAAGAACCCACGCCCTTCCAGCTCAGGTGATGTGCTACCAACAGAGCCATGCTCAAACTCCATTATGCTTAAGGTAAGTTTGCAGTCATATTACTAGATACAAAGGCTGCTTCCTGTGGTATGTGGACAGCGGAAGATGTATCTTACTGTACAAACAACAATTCAAAAGCAGCACATATTAGGAAGTCATATACAGCCTAAGAATAATCAATGAAGTAACCAGAGCCTATTAGTAACACTGAATGCATTTTGTCCCTTGTTTTACCACACCTTTAATTTAACATGAACAAATAATGACATGTCAGCCTTGTGGCGTCAAGCAATGAGAGATCCCTCTGGCATGCTGGCAACCTCGTTTCTTCCTCAAGCATGTAACATCATGAGCAGAGGTTGGCAGAGGAGGCTCAGAGTGTCCACTGGCTACTCTCCTCCTAGTGGGAGATGGTGTTCATTGCACAGCTCTAGTAGCTGCTCTTGGTGGTGGCATAGTGGAGGTGCCATGGATGGCATGGTGACAGCGTACCATTAGCCTCCCCAGCAGACACTAGCATGCATGAGTCAATGGGGAGGAGGGAAGGAAAAGCAGCAGAAATGTTCCCCAGCACAGCGGATGATGGCCCTCATACTCCTCATGCCAAAAGCCCTCCAGCATGCTATCAGAACCCCTCCAGTTAATGCCCAGGCAAATGACCACTCCATCCTCTGGATCAGAGGAGGCCCCAGAGAGGCAACCTTGAAAAGGAGGATGTGTGGAGGACACAATCCTTCCACTTGACCAGAGGAGGCTTCCAGCGGAGACAGTTTGGCCCGCAGTTGCTAGAGGCGGTCTGGTAGGTGCCCAACAACAGCAGGAAGTGGTGTGGTGGGTGTGTGGAGGCAGCTGATTGGCCTGAAGAAGTGGGAGGCTGGTGGACATAGGAGCTGACAAAACGATAATGACTTAGGACCCATGCCATAAAGCCTTTCCAATAAATGCCTTCCTATCTCAGAAATGACTCTGACATCTGATTTATAACCAGTGAAGGTGAACTCTATTTAGTATATTATTTTCCAGCCATATGGGCATTACAGTACAAATAAACAATAGTCAGTGCTCACTTACAATATTTTTTTTTGTTGTTGGCTAGCTCCCAAACAGTCTGTCATCCCTGCCACCTCACCCCATTCCCTGGGACTTACCTGCTGCCATGCTGGAATGCACCTTGGATTGCCCACCAGTGTGGGGTCATCTGGGAGCCACCCATCGCTACTCCCCAAATAGTGCCACATGGTGATCTGGTCAGTTGCATGAGGTTCATTGGGGGATGCAGATGTCCTTTGTGCCTCAGCTGTTTTTTCCCCCCATTAATTGGGAGAAGTGGTATGCAATGACATAGCAGCGCAATGCGCCAACATCTGGCACACCTCCTGGAAACTACAAGCCTCAGCTGTGACACCCCCAGCCTCTACCAGGGGTCGGTCAAGCACCAAGTGCTACACCACCCTCCCCCCTGGAGGATGAGAGCAGTCCATTAAATCAGTGATCCCCCCCCCCCGGGTTGGCCCTCTGACTCCCCAGGCTCACATCTGAACCTGGGTTGTCATTCAGAGGTGGAAATCTAACCATTCGCGGAAGCAGCCTCACTTATAGTTCAAATCTTAAAATTTACAAGGTACATTTCAAACAGTTAATAGCAGCATATAGCTCTCTGAGGCTAAATTGATTAACTTCTGTAAGTTTTTTCAATATACTTATTCTCCTTGCCAGGCCTCCCTTCAAGACAGGACCTCCAACCCTACCACCTGCCATCTCTGGGACTTACTCAATCTTCTATAAGTGATGCCCCTCCATGCAGGGGCTATTGTCCTCCTCCTCCTTCACATCCAGGATCTGGATCATTGAATGAGATGGGAGCTGTAGTCAATGGTGTGGAGTCTGAGGAAAGTAAATAAATCATCCTACTATGGCCAGCATTTTCCTCCTCCAGTTCCCTTGCTCCTCTCCTCTGGCAACATGAACAGCATGGGGGGAACCACTTTGGATGCACTCAGCAGGCTTCTCCAGCAAGTTCCTTGTCTCACCAGCAGGAGCTGCTGCAGCACCAGAATGTGCGCCTTCTACCTCCAGCTGGGACACACTGCCATCTGCAGCAGATTCCCAGAGGTTGGCTAGTTGAGTGCTGGCCTCTCTACCTCCAGTTGGAACACACTGCCATCAGCAGCAGGTTCCCACAGACTGGCTAGTTGAGTGTTGTCCTCTCTACTTCCAGCTGGAACACATTGCCATCTGCAGCAGGTTCCCACAAACTGGCTTGTTGAGTGCTGCCCTCTCTACCTCCAGCTGGGACACACTGCCATCAGCAGCAGGTTCCTACAGACTGGTTACCTGAGAGCTGGTCTCTCTACCTCCAGCTTGAACACACTGCCATCAGCAGCAAGCTCCCCAAGACTGGTTACCTGAGTGCTGGCTTCCTGAGCTTCCTCCTGAATGCTGGTTATCATCATAGAGGCATGACACACCTCCATTAAAGAAAATAATGTTTTGGACAATCAACAATAAATATTGCCTTACCCTGTATTTCCCTCTTTCTCCCAAGTGAGGGATCACTTATGCAGGGCACATAAATAGGGTGGGGGTGGGTATATTGGTAAGAGGTGGCTCACAGCAGACGTTTTCACAGTGTCCTGTACTCCTCCCGAAAAATAGAGATGGTGGGTCTGGCAAGAGGTCTGATAAAGGCTGACTCAGGAAACGTAAAATAAACCCAAAAAATACAATTCCATGAAAAAACACATAGCATAAATTAGTAACCCTACAGACAAGACACATAATGCCAACCTTTTTTAAATAAATGTCCCAGCCAAACCAACTGTTGCTTTACATGAGTTCTGGGACCTCATGTCATAGAAAGCCTATGCCTTGCGACCTTGTTTCAAATAGCTCTAAAGTCACTTGATCTGGAAAGCAGGAATAACTCTTCCTTGTGAACTAAATGACTGAATGGAATTTATTTTTTCGAGTTTTTATGGAGACCTGTTTAATGGGAGGCATTGTTTTTAGCAGCTAATTCTAATATTCAGCTGAGATAGCCATCTAAAACTCTTTATCCTGCATCATTCTTGAGTTTTACTGCATTTCTTTATTTAGGTTGCAAATCAGAAAAGCTGTCACAGAGAGTCATTTTTTTGATGAGAAGTGCAATCAGTCATTGGTACAGCTTATCAAAATAGAGATGGTCTTGTGCATAAGCAGTTTGCCAAACAAAGGTTCCCCCTTGTAACCTAATGCTATGGAATTCAAAATCAGCACTTTAGAAGTACGAGTTCTGTAGCAACTTATTCCACAGCTTGTTTTACAAATAATTAACCAGCACACTAAGCATCCCTGTACTCCAAATGCAAATTTTATCATTGGGCTAGTTCCTCATTCTACACGTCCTTTCCCCTAAGTTAGTTAATGTCTAAACTAACGTGTCTAACCCCCCAGGCTTTGGCAGCCAATTGCGACACCATGGTGACAGAACTCCTATGGACTGCAAGGAATGCTCAGACTGAGACAATTCTAACATGAAGCATTTGACTCTTAGAGAGAATCTACTCAACCCCTTTTTAACAGCCATGTCTTTAGACATCCCCTCCATCACACTAAATGCCATTTGGCTACTAATGGACTGAGTCTAGTCAAATGTTCACCTTGGTCACAGCAGAGAGAATACACTGGTACATGTAGTCAATGATTTACTTATCTCTAAGTGATCGATGCTCCTTTCCTTACCAATGATACTTGATATTAGCTTTGCCTTCTACTACGTAAACAATATCATTACATTCTCCATGCTCCCCATCCTGTGAAAATTTCTGGGACTCCTGACCTGGTCTGAATCCTACCTTTGAGACTGCACTTTCTTATGGCGATGGTTTTCTCATTGTACTAGACCACTATCCTACAGTATGGAAGATCTTAGCACTCTGTCATCAGCGCCCTCCTTTCCTCAAGCTACATTCTTCCTTTTTGTCACTTGACCTCACAGTTCAACCTTGTCTATCACTTTTATGATGATAATACTCAGCTATACATTCCCTTCAGTTTCTTTTAAGCCACTGCACTCCTTTCCATCTCCACCTGTCTCACCACCATTGATACGTGACTGAAGACTAAACTTTTTCCCCTTAGTTTCAAAACATCTGGGGCCAATTCTCAGCTGTAACAGATGGCAGTGCAGAGGGGTATTCTGTTACCCTGTTTTCTCACCATCCATTTGCGCTATTAGAAGTAGCCACCAGTCACTGGGTGAAGGTTCCCCCGGCAACTGAATTATTATGAAAATCAGGTATCCAGATTTTAAAGGGTACAAACAGGATTTGCAACTGCACACATGCTAGTTTACAATAGCCACATGATAGCAGCATGGAATGGCAGCAATCATTTGATGATATAAGTCCCCCAACCAAGGAAGACCTCCATTCTCCAGTCCCAGGAATGACTAACAGCCAGCCAGGCTGTCATGCAACTCTTCTCCTAAGTTCAGTACTGCTACACTGTGCCTTCAGCTCACCAGGCTCGTGATCTAAATGAGGATGCCCATCCTTTGGTGTAATGGGCCTCCTCAGGATACTTACACTCCTGAAAGCAAACTTGAACTATGGGTGACCTCTACTGAGGCATACATACTTCCGCACTTTCCTCCAGTTGCCAGTGTCTATCCTCTGTGAGGTTTCTTCCCTCTTTATTCTTCCAGATACTCAGGACATGCCAGGACCTTCCTACACAGGCATCTTATATGATGCTCTACTTGGAGTGTGTCACAGACCTGACAGCCCCAGAAGGCCACTTTGAGAGGGACCACCTTAGCTCTAACCTCTTCCTACCTTTCTTAACACTGGCCCCACCACTTTATAGGCGGCCCCAAACACATGACACATGAAACACAGGCTGGCACGTCCAGCCTTAAAGAGATGTGATTCCTTTTAGTAAACCATCCTGATCATAAGCACTCATGAGCAACATTCTGTAACCCCTTTAGATCCCTCCCACACAATTCAAACAGCAACATATTCTTCCTGTCTCGCTTAACTCCCTGTAGGTACATATATCAGGGTGGCAGGACTTCTGACTGGCGGCCCAGCTCTCCAGAGTAGCCCTTGAATGGCACAGCAAGACATTACAAAGGATAAGGAAGACAAGAAATATTAGATGTACTTTTGCAATGTCTTGTAAGTTCATATTAAATATTAATTCTGTATCTTTAATATTGCAGCACAAACGAGTGCACTCTATCCAGGTGGTGGCCATCTTAACTAAAGCTGTATGCTGTAAGAGAGAGCTGCTAACATGAGCCTATGATCCTGAGCTGAAGAATAGATCTGAATGTAAGCACACTTTAACAAATAAAGATGTGCTTAGATATTTAGGTATGTGTGCTTAGTAAAGGTTCTGATTTCCTGTATTAAGAAGCAGACTAGAACAACTGGAAATGAGGATTACATATATTTTTGCTAGAGTTCAAATAGCAGTAAAAAAATAATTCGACTGCTTTGCAAATGAACAAACAAACTTCCAGCACTTACAAGATGCACGTTTGCCTGAGCCCAGGGACAAACAACCACAACAGTTTGTCTATGATGTAGACCAAAGACCACTACCCCTTAGAGATCAACAGAGCTATAGATCATTCAATATAGGGTTTACCTTATGTTGTCTTCTCTTTCTCCTCCTCTGTATTTCTCTCTCCATTCATTTACAGTAGTCAGTTCAGTAAGTAATCAACAGTAATCAGTAAGCAGTCATGGTTCAATAAAGCATGTTACAAACACCATGTTTACTGTGACTGTTTCTCTGGAGGCCAACTTTGCTTTATGACTGTATAGTGGAAACAAACAAATACACTTGTTCCAGCCTGCATGAAATGCACAAATTCTACAAAGTAGTTAAGCTGTCGGACTCCATTGGTACACCAACTGGGGACAAAATTCATCCATCTGTGCAAAAATCTGATGTTTCAGGCCAATAATAGCTTTGTCAGAGTTTCAGACACAAGTGTAGTTTTCAGGACCAGGTGTAGGAGAGTGCTTACTGATTACTGTGGATTACTTACTGAATTAACTAAACAAATGGAGTGAGGGAACACAAGAAGAGCAGAAGATGGCATACGGGTAAGATCCTATATTGAAGTACTTATAGCTCTGTGTTAATCCCTCTTCTGAGGCTGCAGAGGAAGCTGGAAGACCAGGGAGTACAGAGAGAATTAGTCAGAAGAGTAGGAAACTGGTTGGGGGAGAGGACTAAACTGAGGATGGTGGTAAATGGGTCAGCTCAGAGGACAGGAAGGTCACAAATGGGGTGCCACATGGGTCAGTCCTGGGACTGGTCTTGTTCAACATATTCATTAGTGACATAAGGTAGGTTATAAAGGGAAAGATATGTCTCTTTGCAACTGAGTCAAAACTGTACAGCATAGTAGACAAGCAACAATGGTGTGAGGAAGTTTTAGCAAAAATGTATTCTGACATCCTAAGATTCATGCTCAGTATATTTTTAGTTTTCTCAGATATTGTTAAAGCAGCTTTTACTGCTAATTTTGTAACTAATGACTGCATCATTAAAGATGGCCACCACTCCCAATTACTAAAACTTTCTCTGCGAAGTTAGCTGTTGAATGTACATGCTAATCTCACACTGTGGATGCATTAATATGATATTACCACGTGTTTCTGAAGGTAAACAACACAACACTGTAACAAGATAATTTTTCTTTTTTTTATATGCAATTTGATCCCCATGGCCACCTACACCTGCCATCAGGCACCTCTCCTGTACCAACCCCATCACCCTCTCCCTGCCTCAGGGATCAACAAGGAGCTGGATTCAAGGGCATTGGGGACCATCATAATCAACCACAGGGAGACATAAGATTTTCTGGATGTTCACCTGTCCCACCCAGAACAGTGGTGCACAGGCAAACGCACATATGTGGAGGCACACATCTGCTCCCGGAAGCTGCATGCTCTTTCTACTCACCCAACATTCATCAGACACCTAGATTTCCCTTGGTCTGATATCCAGCCTCCCACAGGAGTCAGCTGAGAGCAAGGAAATTAGCCTCCTGAATCTGAGAGGTAAAATCAGACCAGTGGCCACTACAATCATCTCCCAGCCATCACCCCCCCAAGCTGACCCCCGGCGGCCCAAGCTCACCTCCTAACATAGGTCACCTGCAAGGTGCGAGGTGTGACATCCAGTGCCTCAACCCTCAGCACCACAGGGCTAGCCTGTACCAAAATATTATTTTTTTTCATGATAGGAGTAGCATGGAAGTAGGAACTTTAAAAACATCAACATTTTGTATCTTGATCGGAATGAAAGAAAACTAAAGAAAATGTGTATCTTGATATTTTTGCTAGACAATCCTTATTTGCAAAAACCCAATTATATGGTTAATAACAAATAGTGCTGCTTTAAACTGCAAATACAAGTTATAAGATTGAAAGCAAAAGTAAAACAGAGAAGAAAATTAACCAATGTAACTTGTGCAGCATTATAACAAAATCAAAGGGGTGTGCAAAATGTTGAGAATCTCTCTGTTTGGAAACTAGAAGTGCCAAATCTGTAACCACACGGGTATAGCAGAAAGGCTAAGAGAAACAGAAAATATACTGCTCTGCTCAGAGGTCTTTTTTTGGGGGGGTGGAAGATAATCATAGGACTCCAACAGGACCCTGTAAAATAAGAATACTAGGAGGAGTCAAGCCCAAACTTTTAGCAGAAGCAATTGCTATCTGAAGATGTTTGGATAAAAATGGATCCAACTCAGCAAAGATTTGGTAATTTGTATTTTGGGGGATTAACATTATCAACGAAACAGCTGGCTACAGCCTTCCCATAATCTTTGGTTCTGCTAAACTGCATTTGTCAGAATAAGAATAAATGTGAGTCTATGCTTTGACTCCTGCACAGAAAGTAGTCAAGATATTCCTGTATAACAGTAAGTGTCTGGCAGCTGGCATGATCTGTCCCAAGTGCAGCAAAAGAAACCACTTTGCATGCATATGTTGATCTGAAATGGCCAAAACTGGCTAGCATAGAGCTGGAGAAGATATGAAAGCTGCACCCAAAAAGTCTTTTCATAGACCAAGACCAGACGTCAAATGGATCCATTGCATAGTGAAGCAGTCAACATCTGAGGCTGATGATACAGAAAGAAGGCCAGCAACAAACTGTTTTCATACATATCTGTCAAGCTGGGGGACAAAAAAGCCTAGAAATGAGACTACAAATAGCCCTTACTGTCATGAAGTTTCAAATAGATTCTGTGGCAAAAGTGAACGTGATTGACAGCATTCACTTACAATTGCTACAAGATAGAGGCTTGGCTACAACCTACGAATATTAAATGCTTGACATTCAATATGAGAGCAGCAAGCTGTTGCCCATAAAGGAGTAATTTGCAGTCTCATACACAAAATGTTAAAGACAGTGGAAACACTGGTTTGCATCACTGAATGTCTGCAAGACAATTTGCTGAGCTATGACACTGCATAGGATCTGGGTCTTATCAACATAATTGCTCACATTGACATTTCAGGTGGGACAACTTCCTCAGTCTTTTGCCAGCATCGATGCTCTGTTAGTTGAGCACAAAGCCTTGATCCAGGGACTTGGGAAATTCAAATATGCTCTGATCCTACCAGGTCATAATGTCGAGCGCTGAATAGCGTAAGATATTATGGCTAAACCGACTCTGGCGCTGTACCTGTGAGAGGTGGTGCAATACCACATATAGTGCTGTACGGTATTGCACCATTCTCACTCTCCCAGGCAGAGGATAAGACCTCTGCTGGGAGTGGGTTCTGCCAAACAACTGCTGTGTCTCACTGGACTGAGCAGGAACCCAGGCACTGTGGCTGGGACCAGGTTTGATTCCTGGTCTCAGAACCTTTTATTTTTATGGACTTTGTGTTTTCCAAGAGGTAACCCCCAGTGTTGAGAATCTATATTGCAGGAGTTCAGGGTGCAGCTCCTGTAATGGGGTGTGGGGTGTAGCCCCCAAAAGGTTTATACTCATGGCAGAAATTGCGCTGTATAGGCAGCGCAATTTTGCCAATGCGGCATAATGTCTTACGATATTATGACCCGCCACTCTGACCCACCTTTACACTGACCCTTCAAGTAATTCTGGTATTGCAATAACACTACTGGATACAAGTTCATGTCTGGTAACAAACAGAAAAGGTACTGGAAACCCTTGAGAAACTGGGCACTTTTCAAATGCTTTGGGGTCCAACTCTCTGGATACCTCCCGTGGTTGTGGTTCCAAAATCACAGCTAAAGAATGTTGTGAAAATCTGCATGGACATCAGATGCTGAAGGCTGCTACAGTATTTTGAGAGAAAGACACACTATGCCTACCATGGACTTGATCCATCATCTCACGTGTGTGTTACTTTCTAAACTGGATTTGAACAAAGGCTATCACCAACTGGAGTTTGAAGAAGAATCCAGAAAAATCATGATATTCTCATGTTGGTTAGTGTTGATGTAAATGCCTGTTCTTTAGTGTACCATCAGCAGTGGCAGTATTTCAATACATCATTCACCACATAAAACTGGAGGTAAATGCTAACAGCTACAGTGATAGCATTTTTGGTCTTTGCCACCATATGTGAAGAACACAGTGCAGCCTTAATAGAAGTCTTTCAGTGCCTCAAGTCACAGAAACTGATGCTGAATAAAGACAAATGTTTGCCCTTACAGTGTAAGCTCAAGTTTTTATGGACATGCCTTTCTAGGCAAAGTAGTGAGACTCATCAAAGATGAAAGCGCTCAAAGACATAGAGATGCCAAAGAAGGCAGCAGATACCAAGTCTTTCCTGGGCATGACTCATTGCACCAGTTTATTCTTAACTAATACTATACAAATCTTAGCTCTCCTTTAAGGGCCTTGATAAAGAAACATGCACCCTTTTTCCAGAAAACAGATAATCATCATCAACCAGAGTCTAAATGAATCAGTCACAATGACATATTTCAACCCTTCCTGAAACAACAAACTGGTTATGGATGCTAGTACTGCAGGACTAGTTGCCATCCTGACACAAATTGATGGCAATGGGACATTGCATGTCATTGCTTTTCTAATTTGCAGTCTCTCTCTGCTTTAGAAGGTGTAGCCCCTGTTTGTGGTCTGGGGTGAGAGCACTTCCAGTTCTACTTTTGTTGTGCTTCCTTTATCATTCATACTGATCATCAAACTCTAGTGGCTTTCTGTGGCAATCCCAAGGGCAAACAGCCTGCAAGAACTGAAAGATGGGCCCTTCCTTCAAGTACATGACTTTACCATTTTATAGAAAATGGGAAGGACAATCCATTAATTACCTTTTAAGACATCCATTGAGTCCTACAACTTCTTCTTTTCCCTTAGCTGATGGGTATGTCAGTTTCATATTTCTCAATCTATTCCAAAGCCTTACAGGATCCAGGAAATTCAGAATGCCACAGCTATGGATCCAGTACTAAAGGTAGTCAAGAACTGTTTTAATCAGACAAATGGTAGAGTCCAAATCTATCTTTCTCTGTTAAGGAGGGAAAGAGTTTATCTTGTTTCAGAATCACCAGAAGGAATACACCTATATGACAACTTCGTCATCCTGAATGGAAGCAGAATCACCATGCCCAGTGCCTTAAAGCTCTATATGAAAGCTACTGTTAATATTGTCATATATATATATATATATATATATATATAAATATGTCTTAAATTTGGAGATTATGTGTAATGTATGGATGTCTGTGCCCTTATTAAGATGTAGCTTGTTGTGAAAGTGTTGAATGTGTTTGTGATTGTTACATTTTACATAATTGGAATGTTACACTTTCTTGTATGAAATATGTATGTGCAATTATCTATTGTAATATTGGACCTCCTTTGAAATGAGCTTTTGCTCAACAGAGTTATAACATTTATCCATCATCATGTATGATGAATAAAATGTTATTCTACTACTCAAGGAAAGTGCTGATTGATGTAACTTATGTTAGCCAGTTAGGAATTGTGAAAACTAAATAAGTTTTGAAAGAAAATTATTGTTCCCTCAGCTGGATCAGACTGTGGAGGCAGAACTACTGCACTGATGTATTTGTTCATTACTAATTTCTAGGAGAGCAAGTCTTAGTTTCGAAAATGTCAGACCTACCAGAATCCATATAGAAGAATGTGAATATTGATCTTATGGCCCATATATAATGGATTATACCCCTCATTGCCATAGGTAAATATTCCAGACACCAGTCATGGAAAGTCATCTGCTGTTGCAGTCTGTAATGCCTGTCATTGATAGTATGTTTGTTATTTATTTATTGAACTGTTTCACCAGGAATGGCACACTGAGCAACAAGTTGCTTATCTCACAGTGCATCCTGGGGAGAGGGTATCAGGAAAACATACATACAGCCAAACATAATACAAATTATACAGTAAAGTATGGCAGTGTAAAAGCAGAAGATTACAAAAAGTAATGTACATTATAAGTGCAGTATATGAACAATTTATACAGTACAAAACTTGAGGGAACAGATAAGTGCTAACTTTTGATGTACAAACTTTATCCAAAGTGAGGTAAATAACTTTGAACCAGCTAGCAGGTGAACAGAGCAGACTAAGGTAACTGAAGGGGGGAGGATAAAGTAGGGGTGGATAAGGTGCAGGTATAGGAATTAGGAGAGGAGTGATACAGTAGAGATGGATAGGCACAGCAATAGGAGTAGATATAGGTATTATATTGTTAGAAGATTAGGAGGAGATGGGGGGGGATTAGCCACAGGTACAATTTACCAAAAGGAAGTTTTGTAGGGCCAAAGAGATGGAGCAGGGGGAGGATGAGTGGCAAATCTGGTGAGGAAGTATGTTCTATAGTTTAGGAAAGTGATGCGAGAAGGCCACCTGGCCTGCAGTGGTAGACCAATGAGGGACTACCATTAAATGATAGTCATAAGATCTAAAGGAATGGGCAGGAGGAGGGAGGATGAATAGTGAGGAAGTGAGATGGGAGGAGAGTACCAAACCAAAATTTAGACACAAATTTAGCACAATGGAGGTGGCAGCTATTTTCTAAAGAGGAAAAAGCCAGGGAGTGGGCCTTGAAAGAGTCCTGTGTGTATGGAGTTGTCATATAGGGTGTGCTCCTTCTGTATGTTCTCTTCTTATGGTATTCCAACAAAATAAGGACTGACAATGGCCTACCCTTCCAGAGTAATGAATTTCATCAGATTCAGAAACATATTGGAATCCAACATCAAAAGATAATGCCTTTGTTGACTCAAACCAACAATTCAGTTGAAAGGTTTATGAGACACCTGAGAAGGAAAGTTAAGCCTAACAAGACCTATAGATTTCCCTTAGTTCAATTCCTGAATGCATTACTAAGTCATTATTGATTGGTGCCACATTCCACGAGTGATGTGTCAGAGGCGTTCCTGTTCCTCCGAAGTTATGAGGGATAAGAACTCAGACAGGCATCAGTGTTTGGGTGCTTTGAGAGGGCTCTTTAAGCTTTGTAGTTGGGCTGAGCTGCTCTTTTAAAGGCAGCTCATACATTGTCTGACCTGACACAGGGAGGTGATCACAGCTGCTGCTCATAACGAAAGTGCTGCCATAGCAACGTAACATCAGCTGTGCAGGTTTTAAATAATGGACTATCCAGTGAGTGGAGTTGGAGCATGGAGTGGAGTGTGATGTGGGCAGAGGTGGGTCTGACAGTGTTCAGCGGAGGAAGAGGGGAGAGATAACATAGGCTGGGATAGAATAAGTAAATAGCTAAATTAGGATACTGAAATACATATCTGAAGAGGACTAATTAAGACAGAGTATGGGGTTGAAGAAGAGTCTGACAATAATATGGATACTAATATTGTAAGGATAGAAGGTGGTATATTGGCTATGTATGTTTAGTCTGTAAATGATAAACACTGAAGTGGTAAATGAAGTTTTAATATATACCTGTGAACAATGTAGTAAGATTTGTGAATTACAGGAAAGTATTGAGAAACTCGGACAAGAATTAGCTAAGTGTAGACAAAAACTACAAGAAAATAACAAGGAAAGAGACAATGACCAATTTCAAGATGATAAAATTGAAAAAGATTCAAAAAAAGAAGAAAGGAAAGAGATCAGGATGTTGAATGGGTGGTGGTAGAAAGAAAAGCAAAAAAGAAAACATCTTTAAGAAGAAGGGCAATGAATTTCTCTACAGCAAGTGCAAATAGTTTTGATCCTTTAATTATATTAGAGAATGATTTGCAGATAGGACAGTTGGAAGGGAACTTAGAAGCTAGCTATAATGAAACAACAAATGAGAATGAATTTACAGAAACAAGGAGTTTAATTAATATTGGAGATGAAGTGGTAAATGAATATACTTGATGAAAGAAAGAACTTGAACAAAGATTGGAGTAGATAATACAGAATTAGGATTGTATAACAGCAAAAATCAGGAAGAAGATGGAGAAAATAACGTTGAAGTTAGACTGAAACAAAATACAGAGACGGATGAAGGAAATGATATAATGGATTATACAGACAAAAAAAAGAGTATTTACATCTTGGGAGACTCAATATTGAAATACACAGATAGATATACATCCAAAGACAATAAGGAGATTGTAACAACAAGTTATTTTTCAGGGCAAAGATAGGAGATGTTAAAGGAATGTTAAAGAACATTGTTAGAGTAAAGGATGGAACTGCAGTGTTGATTCTGCACTTAGGGATGAATAATATAAAAACCCAAAACACAGAGGAGATACAAACTGAGTATGAAGAGATAAAACTAGAGGCAGAGGATTTAAAGTGTAAAATTATTTTTCAGAAATATTGTCGGTAATGAAGAGGAATGGGTAGAAAATAATAAAATAATGAAATTAAACAACTGGTTGAGACAATGGACTTTACAAAATAATTTGGAGTATATCAAACATTGGGAGGGTATATCTGTGAACCTTCTTACTGTAGTAATGGGTTACATCTGAGTAAAAAGGAGTGAAAAATTGGGGATGGATATTAAAAAATAGTGGACAATAATTTAAACTAAATGAGAAGGGAGAAGGAATGATAGTGTATCAAAATTAAAAAAATGAGAAATGAAGAGAGGAAATAACAACTTAGAAGAAGAAAGACAACATATCAATATGGTTGTTAAATGCAAGAAGCTTAAATAGCGACAAAAGGCTGAATTGAAGTCATGTTAAAACAAGAAAATATAGATATATGTATGATAATAGAAACTTGGTGGGATTTGGGTATCAACTGAATAAAGATATTGAGGGATATAAATTGTATTCAAATTCTAGGAAAAATAAGAGGGAGGAGGTGTAGCTGCTTATATAAAAGAGGAAATAAATAGCAGTATTTATAAAGAGAATGAAATGGAAGAAAATTGAATCGTTACAGATTCAAGTAATAAGAGGAGAGGATAAAAAATTATTTTTGGAGTTTATTACAGGCCGCCAAATTGTAATAAGGAGATAGACAAAATATTAAATGATGAAATTGAAGAGGTAGCAACAGAGGGAGATGTTGTTGTAGTGGGAGACTTCAACTATCCAGCTATCTGTTGGGAAAATGGTAGTAGTAAGAATGGGAATAGTGGAAAATTTGTTCAAGTAATGGAAACAGTGGGTTTGGAACAATTAGTTAATAAACCAACTAGAGGAGGAAATGTTTTGGTTTGTTATTGACTGAATAGATCCGATATTGTTAAAGGAATTAAGATAAGAGAACATCTAGGAAATAGCAATCATGCTATAGTAGAATTTAAAATAAAAATAAATTTACATGCACTAAAAGGAAAACGGTGGCAAAAATTATAATAAAGCAGACTTTAAAAAATTAGGAAGAATCTTGAGAAATGGAATTGAAAGTGAAATATAGAAACAAAACTGTAAAACAAATATGGGATGAATTAAGATATTAAATCTAGAAAAAGTATGCACCTGATAAAAGTTATATAATTAAAGAGGTAGAAAACCCTTGTGGTGTACTGGTAGAGTAATAAAAGCTTGCCTAAAAAGGCATTTGAAAAATGAAAATACTACAAACAATAGATTCTGTAAAATATTATAGAGATTGTGTAAAGGAAGTTAAATGAATTATAAACTTTGAAAGAAGAAAATTAGAAGCAAATTTGGCTTATAGAAAAGACAATGGGAAAAGCTTCTATGCATATATAAATCAACAAAGGAACGGTAAACAGGAGTAGGACCATTAGATGAAAGGTATGAGACTAATGATCCAAGTGAAATGGCAAACAAACTAAATGAATATTTTGGGTAAGTTTTGAGGATGGAAATGACGTCAGTAAGGTACAAGTGGATAAGAACCAACAAAATCTGGATATGGCTACTACTAAAGAGGAAGTAGAAAGGATAATAAACAAGATACAAATATATAAATCTGCAGGACCAGATATGTTACATCCAAGGTATATTAAGGAAGTATTACCATTAATATTAGAAATTTTGGTGTGGATAATTAATAAATCCTTAAAGACTGATGAGGTGCCAGAAGATTGGAGGCGAGAAATTGTGGTGCCTTTTATTTAAAAAGGAAGAGGATCAATAGTGTCAAATTACATCAGTGAGCCTGACGACAATTCTAGAAAGTGGTTGAAAGTATATTAAAAGTAAGAATAGAGGAAAGTATGAAGCTGATAGGATTTACAGATAAAAAACAACATGGATTTAAACAAAAATAGGGTGTGTGGTACAAATCATCTGTGCTTTTATGAAAGGATAAAGGAAGATTTAAATAATAATATACCAGTGGATATAATATTTTTGGACTTTTAAAAGGCCTTTGACAAGGTGCCTCACGATAATTTGATAAACAAATTAAATAAAATAGGTATAGATAGTAGAATTGTTGTATGGGTAAAAATTGGCTGAGGATAGAAGTCAGAGGGTGAGAGTATTGGGAGAGCTGTCTGAATCAGTGAGAGTGAGGTGGGGTACCATGAGGTTCTGTGTTGGGCCCATATTCTCATTGTATGTTAGTGATTTTCATAAAGGTATTGTTAATCAACTAGTGAAGTCTAGCAAATGACATCAAGCTTGGGGGGTCCAGTAAGTACAAAAGGACAGCAGAAAAGTATGAAACAGATTTGGAAAAAGTGGAAAAATGGGCAAGTCAAAATAAAATAAAATTTAGCTTAGAGAAATCAGGAGTAATGTATTTAGGAAAGGAGAATAGAAAAAGGGTATATATTAAATGGTAAGAACTAAAAGAGTTTTAGAGGAAAAGGATTGTGGTATAATGATTGATAGAGAATTAAAATTTGATAAACAAAGAACAATAGCCATACAAAAAGCAAATAATATGGTAAGAAACATAAAATGTACCTTTAAAAATAAATCATTGGGATGCATGGTGCCAATATATAGGTCCTATGTTAGGCCATATTTGGATTATGGCACCCAGTTGTGGAATCCATATGTAAGGAGGGAAGTGGGGAGAGTGGAGAGAGTGCAGAGGAGATATACTAGGATGATAGGGAATTTACGTAAATATGAATATAGTGAAAGATTGCAAAAGACAGGACTATATAAGTTGGAACAAAGAAGGACAAGAGGAGACTTAATGATGATGTATAGAATAGTAAATGATCATGAGTTGTTAGAAGAAATGGGTATAAAATTAAAAGAAGGGTTGAGGGGATTGAGAAGTCATAATAAACAAATCAAACTTAAGACAGTAAAAAAATGGTATATACTATTCCTTTGTTAATAGGACAGGGAGAGTATGGAATACATTGCCAGGAGAAGTGGTGGAAAGTAAAACATTAGAAGAATTTAAAAAAGGAATTGATAAATATTTTCTTAGGGAGCAATGAAAGTGGACCCACTACGGTGGGGGACAGTTTATATGGGCCTATTGGTCTTCTACTGTTCTATGCCAAGTATAAATAACCTTCATCTTAATAAGCATGTGTATCTCAAATATCTAAGCCCTTCTTATTTTATTAAAGTGCATTTTGGGTTAGATTAGGCTCAACACCACCAGATTGATTAAGACATAACATATGATGCCATGGGTGAAAAAGGTATACAGAAAATGGGTAGAGGTGGGCAGTGAGGTACTGCAAGATTCATTCTTGGGATAATCTTTTTTAACACATACTGTATACAAGGGCCTTAGATGTTGGAGGGGGCAGCTGGGTTTCAACATTTGCAGATGGTGCTAAGCTAGGAAGACCTGTGGTTACATGGGATGATGTCACTAGACTACTGGAGGACCTAGGCACATTGAGCAGAAGAATAGGATATGAGTTAATGTAGGAAGTGTGAGGCAATGCACTTGGGGCACAGTAAAGGGAGTGACAGTACCAGCTCAGTGGACAGACATTAGAAGCAGTAGCAGAAATGAGATATCTAACACTAACTTACTCATTGCTGCTTATCCTGTTATACTACACTGTCTCTCTCTCCCATGGCACATTATCCACAGGATACTCTACTGTTCTTTACTACTATATGTGATACTCTACTCTACTGTACTGTACTGTACTGCATTCCTGTTCTGGAAGTGTCTGTCAGGCTTATAGCTTGATTTAACTTTCTCTTGTATCCTCCTGACTAAATCCAATGTAATTTATTATATCTGATTATTGAATTCTAAGTTTATTATTCCTATGACGTTGTGTTAAAAAGTGCCTGTGATATCCCAGCTGTTCCTTATCTAGCTGTAAATCTTTTCTTACTTGCAACCTATGTTAGGCGCTTACTCTATGTGGTGATGTTGGGCCTAATCGTGGCCCTTCCCCTCCCTTCATCCCTTGTTACACTTCTATGCCATAACAAGTCCACTAAGAATCCCCAATCATTGGTTAGAATAAACTGGCCTTAAGGCCTTCTTCTGCTGGCCAATTTCTATGTTTCTATAAAACCTAAGATTTGCTCATCCCAACATCCATTGCCTTCTGGCTAATAAATCAGAGCTGGGGCATGGGTTACCTACTACAGTCCCGACATTCTTGGGGTTAGTGAAACGTGGCTGAGGCCATATACATTTTATTCCACTTGTTCACTGCCTGAATTCAGTTTTATTAAGCATGACCATCCCATCCCAATAAAGTAAGAGTATTATTAATTTACTAAAAGTGTCATCTCAGCCAATCTGCCTTAGCCCATGACTCCTCCCTAAAATCCCCCTGTGAATTAATTCACTCTGTGCTCCTTTTGGATAATACAAAACTACTTTTTATTGTCGTCATATATAACTCTCCCTCTAGTGTTCTCTTTAGCCTGTTCCATGTAATTAATTATGCTGGCTTGTATGCTAAGAACAATAAATTATTAATTGTGAGACACTCTAACCTTGACTGGCTTGAGTGTAAAGCTTTTAAATCTCTTACTAGTAAACAAACTTCAACACAGCTCTGATCTCACTAGACTCTGTAACACTGGTGGCCATCATACCTTAATTAATTGGGTCTTATCTAACAGGAAGAATAGAATTTGTTATGCTGGGGTTTTCCCTGATTCTATTAGTAACCATTCTCCCATCTTTGGAGAGCTTACTTCCCAAGTCTTCTGATGGTAATTCAGCTAAGGGATTTTCTAAGGTAAACCTTGATAATCTTATAGCTGAAATCTTCTAGTCAAAACTATTTTAACACTATGGATGTTTTTCATTTATCTGCTTTGTCATTCTTTTGCAACCAAATTTTCTGACACTCAAGACAGGCATGGCCCTCCTATTAAAAGGTGAATGGGGGCATCTACCAGACAGCTACATTGTGAATTATTATCCCTAATCAAAACTATGGATAAATGTTGGTCTAGGTTCATGGCCTCCTTCCTTATCTCTGACTTTGAGGAATACAGGAACATATGGAAAACCTGTAAGAAGCCATTTGGGTAAGTAAGAGTGCTTATTTTAAAGTCATATTACAGATTCTGCAGGTAGCCCCCATAGATTCTGGGGTCTTGTGAGATCAACAGTGATCAGCATATGAAAAATCTGATCATAAATAGAGTATATACAAACATATGAAATTGCCAACAGAAAAAGGCCATTATAATCTATTGAGTCTGCTCAATGCGGAGGTCATGCATCTAGTGTTATATGGTGCTCTATCCACCCCCTCCCCCAATATTCTTACCTTACCCTTAACTTTATTCCACCCCCTCTTAAATCCCTCAACCTTTGTTCTGCTTTATGACCTCCTCCAGTAGTCTGTTTCACCTGTCTCCATTCTCTCCACGAAGAAGTGCCTCCTAGCCTCCTTCCAAAACCTTCTTCCTGCCAATTTGCAATTCTGATTTCTCATGTTCTTGTTTTCACAAAACATGAAAAGATCATCCAGACTGACCTTATTTATGCCTTTGAGGTGCTTGAAGGCTTCTATCATGCCCCCTCCCTCCCTTCTTTCCTTGAACAAGTACATGTTAAGGGTTTCCAGCCTTTGCACATAGAGAATCCCTATTGACCCTGACTCATCGTTGTGGCTGTTCTCTGATGTCCTTCTTGTGGTGGGAGCTCCAGTACTGCAAACAGTTCTCCAGGTGCAGTCACACTATAGTTCTTGTATAGCAGCAGTATGACCCTCTTTCCTTTTCTGCTGGTAAACTCCTTATGCAACCGAGCATTCTGTTTTTCCCTCATCGCTACCTTGCTGCATTGCACAGAGGGTTTCAAGACAGCAATTCCCAGGTATTTCTCTTCCTCAGGCTCTGTGACAGTCGCACTTCCTAGCCTGTACTACCCTGGTTTTCTTGCTCCCTAAATACATGACCTAGAACATTTTTGCATCTATCCCCATTTGCCAGATTTCAGACTGTTTTCTAATATCGCCAGGTCCTCCCTCAGATCCCTGAACTCCTTATCAATGTCTTCCCTCCCAATGAGCATGGTACCAAGATATTGGCCTTTATACTGTCCACACTCCCATTTATGAAAATGTTGAACCTAATCGGACTGAGCACTGACACCTGTGGAACCCTGCTGGTGACATCCTTCATCCTTGAGTGTTCCCAACTATTACCTTTTGGGTTCTCTACTCTAGCCAGTTTGCTACCCAGGTAGTTAACTGTTCACCCACCCCCAGGTCCTTCAATTTCCTGATCAATCTCCCGTGGAAGTTCTGAGTCAAAGGCCTTGCTGAAGTTCAGGCGCAATATGTTTACTGTCTGGCCCCTGAAAACCACCTTTGTTACCCAGTCAAAGAAATTAATCGCATTTATTTGGCATGACCACCCAGACATAAACATGTGTTGCCTGCCATGCTGGAGCCTGTTCACCTCAAGGAACTTGAACAACCATTCCTTGTGAATGTTTTCCAGCAGCTTCAAGTGCAAGTTCAAGTTTATTTCACCAGAATGGCTCCACTGAGCAAGCTCCTTTACAAGGAGGTCTTGCCATGGACAATACAATACGAGATACAGTACAAAGTATTGGTGGATATCACATAATTTAAGGAAAATGCTCGTATACTAATATACAATAATAGAAATATGGAACAGTTGTTTACAATGCGCAACAGCAGTGTGTTCACATAATTCAAAGAAAATGCAAGTATATAAATAAACAATAATACAAATATGAAACAGCTATTTACAATAAGCATAACAGTGGCATAAGCAAGTGATTGTACATTACTGACAGGTACTAGGGAGGTATAACTCCAAATGAGGGATAAAGTGCCTACTATTAAGTGGTGTAGACATAGGGTAGAAAGACATGCTAACTAGTGTGGCAGTGGCACTGTTCCTTGAGGGAACTGCTAATCAGGGGTTTTATGATATTGACAGAGACGAATTTGGAAAGCTTGAGGGAAGATTGCAGTTTGTTCTAGGTGAAGGGAATAGCATAGCTGATGGCAGCTTTATCGAAGCAGGTGCGGAACTTAGATACATCTAACAAAATAATGGAGTTTTTCCTAAGAGAGTAACAGCTATAAGAATGGTGGAATAGGGATGAAATATATAGGGAGAGTTTGTTCAGTAGTGTTTTATATGCCCAGGTACAACTGTGGAGCATCCTTCTAGTGGTGGGGACATCCAACCCACTGCCGAACAGAGGCACAGTGGTGGGTCCTGGATGTAGTATTTATTATAAAATGAATGGCACAGTGGAAAAGAACATCTAGTTTGTGCAGGTTGAGGCTGTGCAACTGTTGTATATAATGTCTGCATAATCAAAAGGGTGAGGAAGGTGATTGGACTGACCTTTTCCTAACGTTAGTGGGGACAGGGATTTGTTCCTGTAGAAAAAGCAAAATCTAGTTTTTAGTTTTTTAGTTAGAGTTTCAGTATGAACAGCCGAAGGATAGGTTGTTATCCAGACAAAATCCAAGATACCTGAATTTATCTATGACATCTAGTGAATCCCCTAGTAGAGTTGTAATGGGTGCAGGAGTGCTGTGCCTAAGAAGTGAGGCTGGAGAGTGTGTGGGTGAGAAGTACATTGCCTTTGTTTCATTTGCGTTTAACAATAGCTTGGATCTTAATAGGTTGTGTTGTAGCTGATTAAAATTAGTTTGTAATTCGATACCAAAATCTGTTAGGGAAGGTTTCGACAGGTAAAGGACGGTGTGGTCCACGAAGAAATGTAGTTTGGCTTTGTGAATGTTGTCGCTTAGGGGTTAATACAGAATGAAAATGGAAAGGCCTAAGATAGCTCCTTGGGTACACCTCTCAGGAGCGGTGGAGAGGAGGATAGAAGCCCATCAGCTTTGATGCATCGGACTCTTTTTGAGAAATAGCTAGAAAACCAGTTTACAGTGGAGTTGTTTAGGTCATGTGCTTTGAGTTTCAGTAATAAGAAGGTAATGATCTACATATTGAAAGCTTTGCTTAGGTTCAGGAAGACAGCTCTGGTAAAGTATTTGTGTTCTAAGGCAGTGAGCCAATCATTTGTCACTTTAGCCAAGGCAGATACTGTACTGTGATTCTTCCTGAACTAGACTGCAATGTGTTAAATAGATTTTAAGTTTTGAGGTAGTCCCTTATTTTGGTGTTGATTAATTTCTCCAGAAGTTTGGATAAAGACAGGTAATATGGAGATAGGTCTATAGTTGTTTAGGCATGGGTGCAGATTTAAACAGGAGCAGTATGTGAGCTGTTTTCCATAGGAAGGGGACAGTACCAGTAGCAATTGACATATTGAAAAGGTCAGTTATTGGGATGGTTAGGAAGTAGTGGCCTAATTTTAGGAAAGAAGGATCTATGTCACCATTGCACTGTTTGGTGTCTAGTTTCATTAACAGGTCCTCTACCTGTTTGAAGGTTATGGCGGAGAGGCAAAAGGAGTCCTAATTTTGCAGGCTAGCAGGAGCATCCTCTGGTGGGGAGCAAGCCAAGAGTTTTGCAGCCAGGGAAGAGTCCAGTGCTAACCCAGCTGTCGTGAAGTGTGAGTTTAATTTTTCAAGGATTGTGCCTTGGTCAAAGGTTATGGAACCTTGGGAATTTATTTTAATCGGAATTGATGGGAGGGATCTGTGGCCTTCAACAGATTCAATGGTTTGCCAAATTTTTGCTGGATTACCCTTTGCACCTTCTAGAATATTTACATAATAATTAACTTTGGCGGCTCTGTTGAGTTTCATGAAGGCATTTTGGGAAGTTTTAAATGTTAATGTCAAGCTGAGTGGTAGGTAGTTCTCTGGTTCATCCCTTGCCCCACTCTTGTGCAGGGGTACTACATCAGTGGTCCTACGCTATCCTGACTCTACACCTGTATCCAGGGGACAGTAGTACAGATCAGCAGGGAGGCTATACAAATTTCCATTAGTTCTCTCAGCACCCTGGGGTGTATGCCATCTAGTTCAGGGTATTTATCCATGTTGAGGGCTTTGAGCCTCGTCTTATTTATTGACTCCCTCAGCTATCCTTAACTCAGTCCCTGCCATTGCCTTTTTTATCTCCCTACTAGCAGTGTTTTAGCTTTTCTAGATAGCAAACCCAGTCCTCTTCCCACTTGTTCCTCCTATATTTTTTGTAGGAAACCCTTTTTTCCCTCACTGTACAGCCAGCCTCCCCGTAACTCATAATGGTTTTATGTGCTTTTACTTTTTGCACTTCTGCTTCTGACTGTCTGGACCCCATCACAAATTACAGATAGTTTTTTGTCCACTTCCATGTCTGGTCTGAGTTTTTAGCAGGCATTCTCGTATATTAACCCCACATTATAGTGAAATCTGCCCTTCTGACATTCAGAATGTGTTTTTGTGTTCAGTACCTCCTTCTTATATTGAGATAAGTCCATAATGACCTGTGATCACTGTTCCCCAAAGGGTTCGGGTATGCTGATGCCTTTGACATGATCACAGTTTGTCAGTACTAAGTCCAAAATGGCCTGAACTTTAGTCAGTTCCATCACCCCAGGTTAAGAACCATTTTAACTGCACCCAGGGTATTTGACTCCTTCTGCTGCTTGCCTGTAGGATGCTCTAATCCACATTGGGCAGGTAAAGCTGATAGAACGGTGTTTTATTTCTGTAGATATCTCCTAGTTGCCTATTTTGTGTATTCTAATGTTCTGACATTTTTTATTAAACTTTCTTTTCGCCTTTTGTAACTGCCTGAATCCCACTTTCTTCTTAGCAGCTGTTGCTCTCTCCTTTCATACTGCACAGAGCATTCTGTAACTCAGTAACACCATTCCAGGCCATTTTAGATGAACAGCATGGAATGGAGTAACTGATGTCATGGAATGTGCTATAAATATGAAAAGAAAGAGCAGCAGCTGCTGAGGAGAGCAGAATTCTATGTAGATCGTAGGGCACCACAAAGCTGGATTTTTTGTCAAAAACTGGTCAAAGCATATCAGAATAGAGAATTGGCATGGAAAGGAAAATGGTAGGGCAGTTAACTATACAAAATCATTTTCTATTTCCTTTAAAATCCTCTATAAGACACCTCTCCATTTTCTGCAGCTTTCCTGGTCTCATCCCTCAGCTACTGGTCTGCGGATTCACTCTGATTTGGTGACCAATACACCACCCTTCTTCTTCTCTGTACTCTTGTTTGGATCTGTGCCCAGACTGATCTCAGAGTAAGCTGCAGCAACCTAGTTTCCACCGCAGATACTTTTAATGATCATTTTCTGATTTGCCTCCCTTTAATTGCTTTCTCCTGGTTTACCAGATGTGCCCACTTCACTCTGTTCCTATTCTAAAATTTATTTTTATTCATTTTCTGAACAATATCCCCAGTGCTTGCCACCCACCGCCCAGCTGCCCATCCATGAAGCCTCAAAGGTATAGGGTCCAGCGTGAGGATTTTTTTCAAATCTAGCATCTTTTTAATTTCAGAGTGCAGATCCTCTCCTTGCACTCTGAGCTGCCCCTGAATTTCACTCACTTCCTAAGCTAATTTTCACTGTCCTTGATGTTACTGGTTTTACTGGCTGCCTGTTCAAATTATTTTTTAAATTATGCTGTTTTATTTATTTATTTGTTCTTTATAATTGTCCCTTTTTCCACTTTCTCCATCCTGTCCTGCTGCTTTCTGAGCCCAGCTCCCATCCTACATCATCCCCTGCTGTTATCCTCCCCAGATTTGCCTAACAGCCCTTTCTCCATTGTCTGGTGTATTTTTCTCTCCTACTTAAACCATACCTCTCAACCTCCTACCTCATGAATCAGGGACAATGCTTAAAAATCAGGACAAGGACCAAAATCAGGGACACATCTTCAAAGTTAGTGAATCCACTCAGGAAGGTGGTAGAATAAGGGGCTTGGTGTAAAATGCCTTTTCTAATGAAGAACAGGTCTGTAACATTAATGTGTGACATTATTTTGTGCTTACAACCCCTGCTGTTTGGTCACGGAAACATAATTTTTAAGAGGGACAGGGTAAAATTTTGAGTCAAAATCAGGGACGTCCCTGAAAATCAGGGACAGTTGAGAGGTATGACTTAAACTGTTCCCTTTCTTTCTTCCCCCAGGCTTTTTTTCAGCCTGTTTTCCCATTTGCACGTTATATTACCTGGCCACTAGAGGCTCCACAACGAACCCCTAATCCTTTGACTACCCCATCAATTTTGATCACTCTTCTGCATCCACGAGTGCATTTTAGAAGTCTGCCAAGATATCAGACTTTGAAAAAAGAGCTGTCTGTCTTGGCCCACTTCTTTCTGTTTTCTTGTACTGTTCTTGACTTCTTATTGACTGTGTTAGATCTTAGTCTTGTTACCACTCTCCTGCCTACTCCTCTGTCCTCTGCTATGTTTCCAACCGCTTTTCCTTCTTTTCTATCCTAATTTTGCTTCACTCCCTGGTTTCCTTGCTCCCCCCACCAAATCCTCCCCCCCCCTCCCTGGCCCTCCTTCCCTGCAGTCCCCTCTCCTCTTCCCAAACAATACTTCTCCTCTCATCCTCCCCACCTTATCAAGTCCCCTCCATCCCTCCTGTCCTTCCACTCACCCTGGCCTGCCAAATTCCCTTTTCCTTCCCACACATACATGCTGGGATGCCCCCACACACCTGCTACACTTTGAGGCTGTGTTTCACTGCACTTCCTTCTCACTATTCCTCCACCCCAACCCACCGAAGTACAGGTATCACTCTTATCCACCCATTTTTACTCCTTCTACTTTTTCTGGAGATGTCCATCCAACTCCAGGTCCCAACTCTACCACCTCCAGCTCGGTCCAATCCCCTCAGGCACCACTTTGAATTTACTTCTTTTGCCCAAGGGCCTTCACACCTTTCATTTAAATGCTCGCAGTCTCACAGTCTCCTCCCCAAAATTAATGACCTTAAAGTTTGGATCACCCAATACCCACCCAACATTCTTTGTGTCACAGAAACCTGGCATTCAGCCAGGATCCCTGACTCTGCCCTCTCTATCCCAGATTTCAACTTATTCCAACAAGACCGGTGTAGCAGCATTGCCCTTTAGGTTAGACAATCTCTCCCTGCTCTATTACCTTCAAAGAATCCCACACTTCCTCACATGAAGTTATCCCAGCGCAAATTTCCCTCCTTTCTTCGGCCCCCTCTGTATAGGCACTCTTTATGTTCCACCTAAAACAACTGACAACCAAGTCTCCATCATCACTTCTATATCGTCCCACATGGCAAATGACGAGTTGCTGCTTCTAGGGGATTTCAACCTAGACTGGCTCCCCCACAAGCCCACCTCCTTAAAATCAAAGCCCTAAACCTTACAAATTTGATCCACAAACCAACTCATATAAACCCTCACTCCCAAAATCACTCACTGCCTGACAGGTTGTCATCTCATCCCCACCATATCGCCGTGGCTGGGAGCTTACCTGATGCCCTCAGCGACCATTGCATCACTTTCTGCATACACAAGATTCACTCTTCACACGCTGACCCCAAATATATATGGTCCTGTCCCCTCCACAATCATGATGCCACTGCCCTCCAACACAATCTTGCTGAGGCAGACTGGCAATCTATCTTTACAGCCAATGATGTTGACTCTGGAACCACCATGCCCCACTAAACAAATCTAGAGTAAGAAGACTTCATCACCCCTGAATAACTGCTGACCTGCTGGCAAAATGCAAAGCCAGGAACAAAGCTTGGTACCACTACAAGAAGTCCCTATCCCAAATGGACCTCCAAGTATACAAAACCCTAGGAACAATTGCACTAAGGCCATCTGTCTCTCCCAGGCAAGCTACTTTAAGCAATACCTGCAGTGAGATAAACAAACACCAGCTTCCTTTTGAAAGTACTCACTCACTCTTTGACCCACCTACCAATCAAGCCTCCCTGTTCTAGTGTTGATGGTGCCACAGTCTCTGATCCTGCTTGAGTCACTGAGTACTTCAATAAATTGTTTGCCACATGCACTCTCCCTGAAATCAATTTCCCTTATACCCCTACCCACCCGGTCATTTGGATGCTTCTAGGCGGCCTCAGACTCCAGTTCCACTTTTTCCCCCGTAACCACACTGCCATCCTTGCCCTTAACCCAACCAAGTCCAGCCCTGATGTTCTCCACCCCAGGCTTCTCCACATCTCTGCCCCAGCTATAACTACCCCGCTCACTCACATTCTAAACCTCTCTCTCCACCTGTGCTGTCCCAAAGGCCTGGAAATCTGCCACAGTCTTACCCCTCCAGAAGGGAGGTGACCCTTCTACACCAGGAAACTATAGACCTATCTCCCTCCTCCCTCGCTTGCAAAACTTCAGGAATCCCTCATTCACTCTAGGCTGTCTGAAGTCCTGGCCACTACCAGCATACTATCTCCATTACAGTCTGGCTTTAGAAAACAACATTCGACCACCTCCTCTCTATTGTGAGTTATGGATTTGATTTTTACAGCTATTGATCAAAGCCACATTACTGCTGCCATCTTTATTGATCTTGCCAAGGCTTTCGATTCTGTTTCCATCCCCTACTGCTTCAAAACCTTAGCACGCTTGGCCTTGCTGAATCAGGCTTAAACTGGTTCCATTCTTACCTTCATGACAGGCAACAATCAGTTCAAATAGGTGATGCACTTGCCTCCTCTCCCAACAGCACTGCCATTAATGCCCTTGTATCCTTCACACTAAAAATTACTGCTATTCAAACTCCTCACACAAAACTAAAAATGTTTTTATTTTTTTTGTCTCACATTCATCAAAATGCAGCATAGTGCAGTGGTTTAAGGCTCTGAGCTGCAAATCTGGTGACATCTAGCAGACCAGACCTGGGTTTGAATCCCATAGCTTCCACTTGCATACTGTGTGACCCTGAACAAGTCACTTAACTTCCCTGTGCTTCCAGGTTGCACCTGTTTAAAAAAAAAAAAAAAAAAAAGCTTTCAGCTTAGTGTGTCTCACCTGGTTAAATAACTAAAAAAAATGCATCAGTCACATATGACCACTGAAACAGGAAGTGCTCATTGCTGAAACGGGAAGCACTTGTATAGATGACTTTCATTTCATTCCCCGATCCCTTGCATTCTTGCCTCCTCAAATATAAAGCACTCAAGGCTTTAAAATAAAAAATGTGACCTCTACTCTACTACAGAAACCCGAGACCGATCTCCAGTCTACATTCCTAACGCCTCTTTACCGTGACCGCATAGGGACATACTTGATGCTACTGAAGCGGGACTCGAACGAATAAACAAAAGAAAAAAAATGTTTTCTGTATCTGAGGTCACACAATCAAATTGCACCTGAAGTCTCAAACACTCGCTACAGGGCTCGCTACTCTTCGCTGTAATACAAACTAATTGGGCAGTCACTGTGAGTCACTACTCACACATAGATAAACCAATAACTAAGTTAAATGTTCACACCTTTTGCAATGAGGAGGACCTTACGTACACTATCGCCTATTTTTCTACTTTCTATCTCAAAAATAGTTAGGAAACCCTCTGATGCCAATAAACACCACTTTTAATAGTGGGACTATTTTTCAATATTTAACCCTCTGAAGCCCCACTTCTATATTTCTTACTTTATTTCTTCTTTTTTCTTTTTTAAATACTTGGATGCCCATTTTATAAAGCATATTAACACACTGTGAGTGTGGGTTATCTCTGATAAGAACACACTGAGGTGAGTAAGGCACTCGAGCAGCGCCTCGTTACTCAACAACGGCCTATGTGTTCTTATCAGGGATATTCCACAACTCATTGTGTGTTATTGCTTGCTTAATAATACACTAATGGAGGCAATAACCTGTTGTGCATATCTGGCTAAACCAACACAACCAGCTTAGTTATACTCCAATTTGTATCTGCTCTGTTAGTCTGAATTAATATGCTGTTATAGTTACTTAAAGCACATTGTCTCATTTCCTAAAGTGTGGTTTTACTCAGAGCAGCACCTTTTCCCATTTATAACTGCATCTACCCTACAAAATGTGGCTGGTAACCTTACAGCTGCTGCTCTCTGTAGTGGGCTCTCCCTCCTCAGAAATATAGCTTCACACCTCATTCACCATGCAATTACATTTTATAGAGATGCAACTGTTTATGTTTGATAGTGGCTGACTCTGGCCCCTCAACTGTTCCACACTGACAGATCATGTGGGTACCCCCTCCCTAGTTCTGCATCCCACTTATAATACTCTTGAAGCCATGTCCAATCCATAGCACTGGTGCTTCCCTGTTAACCACCCAGTTGTACAAGCCAAAGGGTAACACAAAACTGCTAAGAAGTAATTTTATACTTATTAAACACACCATCATTCTGCTCCTAATCTGCTCTGGTAATGCTGACCTCAACTCAGGGCCTTCAACTCCTTGTCAGACTCCCTCTAATTTCTCCTAACTACCTGGATTAAAATTGATATAATGTCTGTAGCCTAATTAACAAAATGTATTCTGTGAAAGTATGGCTATGCCTCACTGACCCTGACATACTGCTACTCGCTGAAACCTGCCATAATAGCTCAGTGGATCACAGTGTCATGTTGATCAGTGGATATGCCTAATATCGGCAGGATAGATCACCCAATGTGGCAGTATAATCCTCTATGTAAAAGATAAATTCTTCTCAACTATCATCAACTCCCTGTCATTACCCAAGGAATTTGAAAGTCTGAAGGTCACGCTAGCAATATCGCAAAATGAGGCAATCAATACTGTTGGTTCCTACAGGCCCCCCTTTGGTGGCCTAAAGTTAATTAACCACCTGACAAACTTCCTTGGTTCTCACAGTAATAAGACAATAATGCTAGAAGATTAATGAAGGCCCTATTGTTGGACCGAAGTGCTGTGACTTGTAACACCCGGTCTGCTTACTTCTGTGGACTGCCTGAATGCCTAAATAAACGGCTTTAAGTATTTGAATATTGGACGTGTCCATCTCATTTGTAAGCACTAGAGTGCTGCACAAAACCCTTTTTGATCACCTCTATGCAACTGTTGACTGGCCTTTCCTCTCCACCAGGCACCTTAAAAACCTGTCCAAATTAAGAACAGGTGTGCACACTGGAGCAGAGCCTGGTACTCTGCGGGGGGTGGCTAACACCCAAAAATCCAAAGGAAAAGCTTAAGCTAGCAAAGCACTCACTGATCTTCTGCAGTTGTAGTAAAGAATATCCAGCGTGACCCCCAAGGAAGACTAAGGTCGAACAGCTGGGGTTTTAGTGTGGCAGAGTTCGCACTTCGTCTTTGTAATTTACCTGCAAATAAAACTGGAGATTTGTTGAACTTTCAAAATGACTACTGGATATTCTTTACTACAACTGCAGAAGATCGGGAGTGCTTTGCTACAATTACCTCAAAAACCTGTACCTAGGCTGGCCCAGTGGCGTAGAGGGCTTAGGCATCACTGCCTTACCACCTACCATGCTGGTGACCTGTGTTCATGGAGGGAGGTAGTTGCTTGGGCGGCGGGAGGGAGAGGATTGAGCGCCTGAGGACAGCTTTCCTCCCGGGGAGAGGGGATATGGACCAGCACTTGCCTGACTCCCTGGCGGGTGGCAGGGGGCCAGCATGCCAGGTCCCATAACGTGGGGCAGAGTTGAGCAGCTGCCTGATGTACAGCGTGTGGACACACACACTGGGTGTCAATGGCGGCATTGCACGCTCACAAGCCACACAAGAAAATTGGAAAAATTGGTTCCCGCTGCAGCAGGATGACAATGATCCCCCTCCACAGTGCCACCCCGAGAGGACGCATACCGAACCTGGATCCATGCCAGTGGGTTGAGTAGCTCCCAACCCCTTACCATGAAGGGTAAGTCGTGGGGAAGATAGGGAAGGGGGTCTGATGCTCGGGGTTAGTGGGGGAGGACGTCAGAGATGGCCTGCGGGAACCAAGGAGAGAAATAATACTTAAAAAAAAATTGTACCTGTGGACCTACAAATCCCTTAGGCATGATGTGTCTCGCATATGTTCTGTAAAGTCTCTAGCATTTGCAATCTGAGAGCATGCAACAATATTTTTCTAGAAACACAAAGAATTGCTTCTAAATATGGTGACTTGCTCCAGCTTACTGGAATAAACTTCAGGTTGACCTCAAATTGAACTCACTTGTGAATTTAAGTACTTTCAAATCTGATTCCTACTGTTCTGATGATTGGGTCTGCTTCTAATATGTACTATTGCTATTAATGTACTATGGTGCGCTGCTTTATTTATATTTTTATGCTAGGTCTGATATCAGATGCTTTTACCTCTGTTCTGTGCCTGTTATTTTTGCTATGACCTAGTAGACTACATACTATTGTAGTTTATATTACTCCTTAGTTTGTCATGTGTCAGTGCTGTGCTCTTCTTCTGTACTGTACTGTTCTACTCAGGACCTCCTTGCAAATGAGATTTGCTCAGTGGAGCTTTTCCTGGTAAAACAAATCAAATGAACATGAAATTAAAGGCAAAATGTGCCTATTCACCGATGACACCGAGCACCATGGAAGGGTGGACACAGCAGAAGGGATACAAGTCATAAAGGAGAATCCAGAAGACTGGTAAGTCTGGGATCTGGCAGCTTAGCTTCAACATAAAGAAATACAAAGCTATGCACATTGGAGCCAAGAACCCCAGGACTGAGTACACCCTGGGAGTGGTCTGGGTATCTTCATCAGAGGAGGAGGAGGAGGAGGAGAAGGATCTGGGAGTGATGATCACTAGTGACCAGAAGCACTCCATGCAGTGCAAGAAAGCAGCAGCAAGGGCGAATAAAATGTTAGGCTGCATTGCCAGGGGGATCAGCAGTAGGCAAGAATAGGTTATACTGCCACTGTACAGGCCACTGGTGAGGTTGCATCTGGAGTACGATGTACAGTACTGGTGCCTACACTTTAAGAAGGCCATTAACCTGCTGGAGGCGTCCAAAGGAGGGCAACAAAACTGATTATGAGTCAGTAGGGTAAAACATAAAAGGAGAGGTTGGAGGCACTGAACATGACCTCCCTGGAGGAGCGGGGAGAAAGAGGGGACATGCCGGAGACCTTCAAATTCTAGAGAGGGATAAATAAGGTGGATAACGATGGTCTTTTTAAGCTAAGTGGCAGTCAAAACACAACAGGACCCAGTCTTAAGCTGGGGGAGGGGTTTAGGAGGGAGACTAGAAAGATTAAAGGAATGGAGAGACTAAGCTATGAGGAATGTTTAGACAGGCATGGTACAGTATGTCTTCCCTAGAAAAAAGAAAGTTAAGAGGTAATATAATTACAGTTTTTAAAAATTATAAAAGGAATGTATAAGGTGAACTAAGGGGAACTTTTTCAGTTTGTTCAGGAAAGCTCCTTATGGAGAATAGCATAATTTTGAACAGCATTAAGTTCATTGATGATTGGCAGGTTCCCCTGCAGTTTCCAAGTCTCACCTAATGTTGAGTACTGCAGTTGCCTGCATGGCAGGAAATGAACACAATGTACTCTTGGTCTTTTTTCATCTTCCATTTTCTATGTTGCTATATTTACTCCAAAATTGTTTACAGAGGAGGTAATACTACAATTTGTCAGTGCTTCTAGCCTCATGTACCTGAGAACCTACACCCTTGCACAATCCTCAGACTGTCAAACTGTAGACTGTAAACCTCTGCACAGTTCCTCATAGTTTCTAGGACATTGGGCTCGATTTTCAGAGTCCTGGTAGAGCAACGTAAGTTGTGTGGAACACCCACTTGTGGTGAAGCTGGGTGTGCCAGGGACTCTGCACCGGATTTTGTAAAAAGCATGGGTCCTGGAGCCAAAGTTCCCAATGCTGCCACAAGTGGCCCTATGCACCGAACAGATGGCACAATGGAGGGGATTGACAGAGGCAGCTGTCAACCCCTGGACCCTGACAGTCCGGCTTCTGAACAAGCAGGCCAAAGTATGACAACTGAACAGCTCCCACCCAAAGCACTGATATCATATGCCACATGCAGAGACATGACAACTAGCTACAATGATTGCAAGGAAGAGAGCACAGGCTAGGCTGGGATACTGCTGCACAAGTATGCTGTGCAGTACCCACACAGCAACACTTGTCATGTAGATTATGGACCAGATGACTGAACAGTGTCCCAACAGCAACAAAGGTCAGTGGGTAAGTAGATACAACCCATCACGGAGCAGGTTGCAATGGGACATATTGTGATAGCCCCTGCTGGGTAGAGGGCAGAAGGGCATCTGAGCTGCCACTGGCACTGTCATCCAGTATCCCAGCACCACATCATCCTGCTGGGACATGCTGTGCTGCAAAGGACAGGTATGAAGTGCACAGGCAACTGGGTCGCTCCCGACTGTGAAGTGGTATACCAGTGTGAATGGGATGGATGAGCTCCCCCATGACAATCACAGATCAACTATGTGAGCAGCCCACACCACACCAGAATGTTGTTTCGATGTGGCATTGTGCTGGGGCTGATGAGCACATGTCCCCATTATCAAGCTGCATCAAACAACAGCAGACACCGCACCCACACAAGTCATGCAACAGCAGCCCTCTGGCACACTCACCATGTCCATCCATACTGTACAGTGCCAGACACTAGGGTGACACATCCGACTTGTGGCTTTGGGCCAGGGTACATGCACAACTACCCATCTATACCACTGCCTCTCAATGACATGGTGAACACCAGCCACATAGTGTGGTGTATGCTGACAGTGTAACACACAGTACAGGCAGGGGAAATCTGCAGGCTGGGGCACAGGTGTGTCATGGACACCGAACAACCAGGTGGTGCATGGGGCCATTAGACCTGCTCTGTGTGGTCTAACAATGGCCAATGTATGTGGCCACTATGGGGGTTTGAGAATCCCACAGTCAGGGATATGGCAGCCATATCATGGCACAGCACCCTTCAGTGCCATGGCACTGCCTACAGCATGCCATGATTTTCTCATTTGCATACCCTGCAGAACACCTTGTTGCATAATTGTTGATTCTGTGTTTCAGAGCAGGAGCAACTTATACAGCTGAGGAAAAAGATGATCCTTACTTCTAAATACAGAAAATGGTAAATTCCCACATTCCCATTATGAAGCACATTCCCCTATGCACACAAAATCTGAACCTTTTTTATGGGAAACAACAAGACTTAACATCTGCCGTGTATAGGCATAAATATTTATATAAAGTACCACCTAAATTTCTTCTAGAGCCTTAATCAAAATGAAAACTCAAAGAGTGCTGATAACAGACCACAACATACAGTAATCATTAACAAACATTTGTCAATGCTGAATGTTTTCTTGCAGTGTAACAGGGCTTTAAAGAATCCCAATGTTGTCAGGAGAACAATTTAGCTTATATTTCACCCTTTTTATGTTTCCTTGCACGCATGCGCAAGAAACATTATGCGGCAGCTTAGGACAGAAGCGGGTTGTGGAGGTGCGGCAGTGTGGTGGCCAATGCCAGCACTGTATTTGTGGGCTTGGTGGTGTACACCCAATGCAGGCCCAGTGTCCTGATGACACTGGTTCTCCAGAAGTGCCACCAACTTGAAACAATTTGGCCACCGCAATGAGGGGCTGCTTCATCATTGCAGCGTCAGCAATTCCACTGCAATAAGGGAGTGACCCGTCATTGCAGGGCGGTACCTTGCCTGGTGTAACATTTCTGTAAACATGGAGGCAGCTATGCCACCATCTCACAGTCCCATGTAAGCCGGCGGAGGTGCCCAATCCCCGTCAATATGCCAGCAACCCAATTCATTTGCCGATGGGGAGCCCACCCGCTGGCATAATGTGCCAAAGGGGTGCCCAGTCCCACTCGCATCATGCCCCCAAACAGTCTTTATTTGTCGTCACGAGGGGGCCCAACCGCTGGCTTAAGTCCCCCTTCCCAAAAACACAGGCGAGACACTGGGAGCCCACCCCAGTGTGCACAAATGAAGCCTGAAAAAAAACACTTTCCTGCAACATCCTTTTTATTATTTTTGTCCCTGAAATGAAGAAAATAGTTCCTCATGGTCTGTCGTGCCCCCTGTCACAACCCATGCCCACCCTCTGTGCACCCTACCTCCCCACACCCCCCTCATCCCATACTTACCTCCAGAGCCCAGCACAATGATCTTCAGTGGACCAGGAACTCGTCTGCACTCTTCAAAGCCGACCGTGAACTGAAGAAATGCCGGTAAGCTGTATAATGGCATAAATAGGGTTTTTTCAACTTGTGTGGCTATCTCGGCCATTTTTTGGGCTTTTGCCACCAAATTTTCAACATGGGGTTATTGGGACCCATTCGCATGAATACAGTCAACTGTCATGGCATTATTCAGTCCTGAAAGGTGATTTCATGGTTTATGCATGGAATCACCTTTTGGGACAGATTAATGAAACGACAGTGCCACTGTTCATGAGGTGAACTCTCAAAAAGCCTATGTTGCAAATTTGGTAAAAAATAATCCCACAAATGACTGTTTTACGAGTGTGCATTGTGCAGTTTCCACACTCTCTCTTAACTTCATGAATTTATAATATTTTCACTCCAGATTTCAACATTGGCATTTTTCAGACCTCCTCATGAACAGTACAGTTGTCATTTTTCACATCCTGTCCGAAATATGTTTTCGCACTTCTGGCGCAGAATAGCATGGTCACTGTGGCAAATCAGTGTTCGGACACGTTATGAAAATCACAGTGACACTGTTCATAAGCAGAGGTCCTAAAATGCCTATGTTGAAAATTTGGTGACGAAAGTCCATGAAATGACTATTACAGGCGTGCATTGTGCAGTTTCCACGCACCCTCGTAACTTCACAAATTTGTAGTATTTTCACTCCAGATTTTCAACATTGGCATTTTTTTCACACTTCCTTATGAACAGTATAGCTGTCATTTTTCACATCCTGGCTGAAATGTGTTTTCGCACTTCCGGCACACAATAGCGTGGTCTCTGGGGAAGTCAGTGTTTGGGACAGATTAAGAAAATCACAGTGACACTGTTCATGAGCAGAGGTGCTAAAATGCCTATGTTGAAAATTTAGTGACAAAAGTCCATGAAATGACTGTGTTATGAGCATACGTTGCGCACTTTCCACACACCCTCATAATTTTGCGCATTTGTAATATTTTCACTCCAGATTTTCAACATTGGCATTTTTTCAACACCTCCTTATAAATAGTACAGCTGTCATTTTTCATATCCTGCCCAAAATATGCATTTATACATCTGGCGCAGAATAGCACAGTCGCTGTGGAAAATTAATGTTCGGGGCAGATTAAGAAAATCATAGTGACAGTGTTCATGAGCATAGGTTACAAAATGGCTATGTTGAAAATTTAGTGAAATAATTCCACTAAATGACTGTTACGCGCATGCATTGCACAGTTTCCATGTACTCTCGGAAGTTCGAGCACTTTTAATATTTTCACTACAGATTTTCAAAGATAGCCATCTCTTCACACCTCCCTATGAGTGGTACAGCTGTCATTCTTCACATCCTGCCCAATCTGTGTTTTCGTACATCTGGAGCAGAATGGCACGGTCGCTGTGGGAACTCAAAGTTTGGGACACATTAACAAAATCACATTGCCACTGTTCATGAGAAGAGGTCCCAAATGCTTTCATGAGGTGGAAGTCACAAAAAGGCCATGTTGAAAATTTGTAGTGCAAATACCAATGAACACCCGGGGCATTAAGGTTTCTAACCATAACGACCCACCCTGTACAGAATGACAGACATCAGGGGTGTGCCTTTATATTGCCGACTGTAATGCTCATGCCATTGCACCCCCACCCCCACTCTGCAGCCAGTGACAGGCATCAAGGTGTGCCTTGGACTCTTTGACCCCAGCGTACACCCCATTCTATATTGCACCCATTTTAGCATATGTCCTTCTGGAACGGGGTGACTGTAAAGCCGGACACCCCAAGGTACACTTCACCGCAGGATAGGGTGAGGGGAAATGGCATGAACGTTATGGGCGAAGACCCAAATGCATATCCCAATGCCTGTCCATCTCTGCAGGATGGAGGTGGGGTTGGCGTGAAGTTCAATACTTTACTGCCACTCCTATTCTGCATCTAACTCCTGCATTCCCAATGCTAATACTGGAGTACTGTGTACAGTTTTGAGACCCCATCTCGCAAAGACATAGACAGGGTGGAGGCTGTCCAGAGGAGGGCAACCAAAATGATGCAGGGTCTGCATCAGAAGACATATGAAGAAAGACTAAAGGAACTAAAGATGTAAAGTCATGAGGAAAGGAGGAGAGGGGAGACATGATAGAAACTTTAAATACCTCAAGGAAGAAACAAAGTCCAAGAAGATAGCATCTTTCAGAAAAGAGATGTGCAAAAACAAGGGACAATTTGAAGATAGAGGGGACGGCTGAGAGGTAATGTAGAAGTATTTCTTCACAGAGAGGTTGTGGATACATGGAACAGCCTTCCTGAGGAGGTAATGAGTCAAAAACAGTGGGGAATTCAAGAATGCATGGGACAGACATAAGGCAATTCTAGTGGGGGGTAGGAGGAAGTAGGCTGTTGGTTAACTAGGATCTCGGCTTATCCGTTAGGTAGGAAATGGGCAGACTAGGTGGGGCAAGCGGTCTTTATCTGCCATCAAATTCTATGTTTCTATGTTTCTATGTAATACAAGCAAACATTCGGCATTGACAAATGATTGTTTGTAATTGTTGGCCTATTTGTTTATTACTAAGGACATTTGTATGGAAACTGGATCTCTGCCCTATTTGCTCTATCTGCTTGTCTACTTCTGCAGTCACAATTCTGTTTATGACATCACAGTCTGTTGTTATGTAGATAATTACGGTGTCATGTGTAGACAAACAGCCAAAGCTAATAATGCCTAAGGGATAGTAATCTTGTTTTTATCTATCTTGCCTCAGTAATGAAGAAAAAAGGGGAAGAATTGCAAAAATATAGTTCTGGCCGAATGGTACAGAGGGTAAAAGCAAAAAACTGTAAAAGAATGGGTGGCAGGTTCAGTCCCCCACAGGACCACAGACAATATTGTCTAAGGAAATCTGAGCTACAGTAAACTTTTAGCTGGATCAGTGGTCTGGTGAGCTGAAGTGCTGGACACCTCATCTCCCACCACATGGGTGACCTGCATTCAGGAATGGACTGGGGCCACTTGGGGGCTGGGGGGAGGATGATTTAGTGTCCATTTACAGATCTTCTCCTTTGAGGTGAGGGGACTGTGTGTATCTCTGCTTGGCTGCCACCTAGTAGAGGTAGATGGCTGAGCAGTGGTCACCGGAATGAAAGTTGGAAGGCAGGCACTGAAAGCATGTGCTGTCTTTGTGATCTCTGTGTGTGCCATTGCATGCTTCCAGCTCTGACTCAGGGAGTAATGGGGGAAAATTACCCTGTGTGCAGGATGGTGCTGCAATGCTGAAGGCACCATGCCACAACCATCTATGGCACCCACTCACACAATGAGGTAAGAGTAGATGGGGTACATCCTGGAGGTGATGTGAAGGGGCTGGGGATCAATGTAGAAGGGGGCCGATGGGGGGGGGGAGGAGGATAAAACTATATTAACTATAAACTGAATTATGTCTACGTCTCACATTTTGCAAAGTTTTCCAACTAGTATCGGGTCTCTTTAAAGGGAACTTAAACAATGGTCCAGATATTCAAAGGGGTTGAGAGTGCAACTCCAGTAATGGGCCCCAGTGCAATATTCAAAAGAGGGGCTTACGCAGCTCAAGTACCGGATGCACCGGGGCTGCATGATAATCATATGTGGCACAACCCCAGGGGGCGTGCCCATGCATATGTGGCACATCCTGATATTCCACCCAGGATATGCGGCGCATATGCTGGCACATCCCTGAGATGCATCGCATACTGCTGGGCATAGTTGAGCAGGCAAAAAATGGCTCAAATGGTGGCCACCCACAGGCGAGCTGCTGTACTGCAAGGTACAATACAGCAGCTGTCAGCCATGGGTGGCCACCCGCCCACCCAGTACACTGTGCAGAAGCACCCACATCTGTCCTAGTGGTCTAGTGGACCCTCCGCCCCCTGTAGCTGTGCTGTCCATAACATACCAGTGATATGTTCCTGGTAATCTAGTGGTGACCCTCTCCCTCCCAATGCCCCGATCATTAATGTACATTAACATACTCCCTCCCTGGTAGCCTAGTGGCACCCCCACCCTGCCCATAGCTGCGCCAGCCATACACTGGCATGTACCAGTCTCTGGTAGTCTAGTGGTAACCCCCACCCCACCCCTATCTCCAATCACCAGTCTGTGCCCCGTAGATATTTCCCTGGTGGTCCAGTGGCACCCCCCACCCACACAGGACCCCTGCCCACACAACACCCCTGTCATTGGCAGGCAGCTGCGATCCCACCTGCTTACCACCCAGCTGACCCCCAAATGACAGCTTATAATAGCAGCTGTAAGCCTATTGGTCCACACTGTAGACCAATGGGCTTGCAGTGCAAACTGTAATAGTTCCCATTCCTGGTATTTAGCTCAGTCTGGGGGGGATGAGACAGTGCATCATATTTGCACAGTGCGCATTGCCTGATATATTCAGAGGAGTTGTGCCATTGCTCATCTCCTTTGACTATATCTCTGTGTGTCATCAGGACAACGACCACTTGCACATGTGCCGGGCGCAACTCTGAATATCAGAGCCAATATGTAATTTAAATAAAATATTGCTGTGTTGTCTGTTCATTATTGACCTGCTGTTAACATATTTGAAACTATTTGAAGCTATTATATTTGCATTCTGCATGCTGTTTTTCCAGCTGTTTAGTGTTTACACAACACACACACACACTTGCGTGGCTTGATGTTTATCTTCAAAGCCTGATGATGTCTGCTAGCTGGCTGATACACAGAAACCCAATGTGATCAGTGGGCTTTATCCTTTGAACTACAAGAAGTTTCGCCCATCAGTCAGCAAAACACTGTTATCATCAGCCTTCTCAGCATTGGCTTTTGAGGGCAAGCCTGCTGCATTTTTACATCCTTTGACTTATACAGTATAGACCTACACAGCCCCTACACTACAGTAGCAAATATGTTAAGCTTTGAACAGGCACAAGCAAACATAAATAAAATTATATACAGTAGATAGCTATTGCCTTAAAATAGTTTTATGAAGTGGGGAATGTTCATTATTTCCATTTCCTAGTAGTCAAAACATAAACCCTGCAGTCAGTTTTTGGGTGGGCAAAGCACTTTACTTGTCCATTATGTATATTAGAAAGGTTGTTTGCTGTTTCCCATTGCAGGAGAAGATCTTTATTTGGAAAATGACTGGAATCACTCTTGGCTTTGCGCTGTATACTTTGTACTGGATTAGGTCAAATTATAACAGAACTGGTTCCGCAGCCTCACAACATATTAACTGTTTATGAGCAACCATTGTACAGAAAATGGAATATCCTGTTCCTGTATGAAGAGATATGGTCGCCTTGTTGCACGGCACTGATACACCATAAAACACGTAAACATTATATGTAACTAATGGTCTCTTCTACTGCTAATTTACTATAGAGAATGTTTCTGTGTAAGTTCTGCACGGCCAGTATAGGGCTCAAGAGAGCTGCAGACTGGCATGACAAAACAATGCTTCATTTCTAAAGAGGCGGGGTATGGAATTATCCAGTGTTAGCGGTGTAAACAATACCATGCAGATAATTAGCTAGACTGGCTCAAAGCAGGCAGGAATGAGATCAGTTAACATTGAAAACAAAACAGATTTTTCAGTACTGTGTTCTGCAGGCTCCATGTAAGGAAGAAATAGGGCTTTAAAGAACTGCTGAGCTGTCAACCTGCTGTGCTCTGAAGTACCTAATGTAACTTCAGATTTTATGGTATGTCAGGTTAGTAAACTGTTGACAGGCAATAAATTATTTTTCCGTTACCCTACTGTAAGTTGCTGTTACACTCATTGTCAATTCAACCCCAAATGTTTTAGTATTTAATCAGGAAACAGATACATTTCTCAGGAGTACTGCAGATGCTCAACTTTGCATCAATCTTGTGGGCATTATATATATATATATATATATATGTATATATATAAAATTGATAACCCACTCTTAGGTGTGCAGTTACGCTCTGATATCGCTGAGTCACCTGATGGTGTTTGTCCAATGCCATTGATACCATTGATTCCTTTTTCTTACCCATTATATATATATATGTATATATATATATATATATATATATATATATAGTTATATATGTTGTATAACAATCATTCAGTGGTGGTGGCACCAGCACTTCTAGCATGCAGGGTTCAGCCAAAACACTGTGTGCTTCAGACAAGCTGACTGAGGGTGGTTTAGGATGGAGTCACTAAGTAAGGCTGTCTGCCTGGGACCAGAAGAATTTCCCCTGTTCCGCTCCTACCCCATCAATGAGAACGGGTCTAGAACTACCACTCAATGAAGGATCTACCAGTTGCCTAATTAAAGACCTCAAGTGCCATTTGGCTTTCCACCTTAAATGTTGATGCAGTCTTACAGCCGGTAATGTATCCCTTCAACCTCGAAGTAGCCTGTGATGAGACTGGCTCACACTAACTGATCACAATATAGAAGAGCTGGCTGTCTTTACCAAGTAAATACCATACTAGTGTCAAGTCTTTTCTTTTAATAAATACATGTTCTTTAAACATGACAGCAAGAAAGAGCCTCTTGTGTTAAGGATTTGGATTATCTGGTTTGGAAAGTTGAGGACCCTAGTCTGCTCAATATTTTTCATTCTTCTTGATGTGGTCTAAGCACTTTAACAAATAACCATGTGATGTTATCCCTTCATCATCCAAAAGATATGGCTCTCAGCACAACATACTGTACACCCCAATGTAAAGTATCAGCCTCTTTCACTAATGTGTAATATTTCACTTCAACAACTAACCAATGGTTTAAACTAGGAGTGACCATAGAGGAATATTCAGAGCAGCAGATCTGGGGTGTTGAAATGAACACAGCCCCTTATACATATTTTATACTTGGGAACTGAATGGTTGGGACAAGATGTTGATTTACTCACCTGTACACAATATGTTTTAGCTCAGTTTAAGTTTGACACCTCCTCAACCACTCATGTAGACACACACACACATACACACACACACACACACATATACACACACACTTTATATTACTATTATAATATGAACCTACAGTACGTAAATGCCAGCAGATACAGGCCATATGGTCTATCAAGTCTGCTCAAGTCGCAGTTCTAGTCTAAACTACTGCAGCTGCCCTCCACCCTTGCCTGTCCATTTGATTTATTGCCCCTTCTGCCAACTCCCCTTCCCAGCTTCCCCCAGTTTTGTCTTTATCTTTGGCCCTGTCACCCCTATTAAAACCGTCCACATTTTTCAATGATGTCACACCCTCGGGCAGTGTGTTATACCTTGCTACCACCCTTTTGTGAGTACTGCCTCCTCATTTCCTCCTGAATCTTGTACCCTCCAGTTTCAGACTGTGTCCTCTTGTGTTTCTCCCCCTTTTAATCTAAACATGCCCTCAGTACTAACCCTATTCATGCCCTTTAAGTATTTGAAGGTCTCAGTGGTATCTCCTCTCTCCCTTCTATCCTCCAGGGAATACATGTTGAGCTCCCCCAGTCTTTGCTCATATGGTTTACCCCCCAGCCCAAGGATCATCTTTGTCGCCCTGCACTGGATCCCCTCCAGTAGTTTGACATCCTTCTTTAAATAGGGCACCAGAACTGCACACAGTACTCCAAGTGAGGTCTCACCAGTGATCTGTATGGCAGCAGACTGACTTCCTCTCTCCTAGAGGTGATTCCCCTGGCAATGCACCCCAGCATCTTATTAGCCTTGGCCGCCACCGTCCTGTACTGTACTGAGTGATTCATGCCCCCTCTGACTAGTACCCCCAGATCCTTCTCCTCTACTAAAGTGGATGACTGCACTCCCTTCGCCAGTAGCACATTCCCAGGGTTCCTGTCACCCAAGTGCATGACCTTGTGCTTTCTTAACATTGAACTCAGCTGAATGTGTCTGACCAGCACTCTAGTCTTAAGCAAACTTTTCGGAGTACTTGCCCCTTCCACACTATTCACATCTGCACCGAACTTTGTGTCAATTTAATGAGTACTTTTCATTGCTGATTTTCAAATGATTGATTAAAGAGCACCAGTTTCAGTGCTTTCACCAAGCCCCCCACTGGTGCCTTACCTGACTAGGTCTCAGATGTTCCTTGTATTGTAATTTTCCAAGCTGTAGTTTTTGAAGGGGAAGGGACTGTAATTCCTGGTTTGAAGGAGCTGGTCACCTGATCCCTTCCCTTTCATGGTCCCTAAAACTGACAGCTTCGCCCTAATGCTGCCCCCATACTCTGATGTTTTGTGATGTAATAGTTTGTAGAACAAGGGGGCACGCTACATTGATATGAATGGGAGCAGATTTTAAATGTTGTTTTATTATATTGCGCCCTAAGATTGTCGAACTTGAAGCCTGGTTACTCAACACTCCTTGGACATACCAGGTATTTTGGAGTCTTGGCTAGAGGCAAGCATCAAACAACATGAGATAGCAATTCAGGCTACAACTGCTTCAGGAAGGATAGGTTGGGTAAACGGGGAGGTGGTGTCCTTTTGTATGTCCAGGCTGTCTTAGATGCCATTGAAATTCCTACTCGAGCCCCAGGACTCCCAGCAATGAAATCACTGTTTCTCTACCTGATGGTCAGCTCCATCAAAAAACTTACAGTGGATTGCGTCTATCTGCCCTCTAAGGAGGCCTCTATCTGTCTCTCCCTTCATAACCTCTCTTGCCAATCTCCCTCACCATGACCTCATACTTTGTGGTGACGTTAATTTAGACTGGCTAAACCCCAACTCTGACAATATATGAGCCACCCTTGCTGATTGTAACCTGGCTCAACTCATCAATGATCCCACAAGAATTATCACAAAATCAGGCAACCACGCCTTGCTTGACTGGGTGGTCACCAACTGTGCCCCCAATGCAAAACTGGTGGGTGTACTCTCTGACAGCATCAGTGATTACTCCTCAACATTCTGTATGTGGTGAAATAACTTCCCTAACCCCCCCCCCACCCAAGGTCACACTGATCTGGGATATATGCCAATTCAATCCCAGTGCTTTTCTCGCCTCCATCTCAGGTGCCAACTGGGGACCAATAAACACTTTCCCAGATATCAACCAGGCCCTCGATTTCTTCGTGATCACAATCACAAATATAGTTGATCTTCATGCCCCTATGAAGAGGTGCAGATCAAAAGGAATCAAAGCTCCCTGGCTCTCTAAAGATCTCAGGAAGCTCATGTCCTCTCGTGACCGGGCTTGGTGTACCTTCAAATGAAGTGGGCTACCCATTGACTGGCAAGCCTACAGACAGCTCAGAAACACATGTCAAAATTCTATGAAGAAAGCTAAAAGCTCCCACTTCAAGGCTCTCCAAACTGAGCATCTCTGCAATCCTAAGGAATTCTGGAGGCAGGTGAACTCCCTAATCAAAGGAAAGACCTCTGAGGCCACAAGGTCCCTCACTGCCCAAGGCACTGTCATCTCAGACCCCCAATCCATCACCACTGGATTTAATGAGTTCTTCACTGAACTGCACAGATACACTGCACTCTTTACCAACTCCCCCTCCCCTCTTCTTCCCACCCCAGCCAGTGGACACGGATGCTTGCCCAGCCTTTCACCTAAAACTCGCCACCCTCACAGAGGTTCACTGGCTCCTTGCAAATCTAAAAGCTGATAGCTCTCCTGGTCACGACACCCTTGAACTCAAATTTCTCAAATTGGGAGTTGTAGCCCTTGTCCACCCTGTTCGAAACCTGTTCAACCAGTGTTTTCTCACAGGGACTGCCCATTCACAAGGGTGGACCCAACACAACCATTGAGAATTTTAGACCTATTTCCATCTTCTGTCCGCTGGCAAAAATCCAAGAGTGAATATTCTATAGCTACTTACAGGATTATCTGGACCAGCACCATCTTCTCTCAATGGGTCCTATTCACAAAGGTGCATGCAATATGCGGAAGCTGGTGTAAGTAGGACCGTACAATACGCTGTGCAGACCAGTGAATACGCACCATTCACGAACAGGCGCATAAGGTGTAGGGGAGGGCGAGGCGAGGGGAGACGAGGTACAGATCTGCAGGCGTGACTGCAGGCTACAGGAACTGAAACCCTGCCCATGACCCCACCATATAAAGAGGTACACAGCAGCTTTGCGGGTGGTGGATGTAGAGGCATGCTGCAGGAATGGATGCTGTGCAAGTGTGAATGCGAACAGCAGGCGAGAGACGGAAAAAGCTCTGGCCACCACCACCCGCAGCAGTAGCTGTGGGTGATGGCCAACCTGGACGGGGGGGGATGGCGCCCAAGGTCAGCGAACTTCAGTGACAGCTAGGTGGCAGTACTCATCACAAGCATACGGCACCACTATGATGTGCTGTACAGAGCCAGGTCCCTGTTCAGTCCGGCAGAGACAAAGGCCAGGATTTTCAGATACAGGCTGCAGTGAATGCTGTGGAACTGGAAGGCCACCGCTGTCTGCCATCAAGCACAAGTGAGGACTTCTGGTTCCAGGTGAAGAAAGCTAAGCAGGGTGCTCCAGTCACAGGGTGCCACAGGCAGTGGCCCCGACCGCTGCTGATACCAATAGAAAAGATGGTGGGTGACATCACAAGGGATGGGAAGCCCGACAGGATAGACAGCATGCCAGGTGAATAGAAGGGACAGAGCACACCTGCTATCCACAGGACAGTCGCACCATGGAGCATGCTGACAGCCGCCCTTCCCACACACACAGTGCATGAAGAAGATGGTGACAGCCACAAAGCGGGCGTCAGGCCACAGCACCGGACCAATTCAGGCAGGTGTCAGGGATGGTAGGTGTCATCAAGGTGGAATGCACATACTGCCGCACACAGTCAAACTAAAATGTCCAATGCCCACCCACCCCCAGCAGGTGACATAATCTGGAACCATCGCCAGACGGATGGCCAGAGCTGCTGCCCACATCAGGCACAGACACTGTGTGGAGCAACGATACACCCCAAGGCACCAGCACCAGGAAACAGACTGCCCTCCCCGATGGCACCGATAATAGCCCACACACTAATGGACAGCCAGCCAATGTGGGACACAGTGGTGGAGGATGAGCAGAAAACCCAGGCAACACTGGTCAGAGGCGTGAGTGGTCTGGAGCTGCAGGACAGAGGCACCACACCGGTGGAGCCACGGACACACAGGGCACCCGACACCAGTCCTGTGACATGGTACCTGGTACTGCCACTGGACCACCACCAGCAAAATGTCCATGCCAGATGACAAGCAGCAACCCCCTCACTACATACTACCAATGCCTCTGGAGGCTTGAGCGAGAGAGACTACAGGTGACCAGGGAGCATACCCAGGCCCTGGAGTGGCTAACAGAGGTTGTGACTAGTGCAGCCTGGGTACAGGAGGAGAAGGCGACTGGGATGGCCGTGGGTGTCCAGGAATAGGGCGCATTGCAGCTACTTGAGGCTGGGTGCATGGGCAGGCGAGGCTGCATGCTGAGCTCACCACTGGTGTCTGTGCACAGGAGAGGGTTGCGATGCCCTTGCTGCCATTGCTGCACACCTGAATGACAACAAGGCCCATATGCAACCCACTGCAGCTACCACCACAGATGTTGCTGTGCAGCATACACACCCATGCCAGGTGGCCACAGGCACAAGGGGACATGACAGGACTCACAGGATGCTGAGCACTCTAGTAGCACACCGGCAGAGCTCTCTGGGACCACAGTCCTCAGGGGATTGTGGTGCTCACAGCATGCCCAGCTGCCACTGGCCAGTGCACCAATAGCAGGATGGGCACAGGGCAAGACACAGGCAATGTCAGACATGCCCATTGGGGGTGTGGTGCCTGAACGACCATGCACATACCCAGCCAAGGCACAAGCACCATGAAACAGGCTACACAGAACAGGCACCATGACACAAATGCCAGTCACCATGCCCTATACACAGAGCACCGCACACCAGGCACCACACAGGAAGCACCGTGCACACTGCACCACACACCGGGCACCCCATACCAAGAATTGGACAAGTGGTGGGGACAGGGCCCTGACATGCACGCTGCACATCCAGCACATGCACTGTAGGCACCCTCCCTCCACAAAACAGAGTGTGCAATGCCACCCAGCATGGTCATCGAGCAGGCACAGGCTGTGTTGATGGCACACCGGCTGTGCGTGAGTGAGACATGGTGGCCGGGCATGTCTGGTGGAGCTCTGAACCTACACAGCACATGTCAGAAAATGGGCAGTGATGTTACCATTGCTGGGTTGCATGCAAGGGCACATGCACAGTGCAGCGACAGGAACACATGCATGACCATCCAGCACCTGACACCAGCAACCGCTACAGGACGCACGGGGTTGCTCACTGTGGTGGTGTCATCATTGCACCCATGGCACTGCACCCTGGTGGCTGAACATATGTGTAAGGTAGAGCTGGGCAGCATACATGACCACACATTCCGGCAGTGGCACATTACAGTATCAATGCTGTCTGCCGGTAGCCTTGGGGCATATCCGGGCCATGGGTCCTGCTGATCGCCATGTGGACTGGGGGACTGTTGTGGGGTGTCCAGGGGCACAGGCAGCCTGTGCCACTCACAGATGTTGTGCAGCATGGCACGTGCAGTGAAAACTCTGCACACCTTCCCAGGGGGTAGCATCACCATTCCACCAGTGTGGTTCATGCAGCAGAATTGCATCTCCAGCAATCCAAAGATGCATTCCACGATGTTCCTCACCCTGGCATGTGTATGACTGTAGGACTCCTCCACCGGTTGCTGTGGTGCCAGGTAGGGCATCATGAGGCAGGTCCACAGTGGGTAGCCACTGTCACCTGTGGGAAAAGAAACACAAGGTCAGCATTACCATGGTACACACTTCATAACATGAGTTCATGGCTACACACTACAACCCATACCAAGCAGCCACCCTGACCCCTCTCCCAGCGTGGCTAGGTATTGCTTGAGAGTGCTATTGTCGAAGATGTAGGAGTCATGGCACGAGCCCGGGTACTTTGCATAGATGTTAGAAGCAGTATGCCCTTTGCATCACCACGAGGCCTGGCAATTCACACTGTGGTAGCCCTTGCGGTTCCTCGTGCCTCCTTGTCCACGGAGGTACGGATCTAGCAATGGGTGCAGTCAATCACATCCAGCATGTTAGACATGTCTACATTTGGTGGAAGCTCTGGACCACTGTCCTGACTTCCCCTGGTGCCATGGGAACCTGATGGGCAGTCAAATGCCACAGCAGGGTGTCTGTCACCTCATGCAGGGCCCTTGAGACGGACGACTGGCTGACACCAGTAACGCCACCCGTCACCCTCTAGAAGGACCCTGTTGCATAATACAGCAGGATACACATGACCTTTGTCTCCACAGACATAGGCCAGAATCGCCGTGTGTTAGACTGTACCTGGTCCTCCACCAGCCCACATATGTATCTCAGCATGACATGGTCCACACAGAACTTCTGTAGGCATTCCCCATCCTTGAGTATGTGTGCCTGAAGTCTGTCCCTGCCTCCATCCATGCCACAGCCTCTCATGGTTGTCCTCAATGAGCAGGACATGCATGAGTGTGCCTGGGTACATCCTGGTACAGTTACTGGCCCTCCGTGTGTGTGTCAAGGGCATTGTTGTAGAGAAAAGTACAAGCTCTCTGCATATCACGGATGATTTAGTACTATATGTTTTGACCCTCTACCTCCATCTCGGCTGCCTTGAAAGAACTCTGCTGTTTTTTTTTCCATTTCCGCCTATAAGATGAAGTTCTCCCCCTGACCGGTTTGGTACACAAGCAGGACATCCTTGGTTTAGGAATGTCTTGGGAGTGCAAGTCATTACTCTATTTGGGAGTGCGCATTTCTTGATCCCTCTCATTTTTGATTAAGGATAACCTCACCTCCCTGCTCCAGATCATTAAATTGGACTTGCAACAGTGGTCTGCTTTGTCTCTGTCTTTATGAGGATGGGTAAGTGTATTAAAGATGAACATTCTTCCGTGCTTGCTGTACCCCTTAGGCATGCTCAGCATTTTTCTACCCAAATCATGGTTTCTCCATGTGCAAAGCACTTTTAATCATTTTTTGTGGAAAGGTTGTGCCACTCGCCATTCGTTTTTTAAACTCACAGTGTCTAAACTAAATGGTGGGCTTCACCTTCCTAAGTTATTTTTTTACTACTGTGCCCTTCATGGTAACAAATTTTTCCCAATGGGGTAAACCTAGCAATGATCATTCAGTCTCTTCCTACACAACTTTATGGTTGTAAATTGAGCACTCCCTTTGCCAACATGCTGGAATTCACCTTCCCTGTCTCCTCTATACTAAATTGGCATCTATACCTTCCCCTCTTTGAACCATGCCTATGTGGTTGGATGGTCCCTGAAGGCTCACCGCTAGCTCGGGCTATATTTAGGTCTGGTATGGTCGAAGTGCCTGTCCCAACCCACCCTTGAAAACCTAACATTTGCATCACTGGACACCCTGCCCCATTTTCTTTTTGTCCACAGCTGTGGGATATCCCTCTTGCTTCCCTTATAGAAGGCGACCGATTTGTGCCCTTCTCTTCGATAAGTGAGCGATTTCATCTACTGAAGAAGTTTTGTTTCAATTATTTCCAGCTAACACATGCGATTACTTCTCATTCGTGACCTAAGCCATGGATCTTGCCAGATCCCTTAATCATGGATTACTTTCTTTGGTGGCTTTTCAACCCCACCTGGTGTCAGAGCTATACCGCCTTTTTCTGCAGATTGATGCGAATACGCCGACCGGCACCTGTTATTATTGGACGCAGGCCCTTAATCTCCCAGAAGATCTGCTGCATGGCATTCCATGTGGAGGGACCTCTACAGATATATTAAGCAAGACCGGCTTCACTTAACACAATTTCAAATTCTTCATAACTTGTATTACACACCTCGTAAACTTAACAAAATGGGCAACCTCCCCTCACCTCTAAGTTCCCTATGTGATCTTGTCGAGGGGCACCTTAAACACATCCTTTTGGAATACACTAAGGTGGTACAATTTTGGGCTGCCATTAGGGCCTCTCTGGACCCTTTGTTAGGCTTAGATGATCTCTTTAAGCCTGACATTTGTCTAGTGGGCCTGTATCCCAAGGACCTAATTCGTGTTCATTAAGCCAGTGTTGCTTTAATAGCAATCACAGCAAAACTAATTATTTTGCATCATTGGACTGATGAAATGGTTCCCTCTTTCAGAGAATGGCATCAGGAAATCCTAAATGCCCTGATAGTGGAGAAACAGATTGCCTCGTTGAGTAGGTGCACTCATCAGTTCCGTGACAGTTGGGAATCATTATATGCGTTATTATCCCTTTTACAGAGAGGTTGCAGTCCTGAACCCCTTATCTTTTCTTATGTTCCTTGCCCCTTATTTACCCTATACATCTTTTCACTTAGACTTTTAGTCCCTTGTGCGATGCTCACTGAGCTTTCCGGTGGGGAAGGGGGATATGGGTGCAGGTTGATTGTGTGTTTGTCTTTGTTTCCTCTGTTTGTGTTGCTTTTATAGATTGTTCAGTGACTTGTTGTTTCTGTTTTTTGTCTTTCCTTGTTTTGGAAAAAGTAATAAAGTATATTAAATTAAAAAAAAATCTTAATTCAGCTATTTAGAGGGTCCAATGGTGCAGCTGATACCACTACCTCCAGTCCAAAACTGCTAACCTTTAACAGGAGACCATTGTGCTGAATTTGGCTCTGAGCTTACATCTACAGTAGTCAGCCTTTTCACCAATGCAAAAGTGCATATGAAAAGATAGAGGCCAGAAAACTCAAGACACAAATGGAACACCTCAACTCAAGAACATGCCTGTGTATTAACTGATTTGGTCCTGAGGTATACACATACTGTGTGTATGCATTTGGAGTAAGAGAAACTGGTCAGTTTCATTCTATTCTTCTTGCTTTTAATTACTTAATAAATATACATATATTGCCACAGCAATGGTGGAGTAGTAAACCACATACAAAAGACTCTGTGGGAGCAGGGGATCATGGGATATGGCAGTTCACATATTGCCATGTCCCAGTACTATGTGGTTTCTAAAGAAGCATGGACAAACAGTGCCCCACAGCCACCATCCACCCCCAGCCCTCTATGGCATGGAGAACAGCTTGGGTCCATTGCTACAGGGCACAAATGGGCATCAAGATGCCAGTCAGGGTGTGGGCACCCATTACAGCAGCCCTCTGGCTGGCATAGCAGAATCCTCCCTCCTGACAATGGCTCAGCAGAGTGCATCTGGCATTGTGCATACCATGCTCCACCAGCCCAATGTGAGCACGTCGACTCCCTGTTCCCTGCCTAGATCGGTCATGCAATTGCATGAAATGCCACACAGATGGCCCTGGGAATGGTTGTGCAGCAGGCGTCTGGTGTTCATGCATCTTTGGCTGACCACTGGGCACCCTGGATGTGCGGATCATGGCCCTACACAATGCATATCATAGTGCATAGGGCCAGGATCCTTTATTATATAGGGGCCCAATGACTTTATAACAAGACTAAGTAACATGAACAGATGATGTCTAAGAGATAAATGCCCTGTTTTCAAAGAATGTGTGTGCTGCAATAAAAATGGAAGGTCAGTCCTGAAATTGTAGTTTTTGAAAACTTTTGTGTAACAGAATTCTGCTGGTCCCAACTGTGAATTTTTGCTGGAAACCTGAAAATCACTTTCAGAGAGAACATCACTTTAAGTTTGTTTTCATCTGGCTTTGAGACTGTATAGTGAAATCCTACAAGGTTGCCTTTCCCGACCTGGGTAACTCAGACATTATTGACTGCCATCACTCCGTGTACAGCACGTTGTTTTGTCTGCCATGTTCTTGCAACAGCAACAAAAATGTATTACAAATGGCCTCATTCTTAACTCATTTAATTACATTGACTTTTACAAGCCAGTCATTAATAGCATCCTTCAGACTAAGGCCTAGTTAGTTTCTTTCTTTTCCTTTAAAGCTGAAACGTTATTACATCATGACCCAAACAAAACCTTTCACTTGTCTGTTCGCTCTTGTCCCTCCTAGTCACAGGAGGCAAGCCCTGGGAAAATGATACAAACAGCCCCAAATATTTGAAACCTGCATTGTCCCTACGTACTTACGCTCATTCCAAAGCAAGGCATTTTGCTTTTCAGTTTTATTCTTTCATTAGCCCAAGGCGTACTAATTAACTGGAATTTCCCAGGGCCTTTGTTGTGCTGACAAAAAAATTCCCTTTCCTTCATGTTAAAGAGGGTCTATCTACCTTCCAAAGGGCAGCACAAAGCCAGGAGTAAGAGGCAGGATTAAGCCCATGCTGAAGGACTCGGTGCCTGTAAAAATTATTCCAGTTTCTACCCACTAGCCTTTAACCTTGCCAGAACAGTTTTTGGGATTGACATCTTAACGAGCTTTAATTCTTCAGGCAGTAGGCTATTAATTGACATTGTTTAAGATCTGAAATAAGCTGCTGACAGCACAGCCCTGTTCAAAACTGACCAAATCCCGGTTCCCTGTTGCTGGCTGGCTGTATACTTTTTGGACAGGAGGCTTTCTGAACAACATGCTAAACTAAACCTAAAAATCACCAAAGTACAAAAGCTGAACAAGTCCAGGAGAAAAAAATATGTTCTAAGTTTATTAAATCCTGACAGCTAAACCGATGCATTATGTCATCTCCAGTGAGATCCTGATTATTAACTCTGTTACAGCAGAGAATGAGGAGAAGTGCATTGCTCAAGGCTACATAGTGAGCAAATGGCTGTGATAGGATTAAATTTTGAGATCCCCAGGTTCACAGTTCAGTGCTGTAACAACTGGAGCAAATATCAAACCTTAAGCATGTTATTTACAGTGCTAATGTTAACTATACATAAGAAACTGCATGGTACTGAGTTTCTCTAGTGCAGCAGTAGTAGTAGTACAAGTTTATTTTTACACTGGATAAGACTACTCAAGCAAAGCTGATTTACAGAGTTGTCCTATAACCATTCATCATAGGACCATCATTTTTCAATAAAACTATTCTTGGCAAAAAAACTGTATTAATGCATTAGTTAGGGTTCAGATTAAAGCAACATAAGTAGGGAAAAGTGGTGGTAAGGCAACTCTAACTCCCGGCCCTCATCCCCAAGCAGCAAAACTAAAAAAACTTTATAGTTTTGCTGTCCTCCTAACAGCTACTCAGGTGGAGTCTTCTTAGGTTCTCAATCCTAACGTTCACCTCATTGTGATATAGTCTTCAGACATACAGAACTGTCTCTCCCCATGTCATGAACAACCTGTGAGGCCCTGACTGAAAGACAGATCACATCTGATCTTATCTGGTGATGGAATGGGGTGAGCTTTATAGGTGGGAATGCCACAGAAGACTCATTACAGTGAAAACCATGATGTTTTTCCTTTTGCTGCTCTGAGAGGAGTTAGGAAACCTAACACCACATTTCCCTACTAGAATTTCACAGACACAGACTTTGACAGCAGATAAGGACCGCATGGCCCATCTAGTCTGCCCATTTCCCTACCTACAGGATAGGCCAGAATCCTAGTTAACCAACAGCCTATTTCTTCCTACCCCCCACAAGAATTGCCTTATGTCTGTCCCATGCATTCTTGAATTCTCCCACAGTTTTAGACCCCACAACCTCCTCAGCAAGGCTGTTCCATGCATCCACTACCCTCTCTGTGAAAAAATACTTCCTCACATTGCCTCGGACCCCCCCCATCTTTAAATTGTGTCCCTTGTTCTTGCATGTCTCTTTTTCTGAAAGATGCTACCCTCTTGGACTTTGTTGATTCCACTGAGGTACTTAAACATTTCTATCATGTCCCCCCTCTCCCTTCTTTCCTCAAGGGTATACATATTAAGCTCCTTAAGTCTGTCCTCGTACGGCTTCTCTTGTAGAGCCTGCACCATTTTAGTTGCCCTCCTCTGGACTGCCTCTATCCTGTCTATGTCCTTGCGGAGATGGACGCAGTACTCCAGATGGGGTCTCACCAACTGTCTGTACAGCAGGATAACAACTTCCTGTTTTCTACTGGTGATGCCTCTCTCTATGCATCCCAGTATACCCCAGTCCCTCCCTACTGCCTTCTCACATTGCTTGCTAAGCTTAAGGTCATCTGATATGATTACCCCCAGGTCCCTTTTCTTTTTTGTTGTTGTTACTACCTCCCCCCTGTGTATTCTTCCCCTGGGTTCTTGTTTCCCAGGTGCATTATTTTGCACTTCTTTGCATTGAATCATAGCTGCCATACTTCTGACCATTCCTCCAACCTTGCCAAGTCCCTTCTCATCCTTTCCACACCTCCCTGTGTATCAACCCTGTTGCAGATCTTTGTGTCATCTGGAAAGAGGCATACTTTTCCTTCCAGTCCCTCTGCAATGTCACTTATAAAGACATTAAAAAGGACTGGACCCAGCACTGAACCCTGCAGTACCCCACTAGTAACCCCACTTTCTTCAGAGTGGACTCAATTTACAATTACCTTCTGTGTCCTGTTGTCCAGCCAATGTTTTACCCAGGCTACCACCCTGGGACCCACTCCCAGGCTGGTTAATTTGACTATTAATCTTTTGTGTGGGACTGTGTCAAATGCCTTGCTAAAGTCTAGGTAGGCCATGTCCACAGCACCTCCCTGGTCTACTACTTTGGTCACCCAGTCAAAGAAATCTATTAGATTCATCTGACATGACCTTCCTGCTGTGAACCCATGCTGCCTTGGGTCCTGTGCCCCACTGACCTCTAGGTACTCAACAATTCTTTCCTTCAGAAGTGACTCCATCACTTTCCCTACCACAGAGGTCAATCTGACAGGTCTGTAGTTTCCTGCCTCTGTCTTGGTCCCACTTTTGTGAAGGGAATCACATCCACCTTCCTCCAGTCCTAACGTCACCCACCATCCTCCATGATTTATTAAAAGGGAGCCAGTGGATTCACTAGTTCCACCCTTAATTCTTTTAGAATTCTGGGATGCCATGTAAAGGTTTTATCCCCTTCTTAACGAGTTGGCTATCTTTTCCTCAGTTTGGGCCTTTGCTATTCTGACTTCCCTCCTGCTTCCTTCTGCCTTAACTGATACAGGTCTCTGTCCTGCTCCTTCTGTGTTTCTTTATACTTCGAAATGCTATCTTTTCCCTGACTTTCCCAGCCACCTCTTTTGAGAACCATAGTGGCTTTTTCTTTCATTTGATTTGTTTATTTGCTTCACACAAAGGCTTGTTGCCTCTGTGATGGCAGTTTTGATGATTCCCATTGTTGCTACACCCTCCTTCTAGCCTGTTTGCTAGTGCTTTTCTGAGGCACTCTTCCATCTTGCCAAAGTCATCCCTCCTGAAGTCCAGTACCCTCACTTTTGTGTATGGCTTAACTCTGTAGCTGAGTTTACGTGAACCACACTGTTTGATGGTCACTTGTTCCCCAGAAGGCAACCCACTTCTAGATCTGAGATCCTCTCACGCCCCATTTGAGAGTACAAGGTCTAAGATTGCTCCCTCACGAGTGGGTTCTGAAACTAGCTGTCTGAGGCCTGCCACCTGTAGGACATCGAGAATGGCCCAGCTTTTGGATGTGGCTGCAGCAAATGTGCTCCAGTTAACATCTGGCATATTCAGGTCTCCCATCAATAGTAACTACCCTCTCTCTGCCATCCTAAGAATGCCTTCTGTCATATCCTTGTCCATTTCCTCCCCTGACATGGGGTCACTACAACCCTGTGCGGATTGTGGTGCCCTTTCCAGTCTCCAAGGTGACCCACAGTGCCTCCTCTCCTCCTGTTTACTCTTTTGTTCAGTTGCTTTTATCCTTCCTTTACATAGATACTCCTCCCCTCTTCTCCTGCCTGTCTCTCCTGTAGGTTATATACCCTGGTATGTTAACATCCCAGTCATGGTTCTCTGTGTACCATGTTTCTGTGACTGCTATGATATCCAGGAATCCCTCTTCCATCAAGGCCACCAGCTCAGGGAGTTGTTGCCCAGACTATGAGGCATTGGTACTCATTACCTTCCATTTCCTGATGGCCTTACTCTTTTGCCCCATCCCTGTCCTTCTTGCCTTTGTCACTTTCCCATTTGCCCCTGCCCTTCTCCCTATCCGACCTCTATGTTGGTGTTTACACTTACTATCATGATTTTTTGGGGGCTAGAATTTCCTGCTCCTTTCAGTGCCTCCCCTTGGCTAGTTTAAATGCTTCACAATGAAGCATTTAAACCTGTCACCTAGGATACTTGTTCCCTCCTGGGCAGATAAAGCCCATCATGCCAGTATAGGCTTGCATCACTCCAGGTGGACCCCAGTCCCCAATGAAGCCAAATCCCTGAGCTCACAACAGTTTTCAACCACTGATGAATCCTATGGTGCGGAACACCCTAGCTTCCCTCCTACGCCTATAGATGGCAGCACCTCCGAGAAGGTTACCGCATGTTGCTACTTGTCTAAGGCCTCCCCCAATTCCACAAACTCTTCCTGCACTTCTTTAATCCTTTCTTAGCCAGGTCATTTGTCCCTAGGTGGACAATGACATCCAGCTCCCTCCCCTCTGCAGCTGCTCTGGCAATCCTGAGGATTCTCTCCCTGTCTCTCCAAGCCATGGCGCCAGGCAGGCACCTTACCTCCCTCTCTCCTTCCTCCCCCAGTTCTACCTTCCTAATAATGGAGTCCCCCACCAGGAGTTGTTTCCTTCCCCTGTGGGGTCCCCGTCACCCTCCTGTGGGTCTCCTTTGTGGAGGTTCCCAGCATTCTCCTTGGTCTCCACTGCGGGTGCCTCCATAAAGGAACCACACTTTGCCAGAATGGCATAGGAATTGTGGAGAGGTACAACTGGAGGGATGCACCTCTGTTCCACCACTCTCACCCTCTCTGAGCCCACTGTGGTCAAACCACTCCTCTTTCTTGGCAACCTCTGAGGCAATGGCTCTGGTGGTCCCTGGATGGAAGAGGAGGTCCCACAAATCCTGGCCAACTCAGCCTGGAGATGAGCAACCTCCTCCCTCAGCCCAGAGAGGTGCTTACAGATGGGACAACTCCCGGAAGACTGCTGCTCCACAGACACTGCACTGCACCACTCCCATCATGTCTTATTTCTGGCCCCTTAACTGTTTGGAATCCTTACTCTTTCCTCTGTTGTTTTTCCTCCTCTCTCTCTACTTACTTTCTGCCTGTGTGCTCTTTAAGCTCCTGATTGTCCTTTTCTGAGACAAGAATATCCTATATTTCTCAGTAGACCCTTACTTGCTAGAGGCAGACCTCCACAGCTAGAGGGCGGGAGAGCTACTCTTGCCCTTCTAGGAAGGTGGGTCTTTGGTGGCTCTGTGATCACTCACTTCCTGCTCCCAAACAGGAAGTTCCTGTTGTCAGTCAAATCCTGTGCCTATAAAAGTAGAACTAGCTTTGGGTGGAGGAAGGAAGGCAATATAGTCCCAGTAGAGAAGTCCAGTCACACAGCAGTCCTTCCTCCTGGTGTCTTCTGCCAAGCTACTAGCAGAATCTTTCTAAGGCAGTCTTTAAATTTAGCTTCCTTCTAGCTAAGCCACTCCCCCTACTTGCTAGATCTTTCTACAAGTAATTTAAACTGCACAGCTATCAAGCCCTTTCTATCACCTGAGATTTACACCTAGATAACTGTTCAGATAACCATTCAGTTCAGTTAACTTAGACAAACACACACTTTTGTTTTGTTTTGTTTGTTAGTTTGTTTTTACCCTAAATTAATGGTCCAAGTACAAGAGTTCTACTTCTTTAGTCCCAGTAGAGAAGTCCAGTCACACAGCAGTCCTTGCTCCTGGTGTCTTCTGCCAAGCTACTAGCAGAATCTTTCTAAGGCAGTCTTTAAATTTAGCTTCCTTCTAGCTAAGCCACTCCCCTACTTACTAGATCTTTCTACAAGTAATTTAAAATGCACAGCTATCAAGTCCTTTCAATCACCTGAGATTTACACCTAGATAACTGTTCAGATAACCATTCAGTTCAGTTAACTCAGACAAACACACACTTTTTTTTGTTTTGTTTGTTAGTTTGTTTTTTTACCCTAAATTAAAGGTCCAAGTACAAGAGTTCTACTTTTTTAGTCCCAGTAGAGAAGTCCAGTCACACAGCAGTCCTTCCTCCTGGTGTCTTCTGCCAAGCTACTAGCAATTTCCTTACTTTTTGAGATAGTACAATCGTATCCTCATTTGTGCAGGTACCTTTGGGACATGCATGAACACATCCTTATGATTCACTTCCATGCCTCCACTGATGCATACATATATCTGGCTGTGGAAGCAAGAAAAGCAAGTTCTCTGCTTCATTGTAATTTTTTTTTTAGTTGACCTCTTAAAAAATATATAGTAAATGTGGTTCTCAACTCCCAGTGCTTGATTGCATATGGTCAAAATGTTTTTTCTTTTTAGCCATAACTTAGTACATTTTTCACTTTTGTCTCAAAGTTGCTCTGTCTATAGTCCAGGCGATACCCCTTTGGTGCATTTGTGATGATGATCAGAGTTTAATTGTGGACTTGGCACCATGGTGAAGTTGGGAGTTACTTTTGGGGTTCTATGCACACCCCAGGAATTTATCGGGGGGGGCTTTTATGTGTTGCTCTTGTACTACTCATTAAGACCTTTGTCCTTTAACTCCAAAGATTAGCCTAAGTCCAAATTCTTCTTTTATATGAACCCTCTTTCATGAGATTGTGTCGTTCTTACAAAAGAGGGTTGGTTTATAAAAAAGAACAATGTGAAAAAACACTAAATCCAAATTCTTGTTTCATATTAACCAATCCTCTTTCATGAGATTGTGACATTCTCATGAAACAGGATTGGTTCATACAGAAGAAGAATGTAAAACAAAGTCCAAATTCTTGTTTCATAAGAACCAATCTTCTTTTGTGAGATTGTGTTGTTCTAATGAAAGAAGATTGCTTCATGTGAAGCAAGAATGTGAAATAAACTAAGTCCAAATTTTTGTTTCGTATGAACCTCTTCTTGGTTTGTATGGTGCTATTCTTGTTTCATGAGGCTATATAAAACAAGAAAATAATCTTACAAAAGAAGATTTAAACATTTTTTAAGAAAATAGAAACAAGTTGTCCGCCATATGAAAGAATAATCTTTTTCTCACAAACAGGATTCCCCTCTCATGAAACAGAATCCTGTTTTGCATAACAAATTCTCGTTTTGTATGAAACAGCTATCAAAAGACTGTACTGAGCATGCTCAGAACTGAAATGTCAAATCCTTATAACTCTGGAATGGATTAATATTTTCACCAAACCAACAAAGGAACCATTCTGGGCAAGCCCTTTCTACCTGGAAAATCTCATACCTAAATTCTAAACTGTCTGGGAGCTATGCAATGACCAAAAAACTAGCAAAAACACAGATTTTTTACTTTTCCACAATCCAGATCTCGAACCGCAATCTGACCAGAAGGAAACATGGCCCATTGTGTTCATCTGTGTCTGTAGCTTAGTTTTGTGGATTTACATGGTTTTCTGCTTGGAGTAACTACACCATTCTTGCTACACATCCGTGAAAGTCTCCTGGACTAGATTTCTATAAAGCATCATCACCAGGAATCTGCATTTTCATTTTAAAATCAACTTGTTGGATGGTATCCCAAGCAAAACATAAGTGAAGCAACGAGAGTCTGACAAATTCAATGTCTCTGGGTCCTGCTTGAATCCACATTTACGTCTGACCTGCCCCATGATCTGTATTTGGGCTTTTCAAGACCTCTTTGAATGACAAAGACACCTACAGACAAAAGGATTTCACATCCTGCATATGCACAGGCAGAGTTCATCACTTTCAGGAATTCTAACACATTCTATGACTGTGGACCTCAGCTGTTCATCATTTCTTTTAGCTTTTGACTTAACCACCAGGTATCAAACATTTTCAATTGAAATCAACTCTTAATGTACTTGTCTCTAAGGGCTATCTATCCAACAACCATGCTGAAGAACAAATTAAACTTTTGGCCTGCTCTCAAAACCACTGCAACTGTGCCCTTACAGCTCCTTGCTATTACTAACTGGTCAGTACCTCATGCATCATCCTTATGGAAAAGAACCTTTTAAAAAAAGGGCGCTGCTGCCCCACAGAAGCAACTTTAAACCCATTTTAAAACATCTAATACTGCTGATGGTGCTCCTGTCAGGCAACATTCACTCTAACCTCGGCCCACCACAACTTGGCCACAAGGTTAACAGCAGTGCAGGGTCACTCTCCTTGGCAAGCATTAACATCTGCAGCCTCCTCTCCAAACTTGATACCCTCTCTGCCTGGGGTTCCCAGCACAATCTAGACATCCTATCAGTGCTGGAAACATGGCTGCCTCCGAAGATACCTCACTCTGCAATAGCAATTCCCGGATATGTAGTTTTCAGACAAGACAGACTTACCAAGAAAAGGAGGAGGCTGTACCCTCTGCCTTAAAGAGTCCCTCATGGGTCATGTCATGCCCGTGCCCATCCACGGAAATGACATCCAAATCCTCTGCACAAGTACTTCTCGAACTCATAACAAGATCCTGACTGTTGTCTCTGTCTATATACCACCCAAGGTGAGCAATCTGGGCTTTCACTTTCTCCTTGACTGTATCAACTCCTGGATCAGAATACAGAAGTTATCCTACATGATGATTTCAACATCAACTGGCTGGCCTCCAGCTTGAATAGTAATAAGGATGCCCTAGCTGCTAACTGCTCACAAATGGTCAAATCACCTACTAGAGTAAACTACAGAACAGGGACCTCTACACTTCTAGACTGGGTGCTAACTAATCGTCCAGAGCACGCCTCCAAAGTAACAGTCCTCCCAGACTCCTTAAGGATCATTCTCTATCTTGTGTATCTGGACCAACAAATACACCAAACTCCCCAAAACTATTAACAGGAGAATGCTGACATTCGGTCATCTTAGTCATAAAACACTCCTTCATGAACATGACTGGTCACCAATTGATATAGCCCTCAATGTAGACACAGCACTTGAATACTTTATCACCTGTTTCAACTCAGTCTGAGATGTTCATGCTCCGTTCAAGAAGCATAAGATCAAGGGTGTCAATAACCCATGGATGACACAGGCCTCCTTACACAAATGAAATCTCGAGACCAGCTCTGGTATCATGATAAGGCTACCGGCACCCAGACTGATACCCAGGCCTACAAAATAGCAAGGAATGCATGTACCAGAGCAATCCACCATGAGAAGGCTAACTATTACAGGAACACCTCAGCCAGCATTTGGAATGATGGGAGTAAATTCTGGCATAACCTTGCTGAAGTGACTAGAAAGGATCCCAAAACAACACCCACAATGTTGAACATAGATGGTACCAACACTCTTGACCATGTAATCATTGCCACTGCATTTAACAGCACTTTTGCTGACTTTAGTCATGTGTTACCCCCTAACTTTTTTGATCCCACCACAGTCAACCTAGCTCCTGTTAGTTCAGATTTGCCACCAGGGCATCCTCCTTTCCATTTCAAAGCAATCCCAGAAAGCCTAGCTAAAAAACACATTCTTAAAGTGCTTGGAAAGTCTAGGGTCAGTGGCGATTCACTGGATATGAAACTTCTCACCCTCACCGTGGACGAAGTCCTGCTCCCACTAACCAAAATCCTCAACCGTTCCCTCATGCTCTCCCAGTTCCCCCAAAAGTGGAAACTGGCAGTGGTGACTCCAGTCCATAAAAGTGGTGACAAGACTCTCACAAACAACTACAGGCCTATATCCATTCTCCCTCCTCTATCCAAAGCCTTGGAATGGATAGTGGCTGATCAGCTCATGGAGTACCTTGTAATATACAGCCTGCAATGTTCCCAGCAGCATGGCTTCTGCAAAGGGCACAGCACTACCACAGCACTCCTCTAATTCACCACACATATCCATCATGTACTTGATCAGGGCCAGTTGGTCGGCACCTCTTTTATTGACCTGACTAAGACATTTGACACTGTCAATCACTCCATTCTCCTCAAACAATTATCCCTCCTTGGTCTTTCAAGTGAAACTACCTCTGGTTTCAAAGCTACCTCAGTAACTGGACCCAACAGGTCAGGATTGGTGAATTCTTCTTGTCATCCCCACCAATCCACTCTGGAGTACCAAGGTTCTATCCTGGGTCCCTTGTTATTCAGCATATTCCTGAACAATCTCTACCTCCTGCCATGACAGAATGTTACTGTATGCAGATGATGCAGTAATCTTCACTTGCCACTGACCCCACCTCCCTTCAGTCTCAACTACAGAAAAGTTTCACAGAAGTGGAAGACCGGTTTTGCTCACATAAACTCATCCTTAACCACAAAAACACTAAAACAATGTTGTTCCAAGGAACCCACAACAAGTACAAGAACCATGAGCTCATAATTAACAACCACGAAGGTGTCACTCTTGAGCAGGTGAATATGTTTAAATATCTGGGACTGACCCTTGACTGCTCCCTCTCATATACCAAACACATTGACAATATCGCTAAAACTGTGAACTCCCATATAGGGCTACTGTACAAGCATAAACATTGCCTAATGGCTGAAGACTTGAACCTCGCTATCCAGAGCTCTGTTATCTCAACTATCAACTATGGGCTTGTTATCTATGGATCCGCTACTGATACTGCTCTCTGGCGCATAGCTGTAGCCCTTAATAAGGCATGTAGACTCCTTATTTCAGCTGCCGCCTTTCTCTCGTGTTACATTTATGGCAGGCTAACTGGCTCCAGCTATCCTGCAGGCTAAAGTATCAGACCTGCATCCTAGCTAAGAAGACATCACTGGGCCTTATGCCCCCTAGAGTCCAATAAATATTGACCTCTCAGCGTGTCCGCCACCTAACTAGAAGATCGGACAGTCTAACCTTTACAATATCTCGCTGTCGGACCTCTCAAGCTCAGCATTCTTACCTTGTCAGAGCCTCCACCTGGTTCAACTTGCTACCTACAGAAATCTCCAACATTGCCACGATTGGTGCTTTTAAGTGTAAACTGTGTCAACACCTCATGGCTAGTGCCTTCTGTGATTGCTTCTTATAAACCTCTCCAGGCATACTAGTCTCAAGCATCCCTTTTCACTGCCTCAGCTCCTCCTCCTCTCCTTCCCCCCATTACTGGGTATAGGATGAATATGTCTCCTTTTCTTTTTCATCCCCCCTTCCTCCTCCCTTGCTGTTTCCCATCTACCACATACCCAATGCAATGCCCTCCCATTTCTCTCCTCCTCCTCTCTGTCTCCCATACCTCCCTCACCACCACTCTTCTTTCTCTTTCCCACTAACCTACTCTTAACAAAGCTTCACTGAGCCACCTAAAATTGTACTGTATAATTAACTCGCAACACAATTCCTTGACAATGCCTTTGGCTGCTATTATTGTAAATTTATTTGTCTTTTTTTTTTTTGTAAGTTCCATTGTAATGATCATGTTATGTTTTGTACCTTATTGTCCTTATTGCCTTGATGTGGAACCTTTGTAAAAGAGCCCTCGGCTCAAAGGTGTCATCCGAAATACAAATAAATAAAAAATAAATAAATAACAGACCTTGCATGCAAAGTTTCATGCAAATCCATTGAATGGGGATGAAGCTCCTAAAGTGCAAATTTGTGGTCTTAACATTAAACAGCCTACTCAACCATAACTATAGTGCCACTATCGTGCCACTATAATTTAAAGCAATTACAAATCTTTACAAATTTGTGGTCAAGTTTCAGCCTACAGTTAGTAGTAGATACAGAACAGCTAAGTTCAGGTGTAATTTGAATACTGTACATCTTTTAGCAGTATTAAATTCAAAAATCATGTCCTACAGTACCTGATTTTTATCATAAGATTTTTAGATCACAATTAGCAGCTTTCCTTAACTTGTGACACAGATTTTTTAAATCTATGATTTCTTTTAGATAACCTTTATTATAGTTATTTATTTATTTCGTTGTTTTTTTTTATTTAAAGTCGGTAACTGGGAGAAACATACTGAGCCAAGTCTCGTTTCAGATGAGGCCCAGGGAAGGGTAAGAGGTCAACAACAAACTTACATACATGATATGAGACAGTTAAAACACAGTGTCTTAGGCAGGTTATAATATACAGAGAGTTAAATACAGTGTCTCAGGCAGGTTACAACAGAGCCTGAGTAAAATGGAGGTACACATAGTGCAGAGACACAGGCAGGTTACAATACAGCCTGAGTAAAAGGAAGTACAAATAGTGTAGAGACACAGACAGGTTACCAGGTGTCTGGGAAGGTAACAGAGATACAGCAAAAACTGGTAAAATACAAAAATAAAATATACAACTCAATTTCAGGTTGTAAAGTGGTATAATAGAATGCAGAGATATAAGGTTGGACACAGGATACAAACAATAATAACATATGGCAGACAGGGAATTCAATAAGGCATTGAAACAACTGACTAGAGGCTGTCTTAGAATAAATCAAGCCTTACAGGACATTTAGTCAGGTTGATGGCAGAAGCAGGAGGGCAGGAGAACTGTAAAGTGTTACGTTTAATGAGATTTAGCGAGGTTTAATCAAACTAAACATAGAACCACAGAATTTGATGGCCCATTTTTCCCTGTCTACAGTATCACCTCAGATCCGACTTGATCTCTGTCTTTCTCCCTCCCCCCTTCCTTTCCACTAAGATTCCCTTATGCCTATGCATACTTCCTCACATGTCTACTGAATCTACTCAACTCCAGCTTGTTTCTGAGTACCTTTTTTTCTGAAAACTACTTCCCTCCCGTACCTTTTTAACCCCGTGATATGATTACCCTAGGTGTCTTTCCTGCTTGGTTATCATCATCATTGCCACTGCACCCAGTCTGCACTCCACCCCTGGGTTTCTGTGCCCTAAGTGCCTCATTTTGCACCTTTTTGCATTAAAACCTAGCTACCATACCCCTGACCACTCTTTGAGTTTTCTCAGCTCTCTGCTCTTACTTTTCACACTCCTTGGAGTGTCCACCGTATTGCAGATTGTGGTGTCATCTGCAGAGGAAACCTTCTCTTCTAGCTCCTCTGCAATGTCACTTATAAAGACATTACAGAGGACTGGTCCCAGCACTGATCCCTGAGGCAACCTGGTGGCCACCCTCCCTTCCTTGGTGTGAACTCCATTTACCACCACCCTCTGTTACCTATCCCTTAACCACTATCTTACACAGTTTACCACACTTGGACCCACTCCAAAGCTACCCAGCTTGTATACTAGTCTCCCATATGGAACAGTGTCAAAAGCCTTGCTGAAATCAAAGTAGGCCATGTCCCCACTCCACCCTAATCTAACTCTTTGGTCACCCAGTCAAAGAAATTTATCAGATTCATTTGACATGACCTCCCACACCATGGATCTATGCTGTCTCGGCTTTTGATTCAAGATATTCCACAATCCTTTCTTTCAGCAGCGATTCTTGTAACTTTCCCACAGTCAATATCAAGTTGACTGGTCTATAACTAGCAGCCTCCTACTTACCACTTTTTTGTATATAAAGATTTTATTAAGTATTTAAACATTAACAAACAGGAAAATATCATTCCAAATCTGAAATATTATTACATCCAATTAAAACAAACCACATAAGTATACTATAACATGTAATACAGCAATTAATACATAAAAAGACAAAAACAACAAAGCAACCTTAATATTGTCTCTATCAAACAAACACATAATAATGGATTATACAGAAGCAAAGAAGCATCAATTAAGAAGAAGAAAACTAATGAACCCCAATTCTCTAGGGGTGGGGCCAGTACATAAGCTCTACAATGAACCAAAACTCTTAGCCCTAACTACTTTATCACCTGAAAAATGTTTTCTGTTGAGTCTGGCCTGAAATATCTACAAAATACCACTGAGTACCCAACATCTACATAACCTGATCTTAGGACACCACCTCTCATCTGCTCAGAACAATTAAATAAACTAAGAAAGCTAACAAGTAGGGAGATAAATTTCCAACAGTTACCCCTATAGCCTGGGCCAAACATAACACTCTCACGTGGGCATGAGTAGTTTGCTTACACCTATATCTAACCAATCACCCCCATATACTGTAGCCAAGGATCCCAGACCTTATGAAACTTATCTATATGTTTCATTTTCCAATACATTACTTGCAAATAGGAAGCAGTTTTAACAATGCCTCAACTGACTGCTGAAGCGAAGGGTGATAGTGGAACACCAATTAGTTAATAGCAACTGTTTAGCTTCTAAAGCGGCAGCATAGACAAATTCTTTATGTTTCGCGCATCCTTCCTAAAAAGTGATAAGTCCCTAAAATCCATAGTTGTAGGGGGCATGATATTTCAGTCCCTAAGACCTTACCACTTTTCTGAAGTAGGACTACATCTGCACTCCTCCAGTCCTCCAGAACCACTCCTGTTTCCAGTGAGCTGTTAAATAGGACTGTCAGAGGTGCAGCCAGTACCTCCCTGAGTTCCTACCATTGAATGCACCCATCTGACCCCATTGCTTTATCCACCTTCAGGTTATTGAGCCTCTTCAGGACTCCTCCTCTGAAAAGGACTAGTGTCTACCTTCCTCCCTCCAATGCTCCTGTTACTTTCTGGTGGCCCCACCCCTTCTCCTTCATATGTGAACACAGAACAAAAGTATTTTTTCAGGATGTCTGCCTTTTCCTGGCCCACCTCTGCACAGCCCCCCTTTTCCTTTTTAACCTTACAATCGCTGCAATGGTCTTCAACTTTTCCCTCACATACCTAAAAAATGTTTTGACCCCTTTCATTACCACTTGGCCTATTCCCTCTTCAGTTTATGCCTTCATGATCCTTATTGTTCTCCCTGCTTCCCTCTGTTTTTCCTAGTGCAATTCTCTATCCTTCTCCCTCTGCATCTCCTTATACAGTACCTTCTGAATACTACTCTTTTAGCCTTTACTTTTAGCCACCTCTTTCAAGAACCATAGTGGTCTCTTTTTCCTCTTGGTTTTGCTCACTTGCTTGATACAGAGGCTTGTTGCCTTCATTATGCCCCATTTTAGCTATGTTCAGTGTTTCTCCAACCTACCCAGGTCATGCCTCTGCCAGGTCATCCCTGAGGCATTTACCCGTCTTTATAAAGTCTGCCTTCCTGAAGTCCAGGACCCTCGCTCTTTTGTGCTCTGATTCCACAGCCATGCTTATATTAAACCACATTGTATGTTGATCACTGGTCCCCAGGTGGCCTCCCATCTTGACATCTGCAGCACTGTCCATGTTGGAGAGTACCAGGCCCAGTATTTCCCCATCACAAGTGGTTTCAGCAAAAAGTTGCCTGAGTAATGCCCACTGCAGGGAGTCAAGGATGTCCTGCTTCTAGCCAAAGCCACAGCTAGGAGGCTCCAATCTACAGCTGGAAGATTGAAGTCCCTCACCAACAGCACCTCCCCTTTTCTGTCATCTTGCCAGTGGTTCCCACTAGTACTTCATCTAGCTACTCCACCTTTGCTGGAGGTCTGTACATCATGCGAGTGTAAACAGTGGCTCTGTTCCCCATCTCCAGGGTGATCCACAGTACCTCTGCCCCCACCCCCATTCCCTGTATCTCTGACGCTTTAATTTTTATTGAAAAGGTTCACAAGGAAAGGCACATTGAACAATATTAAATTGCTTATCTCTCAGAGCGTCCTGGGGGAGATGGGACATGGGCGTACAATAGTGTTAACAATACATACATCAGTAGAATACATATTACGTTTGGGATACACATATCAGACCTCAGTAAAATACCATGACAAAATCACAACATACAGGTAAGTGAAATAGCAAAATAACAAATACATGAGGTCCAATTAGAACATAACATTAATTGAGCTAATAAGGAGCAAAGACCAGAAGTACTGGCAAGACAGCACAGTCACTGTCAGCACAATTTATATTAAATCAAATACAACATACAACATAGCAACTAGGAGCATACATACAATTTGAGCTAATTATTGAATGTCACTGGGGCAGGAGGGTGTGTGTAGAGGTGCTGAGAGCAGCTACGGGCAGGATAGAGGAAGTTTTTGAGGAGGTTGAGATGGACCAAGGGAAGAGGAGTACCTGATTTGAAGGGGTAGGGAGTTCCCAAACTTAGGGAATCTATGAGAGAAGGCTGAATGGCCTATAGAGTGGATTAGCATGTGTTAGCTAAGGTTATGCTTTCCCTCACATAAAGTGCTACACTCCCTTTCCTTTCCACCCTGTCCTTCCTGAACAGAGTATAGTCTGGTGTGGCCGTGTCCCAGTCATGGTTTTCAATGCACCATGACTTGGTAATGACCACAGTATCCAGGCTGGCCTCTGCCATGATGGCCTCTAGGTCCAGAATTTGATTTCATAGACTTTCTAGCATTCAAATACATGACCTTCCAGATTTTGTTACCACTCTGCTTGTTACCCCCCTTTTTTTACTTTTTGCCTTCCCTCCCTCCTTTCCCCTCTCATTTTAATGGTCTTGTTCCCATCCACCTGCATTTCTACCACCCTGCTTCCTTTATTAATTTGCACCCTGGGAAATTCCTCTCCCCTTAGGTTCTCCCTATTCTGTACTTTAGCCTATTGTGGAGACCCTTTCTGCCTCCCCAATTCCTTCTGCCACCCCCTTAGGCTAGTTTAAATATTCAGGCAAAAAACCACACTCACCACTATATTGTAAAACTGCTTTCATAGATATTTAAAATTGTGGCACCACATACAAGCATCAGCAGGCCAAGCTGAAAAGAGACCCCGATCGGTTTCGTGCCCTAGCACGTCATCAGGGGGTGTTACCATCACACAGTCATACATCTCTCTTACATTATTTCAATTCAAAGAGATGTACACCTCTTATTTACTTTGTGTCATGACAGTTCACACTTCAAACTTAATAAATAAATAAATACCCTATGCAAATGAAGTGCATACAGAAATTATATTTCTAGAATCTAAAGTGGCCAATGCTACCTCTATCAAAACACATCCATGTGATACACTAGTCAAATAACTATTTAATATGACAATACAAATAAATAATTTAAAAAATATTACTACTAGCAAAATATTGGTACAGCACATGTTTTAAGTTCTGCAGGATAGAAAAGTACAGATTTGTCCTAGGGGTGGTAATTTATTTATTTATTTCAGTTTAGGATTAATACCGTTGAGTCAAGGACTCATTTGCAAAGGTTCTAAGTCAGTTAAACGAACAGATCTGGACAACATAACACAACAGTGGATTACAAAATAAGGCTACAGTGGGTTGCACATACTTTTAAGTTTCACTAATACATAGGAGTCTAAGTTTCACTACTACATAGCAGTCTAACATTGTAAGTAACAGCATTAAGTGTGAGGCATTGTAGTGTTAGAAACAGGAGCAAAGAAGAAAGGCCAGGGATTGTGTCTCCACTGGGTGGTACAGGCAGCAAGTGGAGAGTGGGGCATGGCCAGTTGCCAGAGTAGTAGGTTGTGCTCACCAGTGGTGGCCAGGGGTGAGGGTGGATGGGGTGGGAAGCAGCCCTTGTGAGCATTGTCAAATGTTCAAGTCAGTAGTAGATGGAGTGGGTGACTGGGGGGAGGTGGGGGAGCACAGTTTGTGTAGGTGTATTGAGGTAGTGTAAATTATGCCAGGTAGGTGTTTTGTGGGTAGGAGATTTGTTGGAGAGAGCAGGATGGGGTGAGTGCAGGGGGCAGTGGTAGGGTGATTAGTGCCAAGGGTGGAGGAAATGACATAGGTGCCCTGGCGTGGGTTAAGTCACGGCAAACACAGATTTTTTTTTTTTAGTTTTAGCTGGGAATGAAGGCCAGTTTTGAATTGTCTGAGCTCGGTTCATTCCAAGAGTGTGGTAGGCAGCTCATTGAACCACTTTGGGCCCAGGAAGGAGAGTGATCTCTGTGCCAGTTTAGTACACTTGAATGGCACCTGAAGTCCCCTTTTTGCAGCACTCCTAGTCTGTTTAAGGGGTAACACCTCTGTGAATAGCCTGTTAGTGGACTCAGGCATAAGCCCTAGCATGGCTTTTTGGAATTGAGCTCGGAGGTGGATTGGGAGCCACCCTGTCTCATTGAAGAGGGCTGGTGTGGGTAGAGATCAGCACCTAAAGTTATGCAACAGGCCTTGTTTAGGATAGTGCTAACTCTCTTGGGGCAGTGTCAGAGCCTGCTCCATAGAATGGGAGCCCATAGTCTATGGTGGCTAGTACCAAGCTACTTATGGCCAGTTTCACTGCTGCAGGTAGTAGGAAGAGCCTGTAGTGGTACAGAACACTCAGTTTCATGTTGGAGGTCTTGACGATGTGGTCAATATGACTGGTGAAATTGAGGGTGTCGTCGAGGTAGATTCCTAGGTATTTAAATACGGAGACTTGTTCAAGGGGGTCTCCCTTAGGGCTCAGGATTTGCAGTGGGCTGAACTTCTTTTTATTTTGGGGAACTGTGAATAGCATGCTTTTGGTTTTTTTGTGGTTGAGCAGGTGCTTGTTCTTGCAGAACCAGGATTGAGCTTAAGGAAGCTGTCTTGCAATTCAGTAGTGATGGTAGCTGGTCTCTGCCTGAGATGGATGACAGCATCATCATCATAGAGTACAATGTGTACAGGGCAGGCAGAGGGGAGAATACTTATGAACAGATTAAAGAGTAAAGTGCCGAGGATGGATCCCTGGGGGACTCCTAGGCTCACCTCCTTTGGCTCAGAGTATGTGTCTCCTATTCTGACTCGGGTTCTATGGGAGAGATAGCTCCCAAACCAAGCCACCGTGCTTGGAGACAGGTCAATTGATAACAGGCTGCTGAAGAGAAGGTGGTGGTTCACTGAGTCAAAGGCCTTTGTGAGGTCTATGAATATAGACCCCATTGCCATCCCTTTACCCAAAGCATCGTGGAGTTGGGAGGTATATTCTACTAGTGCCGTAAGTGCTGAGTGTTTTTTAAGGAAACCATGCTGTTGAGGGCCAAGTAGGTTATACTTCTCCAAGTACTCAGTGAGCTGGTCTGAGACCACCCTTTCCAAAGCTTTCATGGGGGGGAGGATTGCGATTGGTCTGTAGTTAGATGTGTTAGTTCTGTCTCCAGTTTTGAAGTGCCAGCTTCCAGGCATCTGGGAACACACTCGATCTAAGGGAGGAATTAAAAACCTTAATGAGAGGGTCAGCTATCTCTTCCAGGGTTTGGGTGACCAGATTCATGTCGATTTGGTCACTCCCATCCTGGTCTTTCCTAGGACCTGCTTGACATATTTGATTGTCTCAGTTCTTGAGATCTGCTTGAAATAGAAAGGCGGTGGTCCGTAACCTGTAGGTGTAGGTGTGTCCAGACCTGGGGCTGATCTGTTGGTGGCACAAGGTATTCACCTGGTAATACACCAGTCAGATCCGTTGAATGCTAAATTGAATGTTTGCAATCGGGGTTCCTGGATCATCCCAGTATTGAGGTGATCAGGATTGGTGGTGCTCTTGGAGCACAACCAGTTAGTGATTTCATGGAGTGCCAGAAATCTTTACCAGAACCCCATAATTTGTTAGGTTGGTCTTATAATAGGTGACTTTGGCTTTGTGAGCAAGCTTTGTGCAGTTGTTTCTGGCAGCCCTATAGGTGGACACATCAGCTTGTTTGCCTGTCGCCTTGGCCGTGTGCCAGAGACTGTCTCTTTGACGCATGAGTGCAAGTAATGTGCCAGAGAGCCAGGGATTTGTAGTACCTTTAACTTTCTTGACTCTGATGGGGGTGAAGATGTCACAGACCTGGGTGAAGGTCCTGAGGAAGTAGTCCAGAGCCTGGTTCCCATCCAAGGCTCTGTCGATTGGAGACCAGTCAATCAGTTTTAGGTGTAGTTTGAAGGCTTCCAGGAGTCCGGCTTTTAGGGTGCAGTTACAGGACATTTTGGGTGGATGCTTTGAGAACTTATTTGTTTAAATGATAAGCTGTCTGAAAGAGAGTCCTTCTGGATATTTACATTAGGAGGGCTAAAGGCACCAGGACTTAATAATAAAATTGATTTGCTTCCATGCATTAGATGCAGACTTAAATTAATTGACTGGAGTTTTGTAGAGTGAAGTTTTGCCTGTATGTATGTATATATATAGTATGTTTTACACTATCTGTATCACTCATTAGTCTCTCTCTATATATGTCTTTCTTCTAGGTACTAGGAGGAATGGCTCAAGCTACCTCACCTGTGAAGTCAAGACCTAAATGATAGTTATAGAAACAATACTGAACATTTTGGTCTGACTAGTAGTAACATTTTATTTAATTGTTTATTTGTATAGTCATATTAAATAGTTATTTGACTAGTGTATCACCTGGATGTGTTTTGATAGAGGTAGCATTGGTCACTTTAGATTCTAGAAATGTAATTTCTGTATGCATTTCATTTGCACAGGGTATTTATTTATTTATTAAGTTTGAAGTGTGAACTGTCATGACACAGTGTAAACAAGAGGTGTACATCTCTTTGAATTGAAATAATGTAAAATAGATGTATGACTGCATGATGGTAACACCCCCTGATGATGTACTAGGGCACAAAACTGATCGGGGTCTCTTTTCATCTTGGCCTGCTGATGCTTGTATGTGGCAACACAATTTTAAATATTTATTAAAGCATTTTTCTGACGCAGTGGTGAGTGTGGTTTTTTTGACTCTTACTGCACATTTATGATAAAACTGTAGTTCCGGTCAGTGGAGCAGCGATTGCAGCCAGTGATAGTTTAAATATTCATCAAAGCAGCATTTAAACCGTGCAATGAGGACTGTGGTTTCCCTTCCAGATGGATGCAGGCCTTATCCCTCCTGGTTGGTCCACAGTCCCAAATGTAGCTGAACCCCTCCTTTCTGCACCATTCCTTTAACCATAAACTGAAGATCCTGGTGTGGAAAAGCCTCTCCTTGCCTGTCACAGACAGGCAGCACCTCAGAAAGCCACTGGTGTGCTGCCTGTCTATGATCCTCAGCTACCTAAACTCCACCCCTGCACTATCCCAGCCCCCATCACTAATGAGGACATTAGTCAACAGGTGGACAATGTCATACAGCTCTCCATCCAGTCCTGCTGCTGCTAGCGATTTCAGGATCTACTTTTCATCCATCCGAGCTGCGGCACCACATAGGCACATAACCTCCCTCCCCTTCATATTCACAAATCTATTCCCCTCACAATAGAGTCCTCCACCAGAAGTTGCTTCCTCTAGGTTCCTCTGTCACCTTCCTCAGTGTCTCCACTACAGAGGACCCCACAACCTCCTGGTCACTGCCAGCTGTGCCTTAGATATATAGATACCCCAGACCCTTAGATACCTCCTAAGGCATCTCCCGGTCCCACCTGTCCCTGTCAAGCCCCTCCTGATTCTCCCTCCCCCTCCTATCCACCCTCTTGTATCCCCAATTAGGCTGTGACAGAGGCTGATTTCTGTGAAGCAAGAGCATTGTCACAACCGTTAGTCACTGTGCACTTATTTTGTACCAACAAGATTATGCTACAAGTCCTTATTATGACCAGTAGTTGTTTTGCTCTTGCACTTTTGCGTGCTGTTGTGTCATTTAAATTTTGTTCTGTTTATACTACCTTCCCCCTCCCGCTGGGTTGCACCTGGCAATGAAACTAGGCTCAGTATGCCTTGCCCAGTTACCAATTTTCAACCAAACAGACATGTGTCTCCTTCCGACAGTCCCACCGCAGTGTGGCATATAGATTACATAGTAGTACCGGTTGAGGATTTTGCCTCTGACCAACCACTCCCACCCACTCCAGAGTCCAACAAAATACAGTCCTTCCTCCTCCCTGGCGAGCAGTAAGGTGACTCATTATTTGATTTTTTTTCTCATTTTTAAAGGGAGTAACTTTAACACAGAGAACATCTGACAGGCCTGGGTCTCATATTTAAAGGATAAAGCCAAAATGGGCAATTTTATTGTATCTTTATCTAGTTTCAGTAGAGTTCAGTTTGTTCATGTTTGTAAATCACTGCTCCATAACTGTTGCTAGCCAACTGTAGTCTTCACTTTCTTAGATAAGCAATTAGCAGATAACAAAGATTAGAAATATTCAGTATGGACTGTCAGTCCATGTAATTCATGGTAACATGCAAAAACACAAAATACCTGATAATGTGCTTGAACATGTATCGCTATTTCTTGCTTGATGGTTCCTAACTATAGAAATTATGAATAGAATTTCTAATCCTATAAATCAGTCAACCCACATTTATACATGTTCTGTTGTTCATCATAAGTAAAACATTCATTATTTTCTGATGAGTCATCTCAGTTTTTTAAGTATAAACTTTCTGTAATGAACACTTAGAATTATGCAACATACAGACACAAAGTCTATTACAGACGCAGATAAATTTATCATAAGCCTATAGTTATACTGAAATTTCACACAGCAAATGCTACTGCTGTCTTTTGTCTGACATTTCTGATAGTGTCCAATAATGAGAATTTAATTTAAGGCATCATTGCAATAATAATGTAAATAAAAATATTTCAGCAAAGCTTTCAAGTTTAAAAGTCATACCTCAGGGCTAGTCTGTCAATTCCTATTTAAGAGAGAACATTCTGTCTAATGACAGTGCAGTAAGATGAGGAATCTTAGTGAATATAATGTACTTCTCTGTATTAGTGTTTTGTCATTACGAGATCTATCCAGAACTGACAAAAAGGGTTCAGGCTTAGCTCAAGTGTAGTGCTCAACTCCTGGCTCTCCCCAGTCTGGTACAGAGTGATTGGTGCTGTAACACACTCCTTCTATACTCAGCCTTGTATACGGTTGCTGGACACCAGCTGGAACATTGCTAGTGTGACCATGCTGATGACACATTACCTGATAACGTCATCTGCACAACATCCAGCCCTCAGCTAGAAGCTGGTATCATAATAGAGGTACAAGCTTGGAATCAGGTATTCGGTGGTGCAGAACAACACGCACACTGAGAGTTTAAACTCTCCGATAATGCTTGGCAGTGGACCAAGTGAATCGTAAGGTTTTTTTCTGCGTTACTGATCACTATATGTGACTTTTTCAGCCTTGAAATTTATGAGGACTGTAGCACTTTTGTGACAATAAAGTACACTACCTTTTTTAAATTGAAGTCCTTGGTTCAGGTGCTGTTCTTTACTTTGGCTATTATAATTTACTTAAAAGGGTCTCAGTAGCCTGAGTGGTTGAGGCAGCAGAGAGAATAGTTGTGTGGCAATGACAGTTGCAGTCAGGTTGAGGTTCAGGTTTACAGAGCCATAAACACAAAGATAACTTTTACTTTTTATTTATGTCTTTTTTGATTGATTGATATGTGTGTGTGCGTGTATATACCAAACCTGGGAAAAAAGACCGCATCCTTTTGGCAGTGTGGAGAGTAAATCTGTGGTTTGAAGAGTGCAGTCAGTACCCACTGCCATGAGGAGAAAACTGTTGTTTTAGTTGTGATTTGTGGAGTTGTTGGTGGAAGATTGCTGTGCACGTGCAGACAATGAGGAAACCCAGTGCGTGTTCACCATTATAACCCACGGTTTATAATGCCAAATTTTAACCTGGTTTCCCAATGGAAAAAAACTAATACCAGTTATTACTGTACAGTATATGCATTACTGACATTCAAAACAGCCTGTACCCTTTCTAAGTCCTTTATGCATAGAGTACAATAATACTATTCGAGCATCAGAGTTTGAGTACATATAGCATGACAGAGCAAAATAAAAGAATAACACATGACAGTGTGTACAGTAATTTAGCAGTAACCATATGCACTAGGTAGTTTGTCTGGTTACAAGGTGCAGCCAAGGACCCACGTTGCCTCTAGATGCCAAAAATATTTATTCACTAGGCTGAATCCCTGAACATTGTTAACATTCTGAACTTTTTACTTTAGCCATTTTATTCTGTTTTGTATATGGATACCTGCTAACATGGCCGGGGAGCAGAAAGGTGGGCATGGATTCTTTGATTCAGATTTAAATGTGCAGCTCTGACTGAGGCCAAGCCCTATGCACACTGTTCCTCAGTTACTGCTGTGGAAAGGAAAGAAATGCATTTTATGCTGCATCTCACACAAACTGTATCCCAAAGAACTTTGCAGTCCAGCAAGAGGGGAAGAAAATGTTCCTGCTATATCAGCACACAAGGAGATTGAAACAACACTGACTAGATTAGAGATAGAGATTGCACAGAAGTTAGGCTTCAGGACATAAAGGGATTTGCTCATGGTCACTCAGTGAGTATGTGGCAGTTGTTGGATTAAAAACTGGGGCAGGGGCACTGTTGAGAATTTTGCATTGCAAAAATAACATTTCCTGACTTTGTGTCAAGCGGGAGTGCCACTTAACTCAACTCTTCACTTGGTAATGTGCCACTTCACATAGTTCTTCGTCTGGTGGTGTGCCCACTCCACATACAGTAGTTTTTCACCAGTGACATGCCCAGTTCATATAGTTCTTCACCTGGTGACGTGCCCAGTTCATGTAGTTCTTCACCTAGTGAAGTGTCCACTTCACATAGTTCTTCACCTAGTGACATGCCCACTTCACACAGTTCTTCACCTGGTGATATACCCAGTTCATGTAGTTCTTTGCCTGATGACATGCCGGTTCACATAGTTCTTCACCTGGTGACATGTCCAGTTCACGTAGTTCTTCACCTGGTGAAGTATTCACTTCACATAGTTCTTCACCTAGTGACATGGCCACTGGAGCAGGTGAAGACTTCAAATTGTGGTAGTTCACCTGTGAAAAGCCAATTTGTGTATTGTTTCACCCAGCAAAAGCAGCAGATTTCCAGCAAGGTAGCACTATGTGAAGTTTTTTTAAAATAAAACAGAAAACCCATCCTCCCACCCTCTAGGCACCATGCTTCCCTCCACCCCTTCCCCGACCATGTAAAACAACCTGATCCCTACATCTTTATAGCGCACATACCATTCTCATTCTCCCCAGTCCCAGTAAAGTAAAACTGCACTCAGAGAAGACTAACTGTTAGTCTTGTAAAAGTTGATTATGCCTTCCCATAAAAGGAAGAGTATAATTAAAGCAACCAGCGTCTGTGTGAAGGAAGTGAGCAAAAGCATAAGGAAAAATATACTGTTATGGTTCTCTAAGGAAGTGGCCAAGGTAGTGAAGGAAAAAAAGGTGGCTTTCAGGAGGTAGAAGGAAATGTAGAGGGAGGCAGACAGGGAGGGTACACCTGGTAAAACAAAAAGAAGCAGGAAAGCTTTTGAGGCAGAAAAAAGGCACAGACAGAGAAAAGGATAGCAAAAGGGGTAGATAAAGGGGATAAGACTTCCATTAGGTACATAAGTGAGAAGGGGAAAGCAAGGGGAGTGATAGCGATGCAAAGACGGTCATCGTGGGGAAACTATGAAGAAAGCCAAGAAAAAGTTGCTATCCTTCACAGATAATTCTTCTCAGTCTTCACAGTGGAAGGGGGAGGAACAGACCTCATTGTAAATGAGTTTATCCTCAATCGAGTTTATCTATATTCATATGATTGATACGAATAAAATATTTTACTTACTTACAACTAGGGAGCAGCAGGAACAAGGGGAGGGGGTATGGACTCAAGTCCATTTTCAGAGGAAAGAGTCCTGAAGGGACGTGCAGCTCTGAAGGTTAACAAGGCTATGGGACCAGATAGGATACACCCAAGGGTACTAAATAACTCAGGGAGGTGCTAGTTGCCCCACTGGTTGTCCTTTTCAACAGTTCACTGGAAACAGGCATTTTTCTGGAGGATTGGAAGAAAGCAGATGTTGTCCCTGTACATAAGAGCAGCAGCAGGGAGGAGGAGGCTAGCAACTACAGGTTGGTCAGTCTCACTTCAGTGGTGGGAAAATTAATGGTAACCCTACTGAAGGAATGGCTGGTAGAGTATCTTGAATCTAATGGGCTACAAGACCATAGGCTGTATGAATTCTCAACGGGAGGTCATACTGAATGAATCTGATTTTTGTCAACGTGTGGCCACATTTAATTTTCTCAACAAGAACATCATTTGTGGGTATCTGGCTGAGTTATGCATAACCTGTAGAGCACAGGGAGGAACTAGTAGCCTGTGCAGTGGGCAACAGTCAGCACGTATGTGCTGGCTGACAGTCTGCCGGTGTCTACTGGTAGTTGACATTTTTTCTTTGCAGAAAGTAAAAGCAAAAATGCATTTGCCATATTCACTTTTTCAATATATGTTTGCTTGTGTCAGGACAAGTTGTACTTACCCTGGAAGCCAGAGCAGTGGGCATCAAGGAGTCGTGGGCTGACAACCTGCTGCAATGAAGCAGTCCGGAGCAGCAGAGAGAAGAAAGACATGGGACATGCTGTGATCATCCACAGCCATCAAACAAATGGAAGCAAAGTGTGCACACCAAAGCACCCCAGAAAATGTAGCAAATACAGAACAAACCATCCAAGCATCACACTTTGTAGGTCCCACTCACAGTGGCACTTCAAGGGTTGGGAATATTTTAAATGTTTTTGTTTCCCCTACCCAGCGTAGAAGTGATCCATCTAGAAATATAAAGGCAAACCTCCTGAGGAAGCTGCAATGTGCAAAGTGCCAAGGCAGTAGTGATGTGGAGGTTTAGCAGCACAGACCGAGAAATTGTGCAATAAAGCATTGAAATATATGTTGGTTTTGCCGTCCCAGTGGTGCTGAGGGTTGAGGCGCTGGATGCCACACCTCGCGCTACACCGGTGACCCGGGTTCGGTAACAGACCTGGGGAGCCGGGGGCTGGCGGGGGGAAGGGATGATCGAGCATCCCTATGGATGCTCTCCTCCCTCAGGGTGGGATACCGGGATGCGCATAGCGTCGGTCATTCCATCGCGTTAAGATTGGAAGCACTGATTCCTGAAAGGGACGGGCGACTCAACTTAGGGGTCAGGGAGGTGGACATGCCCGGCACATGAGAGGCTAGAGTATGGCGCAGCACATTACCTCAGGACTTAGTCCCAAGTGCCCGGCGCCCCAGGGATGGGACCAACAGACAAGGAGAATCACCCCTCGGGTCCTGGATGACAGCAACTCCTCACCAGACTGCCATACCAGACAAGACCCCACTGTGCAGGGAAGGAGAGGAGGCACTCTAGGGGCAGATCCAGGGACGGCTAAGAGCATTGAGAGGCCCAAAGGAGTAGGACCATGAGGGTAGGGAACCAGGAGGGAGAAAAAGGAAGTATAAAAAAAAGAAATATATGTTGGTTTTACAGTCTGTTATTTTGTGGCACATGGAGTGCAGAGTCACTTTCATAGCATATGGATTGAAGGGCAGGCACCATTACTCAGCACCCACTCACTGTTCTCACAGAGAGCACTTTTTCCTTTTTGAGTATATGTTACTTGAGGAATACTGCTGATCCCACATTTCTACAAAAGCAAGCAACTAGCACTGACAAAAACGTAGGCTGTAATGGAGTAAGCCAGTGAGGACTGAAGGATCACATCAATTTCATGTAAAATTGGATGACAAAGTCTATGTCAAATCAGAAATCATGAGTTACAAATCACAAGTCATGGATCATGAACATAACTAGTTTAGTTTGGTCATCTGTTTTGTGCTGTAGTTGCTGAAGTTGCTGCTTTTGTTTAGTATTTTAGAGCAGTTTGACTCTTGTATCTCATAAACTGTGAATTAGATAATGCATTAGCCTAATCAGTTAGGTAAAGCCTCATTTATAGGCCTGCATAGGGATGGGGACAGAGGGGAGACAGTCGTGGTGGCTATGAGGCACTGTTCTCTAGGGGTATGGCAGAGATCCATGCTCAGCTGGTGATAGCAAGGGTGGAAATATCTCAGCCTGCGCCACCAGCTCAACTGGAGACCACTCCACACCACCACTCCCCAGAGGCTCAGTGGTCTAGGGGGTAGGGAGTGGTGGGAAGGGAGGGGAAGGGAGGCAGGGTTAGCCACAGGAATGTTGTCCAGCTCAACTTCATCAGATGGTGTACTGCTTGTAGCTAAGAGGAGGCTCAGGTACCTGACTCCATGGTGGAAGGGGGGACTCTGAATCAGTCGGAGGAAAAGAGCAGGACAACATGATGAGAGCCAAGGGGATAAACAGGAGCAAGGCTATCAGGAGGGTCTTAGTGGTTGGGGATTCAATGATTAGGGGTGTGGAGAGGGTGGTGGGAGAGGGGGTTGGATGTGAGGGGGGAGGATGTTCAGGTGCCTTCTGGGTGCATCAGCCATTAGGGGTTAGAAAGAATAGGATTCTGGTAGAGAGGGGCCGGAGGTGCTGGTACACCTGGGTACCAATGATCTGCTCTAACCAGTCACTGGAGATGGTGAAGTGAACCAAGTAAATTGGGGACAGACTAGTGGAACACTCAGCTTCCCTGTTTTTTTTCAAGGTCCTCCCTGTGTGGGGCAGAGAGGGGAAGAAGGATAGAATAAAGAGGGATGAGATAGAGGAGTTTAGTGGGTGACTAAAGGGAGGGTGTTAGGAGAACAGGTAACACCTTATGGGGAACTGGTGGGACTTCTGGGACAGGAGGCTGTTTAAGGGTGATGGACTCCACCTGACAAGAGAAGTGGGCCAGTGCAGCGGGGCAGAAGTTTGACATCTTTACCGAAGTTTAAACTAACTGCAGGGGAGGCTGGGACTAAGGGAAGCACAGTGGCAGTTGAGAGGAAGGGGATCTTAGCAATACTCCCCCATTATCTGATGGCCTGTGGCAGCACAGATGGTAAAATTAGAGTTGAAGACAAACTGGGCCAGGTAAAGGGACATCAGAGAGGGGAGCACAAAGTGTGCAGATGTCAAGAATATCAAGATGCTAAGAGGATCAGGGAAGAACATGGGAAAAAGACAGAGAAGTAGCAAAGAGGTTTCAAGAGTTAATTGGAAGGGGGTCTGCCTTAAAGCCGAGAGCCTGGGTAATATAATCAGCAAGCTCCAGACAATGATGGCAGACACTGAAATGAACCTTGTAACCATCACAGAAACATGGGCATCAGAAAATAACAACAGGAACTGACAGTCTCTGGGTACTCAATGTTCAGGTGGGAGAGAGAAATGGTGGAGAGGAGACATAGCCCCTTATGTCAGGGACAACACTGAGGCTGTGGAAGATGGGTCCATCAGTGGAAGTAATGGGATGACAGAATCATGGTGGGTGCAACTCATGGCAGTCGCAGGCAGGAAACTATGCTTGGGAGTGAGCTTTAGACCACCAGGGGAAGGGAAAAATCAGGAGCTTGGGGAAGAACTAGAAAAGGGGGGGGTGGAAAAGGGGGAACTAGTGGTAGCCAGTGAGCTGAACCCTTGATTCGGATGTTCCAGTGACCAACAGCACCAAATGTCAGGTCTTGCTGGACACATTCCTGGACTGTCTACTGGTACAGCTAGTTAAAGAACCTGCCATGCAGGAGGTCATTCTCAATGTGGTGCTCACCAACTCAGAGGTGGTAGCAGCTATGAGAGTAAAGAGCCACAAGGGAACAGAGACCACAATCCTGTTTGGTTTGAACTGGCCCCTGGGACCAGAAAAGTCCTTCATTTCAGAAGGTTGGCTTTCAACAGGCTGAGGGAGCTGGTCCAGGACAAGTTAGTTGAGGTAAACATACTAGGTGGTGTGGAAGTGAGATGGGGGCAATAAAAGGGGACATTCTTGAGGCACCTGAGTTATGCATGAGAACAGTTAGCAAAAGGAACAAGTTCAGGATACCACTATGGTTATCAGCAAGGATCTGGGAAGCAGTGAGGGCCCAAATAAAATGAAGGTCTTCTACAGGTACAGAGAAAAGCAGGGGAAGGGAGAGTGGGGGAAGTGCTTACTGATAAATAAGGAGGCAAAGAGGGCAGTTAGGGAGACAAAAGCAGACACATATCTGTATATTGCACAGGGGTCAAGGGCAGAGAAAAACAGTTCTTCTGGTGTATTGGGGAAAAGGAAGCAGGGAATCATTAGGCTGTCACGTGAGTCAGGTAATAGAGCAGGACATGCAAAGGTCCCCATCCTTAATGCTTACTTTTGCTTTGTATTTACTAAAGAGGACGGCAGGGTCTTGCAAGAAATTGGCATCAAAGGGGCCATAAAGGGGGTCCCAGAGATCATGGCAGCCAGTATTTACAAGTATAGAAGCCTGGAAAGGGTTGGCAGCCCTTAAAGATAGATAAGGCCCCAGTACCAGAGAACTGGCAGTGGAACTGGCTGAACCCCGATAGGACTGCTCAACACCTCATTGCAGAGGGGGGTAGTTCCATGACCAGAGGATGGAGACATAGTTCGGCTCCATGGAAGGGGGCAAGAAACAATCAGGGAACCCAGAGCTGTCAGTCTACCTCTATTGTAAGGAAGCTGATGTAGCAACTGGTCAAACAGAACCTCATGGACAACCTGGAGAGCAATCATCTCCAGGCCAGTAAACCGCACAGGTTTGTGGCAGGGATGTCTTTCAGACTAACCTGATAGTTTTCTTTGATTGGATGACCAGGGAATTGGATAAGGGCCATGTCATGTATTTACTGTACTTCAACTTCAGCAAGGCTTTCAACTTGGTGCTTCACAGATGCTTGCTGAAGAAGATGGAGGATCTGGGTGCAACTAGGAACATAATAAGTTAAGTAGAAAATAGGAAACTTGCTAAAAGGGAGACATAAGAGGGCCATGGTTAACTAGGTCAAATCAGAAGGAGGGAGGTCATGAGCAGGGTACCACGGGGCTCTGCCATGGGCCTGATCCTCAACAATATGTTTATCAGTGACACTGAAGAAGGAATCCGGGGCAGGCTATGTCTCTTTGCAGATGACATTAAGCTCTGAGGGAGAGTGGATAATGATGAGAGAATCAGAGAAATGCAGAGTAGCTTACAAAGGATGGAGAGGTGGTCAAAGGTTTGGCTGTTGAAATTTAATGCCAAAAAGTACAAGGTTATGCACACAGGAAACAAGAACCCAAGGACAGAGTAGTGGATGGGCTGGGTATGGCTTAGCACTATGACTGAGGAATGGGACCTAGGAATTATCATGAGTGACACTCTCAAACAATCAAACCAGTGCAACAAGGCCTATAGTAAGGTAACTAGGATGCTGAGGTGTATTGGGAATGGTACTGACAGCAGAAGGAAAGAGGTAATAATTAATAATAGTAATAGGTAATAGGGCCTGCAGGAGAAGCCCTATGAGGAAAGACTGAAATAATTAAATATGTATTTCCTGGAGGCAAGGAGGGAGGGGCGGGGCATGATAGAGACATACAAATACCTCACTGGTATAAACAGAGTACAGGAAGGGAGCATCTTCCAAACTAAGAGATGTTCCACTACAAGGGGGCACAGTATGAAGCTGGAGGGGGATGATTCGGGGTAACATGAGAAAATATTTTTTACAGAGAGGGTGGTGGACACTTGGAATGGCCTACCAGAGGAGGTGGTAAGAGCTAAAATGGTCACAGGATTCAAGGAGTGGGGCAGACACAAGGGTATCCTGGACTTAAGGGGGAGTGCTCTGGAGTTCAGTTTGTGCATTAGACCTCATACTAAGTAGGGATAAATAGGGAAGACGGGGTGGGCCAAGAGGTCCTTATCTGTCGTCAACTTCTATGTATCTATGTATGTATGTATAGTACCCCTTTGTAGATCTTTGTTGAGGCCACACCTAGAATACTGTGTCCAGTTCTGGAGTCCTCACCTCAGGAAAGATAAGAACAAGTTGGAGACTGTACAGCATAGGGTGACTAAGATGATTCAGGGCCAACAGAGGAGGTCTTATGAGGAGCACCTCAAGGCACTGAATGTTTACTCACTGGAGACTAGAAGGAGGAGGTGAGATATGATAGAAACCTTCAAGTTCCTGAAAGGAATAAACAAGGTGAACTGTGGGGAATTACATAGCATGAGTGCCAGTCCGAGATCATGAGGGCACGAGTAGAAACTGACACAAGGGAGGTTCAGGATGGGCATGAGAAAGTATTATTTACAGAAAGGGTGGTAGAACAGCCTACCAGCTAGGTGGTGATGTAAAATTGTTAATGGTTTCAAGCACACTTGGCACAGAGTGAAGGGTATAGTGGTTACTCAGGCGATAGAAACTGGGAGGGTATGGGGGGTGAATGGGGATGGCTAGACACTGAATTAACATTAGGTCCCAGGGTTAGATAGTGAATGAACCATGGGCAGACTGGACTGGCACTGTCTATGTTTCTATGAGTCAAGAATCACACGCCACCAGTCACAATTTTTATAAAATATAAATAATTATAAATGAAATTAAGATAAAAGAAAAACCGGAAAGCATCATTGTCCCATTCTGGGGTGTTAGGTGTGAAGTCAGATGCAGGATCATGAAGTACATCAGCTGCAGCCACAGCAGGGGACCTAGACACTGGTCACTGCCTCAATCTCACTGGTCACAGGTGCAGCATCTGAAAAGTGGATGTTGCATGGTTGAGTAGCCCACATTCTGCCCACGCCCATCCCCCCATATCAAAACCAGATCTGGTAAAGTGTCAACAGCTCCATGCAGCACTTAAAAAGTTTAATCATGTTTTCTAGGCTTTTAACAAAATAAAAATAAATTGGTGGGGTGTGGTGCATGGAGATAATGCAGGGATTCCTGGAGGTGGTTTGACACTCATCAATGAATATTAAGTATTACCAGCTCATTCCAGGGCCAGAACAGTCTTATTGGGTTACACCCACTGCCCACTGATCCCCAGCAGTGACATGCCAACACCAACTGCCACATGCAAGCTACAGTAATAAATATTTATTGTTGCTGACCTAATGACTTTTCATCTCCTTTTTTATGTTGATTGTGCGCATGCACAAGAAACATATTGTGGCAGCTTGCTGCAGAAGCAGGTTGTGGAGGCGCGGCACTGTTGTGGCCAATGCCCCCACAGCCTTTGGAGGCTTGGCCTGCTTTTTCCAATGGGGTGGCACGCTGCTGCTGACACTAGTTCAGCCAGCGTGCCACAACCTTGAAAAGTTTCAACCACTGCATTCAGGGGCGCCTGCGTCATTACGGTGTAAGCCATTCTGCTGCAATGAGGGGTGATTCCGTCATTGCTGGGTGGAACCTTGCTACTGTGATATTGTTTGTGAACATGGCAGCATTTTTTTTTTATTACAGCCCAAGTAACTGGAGTACAAAAGTGAATGAGGGCACCGCTGCATGAGTACAGTGAGGGAGCCAAGTCAGAGAGCGGCATGAACATTGATTCCGAACTGATTGTTTATTGAATGTATTCAATTTTATGAAAATGCCATTTTTCTGTTTCATGATTGAAATGATAGCCTGAAATAAAGAGAATGCTGCAGTTTACTAATCAGATTTGTCCCTATAGGGCATGTAGAAAACCACACGTGAAAGATTGTATATGGTTCTCCACACACAAACAAGGCTGAGTCTGAATCTTGAGGTTGCCATGGCAACCAGGGGACCTCTCGAGCTACAGTCTTGAGGTCTTTGGTTGTCATGGAACCTCTCAATTCAGACACAGCCTTATAGTGTATGCAGAACCATACATAATCATCTATTTTTAACATCACCACCTCTCATGGTGTTCTCAAAAAAAAACATTTGTCAATGCCGAATGTTTGCTTGCTGATATTAGCATTGGACGTGCAGGAGTTAGACAGGTGCAGAATAGGAGTGGCAGTGACCCTGTGCTATGCTTTGAAAATTGAGCCCCATGTGTTTTAATACTTACCACAGTGGCACTACTCTCAGTATAAGAATGGTTTCCCCCAGGGCTGTGCTGTTCGGTAACATGAACGATGCAAGTGAAATCAATTTTATACGACACCAGTAGTGATATATTGTCTCTGATAAATAGGGGATATCGCATAAGACTCTAGTGCATAAGCTATTAATTTCCCTCTGTAATACACAAGAATGCCCTCTTGACACGAGTGATGCAGCCACGTGTGCAAGGGGTCATTGTTTCCTACAAGGCAGAGAAAATTAAAAAGCTTACACATTGAGTCCCATGCTCTGTCCCATTATACCATTGGGTCCAATCCTTGTTACATACCTCGAGGTACGATAACCCTGTAGGGAGATAAAAAATGTATCATTTTTACAGGTACCTAAAAATATGTTTTATTAAGTTCATTTATATACCCCCATGGTATACAATTGTGTGACTGTTAAATTGATGTTGTATAATTTGAAAACACAATGGTTTGACTCAAAATGCACACTATATCTCAACTTTCGAGGTTTGCCAGTCTTGAGTTATGGTGTTTCCCCCTCACATGAAGATAAACAGCATATTCTGAGTCAGGACATTGTGTGTCCCCTACTTATAGCGATAAAGGGTGCCTTAGTAATATGTATTGCAACATTATGGATCCATGAATTGTTGTTTTCCAATTTTTCAGAAAATTAAATGTTATCTTTTAAAACTAGCACTGTTGTCTGCTCGAGTGCTCTGGTCTCCATGCCAACCATATGGTTAGCGAGCATCTTGGAGAGACACGACACAAAAATAAGAGTGCCTCTGCTGCTAACAAAAGAGCACTTCTGATTGGCTGAAAATGCTATATGGATCTATAATATACTGTAAGTTAATATTTCCACAGAGACCACTAGTTTCACACATTGTAAGCCTGGGTAGGAACTGGACTCATCTCCCCCCCCCCGCATTGAAAATGAGATGCTACATCTCAGCTGGAGTAGCCTAGATAGCCCCCCCCCACACACACACACACACTGTACACTATAATAAATACTTTACTAAGGTAAATACTTGCATCAAAACTGTAATCCTGTGAAATTAATCTGGAGACCTGGGTTTGAATCCCGCAGCCACCACTGGCATACTGTGTGGCCCTGAGCAAGTCGCTTAACTTCCTTGTGCCCCCAGGTAGCACCTGTAAACATGGTTCAGCTTAGCGTGCTACTCCTAGTTAAACAATTGGAAATCCTATTTACTTGCTCTGTCTCTCCCACTAAAGACTATACTCTATGTGCACTGATGTATTTGATTTTAATGACCTTGCTGACATGCAGCTGCCTGGGCTACCAGCACTGCTTTTACCTATCTTAGCAGTTATTAACCCCCAACCTAAAGAAGGAGCATCAAAGACAAGATTTGATGGCAGTATGTAAATTGTCTACACATTACCACCGCTGGTTGCAGTGGTCTTTCACTTTCAACTGTGCGCCACTGCATCTGAACTGCTGTCATAGACAGCTCCAACATTTATTGGTGCAGTGAGACAGCACCTGCAAAAGGGAGCAGAGCATTGGAAGCTGAGTGGCACACCTACGAAAATTCGTATGGTGGCACTATGTTTCTTGCACATGCGTGCAAGCAAACATAATAACAGAATTCATCCAGTAAGCAGCTAATGGCAGTTTAATGAGTGTGCTAGTAGCATGTGGAACAGCAGAAATCTGTCCTTGATGAATGGGGTTACAAGTCTGTCCTTAAACCATTAAAGCTTTTGGAACTATAAGCTACTTTCATATTCAGCTGTTCTGTCTTTTTTACACCGTGCAGGCATTATTTCTAACTATGCATCAAGTACTGTGAGCTGTGGTTTGTCTTGATCAACTGAAATGCTTAAAAGTAAGAATATTTTGAAACACCAGTACCTTCAGGCTGCACAAGAACTATTTTGGGAGTCATTAAATGAAGTTATTTTACCATTTAAGAATCAGAACTTAGGGTGGAGCATTCCTGAGCTGTCAGTCAGTCACTCGTGACTAAGTAGTGAGTAAGGGACAGAATCTGGGTTCGCTGTTTCTTTTTTCTCCCCCCGGCCTTGTTCTTGTTAAGAATTTGTCAGGAAACAAAATCTAGCAGGATCATCTTCCCCTTTTATTTTATATAAGTGAAATGAGAATGTCTTAAAAGTGTAAAAACGGTGCAGTGATGGATTTCTGCTCTTGAATATCATTAAACTATGCGTGATATTACATTACACAATGGCAAGAAAATTTCATGGACTCTGATTGGTCAGTGTGTGCCTGAGACAGTGATGATATTACACAATAATATCACTGTATTGTATCTTTGGAGGATCTCTTCAGAAACAAAGATATACTGCCTCACTAAAATTTACTAAAAACATTTATTTTTAATTTTTTTCTATTTTGTATAATATCGAGCCATTGTATAATTGCAATAAGGCACTCCAAGGTGTGTGTTATCATGTAATAACATCACTCCTGGAGTGGTGGAAGCACCCGGCTTCGTCTTGTGCTTCATCCCACCCCAGGAGTGACATTATTACATGATAACACACCTTGTCATTATATTGCATTAACATGAATCCAACATTAAATACCATTGATGGATTATGTTTCTGTCTGCGACTCCCTCCCACAAATGCTGCCTCTCATTTGCACCAAAGTAAATGCAGTTTGTTGCTCCAGACTAGATACTGAGGATGCCTGATTGAAGCTAAGTTAAACAATACTACTGTGACTAAGTGCTTACAGTGCACAGAACTTTGCATATGACATTAGTACCAAATGGGACAAGTTCTAACTGTTGTTCCAATCAACTACATTTTTTAATTCTTTTGTTAACCAGGTAAGGTCCCTTGGCAAAACTGCCTGTTTTCAGGGGTGACCAGGGCTTTAAGCTGCATAAGTGACTTGCTCAGACTCACACAGTATGCAAGCAGAGGTTGGGAAATCAAACCCAGGTCTGCTGAACCAAGCTCATTCACAACTTGTTAATCTAGCCTCTAGGCTATAGTGCCACATTCATTCATGTAGCTGAGCCATTCTGGTGGTTATATAGGCTATGTATTTCTGCCATGATTTTTAGAACACAATTCTTAACCTTCACACCTAATTAAATAGAAATCAATGCAAGGTGGCCCACAAGGTGGAGCATAGTGTGAAGGAGACGTTTAATTTTACATTTTTATGAAATTATGTTCTACTTACATTCAGGGCAAGAAAATTACATTCAAAACAAAAACACAGGGTGTCACAGACTAATAAAAGAACAATAAATTATGAAACATTTAAACAGAAATCTAATGTACTTTACATTAGCATTCATGGAGGACACAGATGCAGGGGTAACGTCGTTTAATGTTTTACCTGCTGCACCAACCAAAGAGAAAAATGCAAGCAGGCAAAACCTGAAGGGACTCTACATACTTAAAAAGTACACGGAAGCATGACATCCAAATCCTTGGAAAATATATTTCAAAAAGTACTCAATTTGCTAAGCTTTTGTATAGATGTAAAGTTTGTACCTCCCTCTTTTCTAAATGAAACCATTTCATAAAAGGAACGTAAACCTTTTTTTTCTTTTTTTTTTACATTTTTTAATATAATTAAAATGTTGACATGTATGAAGCCTGTTAAATATGCTTGCGGTATATGGTTTCATTGGGCTTGTTTTGAAATAGTCCATTTTTTTTCCTCATTTAGTGACCCTTATAAATGCATTTTCCCACCCACTAGTTATTTTTTATTACTAATGAATTCTGGAACCTGGTGACATTGGCTTATATTAAACAGACTTCACACATGCCAGTAATTCCAATGATATTATAAAATGTAAAACAACAAGGTTCATGTTCCCTTTAACGTTATTGTACGAAAGAACTCAGAATATTATATGAAGACCTTTAATTAGCACCTGTGTAGTTTTCTTTTAACTGTGCACTATTCAAGAATTTCTTTTCCATTTTGCCAAAAAGGTGGTGTAAACTTTGTACTCATGCAGAAAACTTAGTAAATTGATCTTTAAATCTTTGAGGAACACGCGGGTTACATTTTTATAGAGCATGTAAGGTTAGAATGTTTTAACCCCAAGCAAACCATTTTTAATAGCACAACAAATCTCTTTATGAGATGAAATAGCAGGATGTTTAAAAGTGTAATTGTGTGCAGTACTGATGAAAACTCTACAAGTTTCTCTGGATTTGTCTTTGTTCTCACTGAAAACAATTAACTTTTTTTGTCATTCTAAAGGAAGAATCCTACTTTTTAAACAGGTACCCGAACATTTGTCTGTCCTGCCAAGAGTGGTGAAAGGTTAACAAGGAAAGAAGCAGATCTCATTTTCAGATTGTGTTACTAATTAAGTTAGAGCCCAGTGAGGCAGAAAAAAAAGGTCTTTTGTTCTCAAACTGCCGATTGGCAAAAAGGAAGGAGAAAGCCACTTTCAGTCCAATGCTACTTTTAGACTAACGTCCATCTTACAAAAATAATTACCAATGTTACCCTTCAATAAAAGTGCATCACCAGTGTTCATAACTAAAGGCTTCCAAATAAACTGCCTTCTTCCACGTAATGTCCTCGTGAACTGATACCTTTTATTATAAGATCATATAGTATGTCACCTGATGTTCACTTTTTGCTCACCTTTTGAGGTTTGATAAGTAGCCAGATATTTTTAATGACTTGCCAGAACACTTACAGTAGTTTTCAGCAGACAGTAAACCAGTGGAAATAAATTAGACAATTTGTGGATGGATGTGGATTTAGAAATATTCTAAAACACCCAAAATTGACATACAGCCTGTGCATTACTGGTAAAACAACCATACATGCTCACAAAGCTAATATATTGATTCTGAGCTAAAAAAACAACTTTTAATGACTTTTATGCTCATATTAGACTGAAGTACCACATTACATCTAAGTGTGAACAACACAGTACCCCTTTAGCTACAGTGTTTAATAACAGACCCCATGATAGATAAACAGGTAATAGATAGCAGACAGGCAGAAATTATGTCAGGGCATGGAACCCCTGTAAACAAAGAGTGCTGTTTGAACTGGCTTACATTCCATCCTGGCAATGATTACAGAAGAATATCGTAAAACATTTTCCCCTTAAGTTCACCACTGCAAACCCAGTTTCTCCTGGCAAACTCAAGAGCTTTGAAAACTGACAACTTATATTTACAGCTTAGTGTCACTTTTCAGATGATAGTTTCAGAGCACTTTTATCAGTCCCACAAAAGAGCAAGACAACAAGGCAGCTTTTAATGCTTAAAGGGACACTGTCAGCTGTGCCCTTCAATTCTTGACCATTGCTGACTAGTCTGCCTCTGGGCAGACACTTGCCAAACTATGTCTCTAGAATGCCACAGTATATAAAAAAATCTTTATTACCTGGTTTGCTACTTTTGTAAATATTTTCAGACCGAGCAGTCTGTGCTAGTTCAGCTGCCCCACCAGAAGCATATCTCTGCTCCGAACATGCAACTGGCACAGAACTCTATGCTAAATTTAGACTTTTTGCAATGCCTATTTTAGGATGCACCTTATCCAGTAGAGTATTTTATGCATAATCACAGTTTGTGTCACTTTAGATCAGTGATACTCCGTCCCGACTGGCTCAGGAGCCACATGAACAGTCACATTAGCCAAGGAGCCACAACATACACTTTCTAGAAAATGTTGACAAACACACTCCAGTGTAAAAGAAAATATTTAATTTACTAAACATTTCTTTCATTTCATTTACTAAACATTAGTTAATATTTGCACAGTCTGACAGGGTACAGCTTGCAGGAAAATTTGCAATAAACTTTGAAAATAATGCTTGCCAGTGTACAATCAATAGTATTATAGTGCATCCTGGTTGGTTAATACTGCATAGTATGGAAACTATTTGCATCTCTTACTAGGAAGAGCCACAGATGATAAGCTGAAGAGCCACATGAGGCAGTAGAGCCACGGTCTGAGGATCACTACTTTAGATAACCTGAGCACTTCCAGTATAACATTGCTAGATACATTTGAAAAACAGAGCTGAGATCCCACATGTGAGCCGACAGCTCATGTGCACGTGCAGGATCTTGGCTCCATTTTTCAAATGTATTTAGCAGCGCTATCAGTGCTCGGTTTATCTAAAGAGACACAAACTGTGATTACGCATAAGATACTTTACTGGATTAGGTGCTTCATAAAATAGGCACGGCAAAAAGTCTAAATTCAGGACAGAGTTCTGTGCCAGACACATGTTCGTGGCGGAGATATGCTTCCAGTGGGGTGACTGAACTAGTGCAGACTGCTCGGCCAAAAACATAATTACAAAAGTAACAAAACAGGTAATAAAGATTATTTTTTTATATACTGGGGTATTCCAGAGACATAGTTTGCCAAGTGTGTGCCTAGAGGCAGACTAGTCAATAATGGTCAGAAACTAAAGGGCATAGCTGACTGTGTCCCTTTAATGATAAACTCCAGTGAACCTTTACTATTCAAGCACCTGTAATAAACTATCTATAACTAGCATTCAGGGCTGCACTTCCAAAATGATTTCTGACATCTGAGCCTAATTTAGTCATCTAAATGTTTTCCATTTTGAAGTTTTGAACACCAGTGGGGGACAGGACACAAATTCGCCAAAGGCTCTGTGGGAAGGGTAGCTAACAGAAAATAACATTTGTATACTTATGGCAGTGTCTCCACTGACTAACATGGTTGTACTTTCCTAAACATCAAACTAATGCTTGAAAATTTAAATGGCAAACCTACATGTGCTGTAAAAACTTTAAATGGATAGTTTTTAGATGTCTAAATTAAACGTGCTAGCCTAAAATCCCTTTGGAATGTGATGGGCCCCTTCTGCTACAGACATAGCTAGGAGAGTACAGTAGAACATACAACTTCAGTTCCAAGCCTCGAAATCAACACAGCACATTGCCGATGTTTGCTTGTTCACAACAGCTACTGTCACTAATTATTATGGCTGCCATGTTTCATTCTCCTATCACAAGGATAGTGGATATTTTGTAAGGTAGATTTCACAGAACATTTAACAAACTTAGATCAGTATGATTTAAAGTAAATCCCTAAAACTGGACTCCCTCCTGCTCGACCAGCTTCTTTTTCTATCATGAGGCCATACTGCCAGGGGAAAGTTAATCGTTTCCCATTATTGTTGCTCATAGATGACAGCCTTTAAATGTTAATTGCTTTTAAGCACACAGAATATGAATACTGGACCTGAGGTTAAGGCCAGGGTAAGTCACAGTCACTTTTAGGACTGTAGATTTAATGTGACTTGAATGATTCTCTAAACTAATGCCAGACCTGCAGTGAATTGTAGCAAGATATGGCATTGGTGGCCAACTCCTCCTCTTCTTCCACCTCATCAGGTGAGAACGCTACCCCAACCAAAGCTTGGCCTGGGCCAGCTATCACCACTTCTCAGGTGAGAGGATGAGGGCCTGGGCTGTTGCATAGGTGTGGTCATTGAACTGCCCTGGGGGTGGGGAATGCAGCTGGGGTGAAGGACGGGAGAAAGGAGGCCTTAAGAAGGCTATAACCCTTACTGCCTTTTCTCTCTTCCTCCTCCTCCTCCTCCATGATGACTAGCCCCTCTCCCACCCTTGTAAAAGTAGAAAAGGTTTGTGGCTAGGTAGAGTTGGGCACCGTTAGCCTACAAGGAGGGACTGCATAAGGGAATAAGGAGAATGTTTCAAGTTGTTCCCAGAATTTGCTTGTAATGGGCTTTCCTGGTTTTTGCATCTCAAATTGTCTATAGGTGAGTCTGTTATTTACCATTGGTGTTGCATATAAACATCTTGGCAGAAGAGTCTCAGATTCTTTTTTATGCAGATACATAAGGAGGGCAACCTGTGCTGCAAGAAGGCATGTCCTCATAAGGGCCAGCAAGCAGAGTAGTTGCCACTGGACCATCACCCATATGGATTGGTTCTAGTACCCTTCTTTGGGACAGTTACTTGGAAGATGACAGATCCTTGACCTCCACCAGTGAGGGTCTTAACCCCTTCAAAGGACGTCATTTGACTGGGTGGTTGAGGTGGTGCACACAGCAGGACCTGGGGCTCTCATGATCAAAGTGAATATTGAGTCAGCATTCTGACTGGTCCCTGTCCACGCAGATGACTGAGACCTGCTGAGGTTGAAATCTAAAAGCCAATATTACATCAATTACTGTGAGTCAATGGGGTGTGCAGTCACCTGTGCACTATTGCAATGCTTCAGCATGTTCTTGCATTGGGCAGCTGTCAAAGAAGCCAGGAAGGGGCAAGGGTTTGTTCACTATCGGGATGATTTCCTAGTCTTTGGCTTATCATATTCCCAGTCTGTAAGAAGAAATTGGAGACCTTCCAGAACTGTGACAGCTTGGTGTCCCATTAGCCCCAGATCAGGTGGAAGCTCCAAACCCAGTAATGTCCTCTTCTGGGCACTGAAACAGATGCTGGACCACAGGAATGTCACCTGCCACAAGACAAGATTGAGACCCATAAGATTCTTCGGTGCATGCAATGGCAGCTGAGCTCACTCAACAGGAGCTTCATCAGGAGGTGGGTCACTTGAACTTTGCCTGCCTGATCATCCTGATGGGAAGAGCATTATTGCAACAAATGGCAAAGCTGGATTCAGGTGCCCAGAAACTCCAACAATGGATACATGTGATAGAAGGCTTTAGGAAAGACCTGGAGATCTGGCAAGCCTGTCTCACCTCACCCATTTAAAGACATCTCCATATGGCCCATCACAGTGGGCAGTCAAGAGATGGAACTGTTTACAGATGCATTCAGTGTGTTGGGCTGTAAGGCATACTTTAGAGGGCACAGTGTGCCTCAAGTTAGCCCTCAAGCTGGGTAGCAGTGGGACTCATGGACAAGTCACCCTGATGGAGTTTTCTTGATAGTAGTTGCACTGCTGGTTTGGGGTCACCAGCTGAATGACAGAAGAGTTGTTTACTCTGACAAAATGGGTCTGGTCCACACCATCAATGGGCAGCTAGGGACAAGGGCCCATTAGGTGATTCTATGAAGATCTTCATCCTCAGATGTATGCTGACATGGGACAGGAATGCTTTTTCAACATCATCAGTGTGTTTCTTTCCTATGGATAATAAACCTGTGTGTGTGTGTGTGTGTGTGTGTGTGTGTGTGTGTGTGTGTGTGTGTGTGTGTGTGTGAGAGAGTGTGTGTGTGTGTGTTTATTTACAGTATATGCAAAGTTTTGTTTTACTGGTTATGGTCAGGTATGTCAATCCTCAACATTCTCTCTTGGCTCATGTCAACAGTACAGGATGTGCCAACATCTGACGAGGTCCCTATTTGTGCATTCCATCTGCATGCAGTACAATAAAACAACCGTAGACCAGTGAATGAGTCCATTCATTCATTAATAGCCTTTAAATTGAAACTTGTTCATTCTCCTGAAGAAAATATTGTTTTGCACACCTACGTATAAAAAAGTAAATATACTATTAAGGGTATTTTAAGGTAAATATGAGTCATTCCCCTTAATTTTATTTGCTTTCTGTCAGATTGAAACAAACCAAATGAAGTATGGAATATCTAGCGGCATTCATGACTCTGACCAAAGAGAAAGCACTTACGCTACAGTTGCTTTTTCAAAACTTAGGTTTTATTACAGTGGAGAAAAAGTGTAGCATTATAGGCAAAGAGAAAATACAGGTTCAGACAACAAAAAGAAAATAAGACAGCTGCACTGTCTCTGTACTGTAATAAAGCCTGAAATTTGTGCAGCAACCACAGTGTAGTGCTTTCTCTTCAGTTGGAGAGTGGGTGCCACTATATTTTGTGCACCTGCACCTGAACAAGTATTTAATTTTCAAGATTGAGCATCATTGAGCACGACAACAGCCCCTCACTGTGTTGTTTTAACTATATGAAGAAATGAAAAAGCACTTTGTGTATGCAGCACAATACTTCAGAATAACTATATAAAGAATTATTTCTCTGCAAACTGCAGCAAGACCTACAGTGCAGGTTAATGCTTCATTCCTTGTGTAAAATACGCATCAATATTCAAAGTGCATAGTAGGTCTTCATTTATGTGCAAAAGACATTGCTTCAGATTATGGTATTCATGCTCTACACTTAATTAAGCAATAATAATAATAACCAGCCGGTCATTTTCTGTGGATTAACAACTGGCTGAAGTTAGGAGAGGGGGGAAAATCCCCAGAAAATGAATGGCTGTGAGGTCATTATTACGGTAATAAGTCTAATCACAGTAATGACATTTTTGGGGGGACTTTTGTTTGCTTGTGCACACAGCACACAAGAAACATATTGAGGTAGTAGAGCATTGCAGAGGTGTGGCAGTGTTATGGCCAATCCGGTGGATGCTTTAATGGGTGCATCCGTCAGCCACCAATTAATGCTGAAGCTGCCAATGATGGCAGTTTCAGAGCAAGCGCTGCACTTGAAAGAAATCTGTTGCTGCAATCAGGGGCAGTTTCATCACTGCAGCAGCAGTCCCCCCTCCCTCCCAACCAGTCACACAGCAGGACAATAAATTCGCTCCCTTCCACTGCTGCTTCCTGCCACGCACCCTCCATTCTCCGTCCCCTGCAGACATCGGGGTGCCCAATCCCCATGTCAGCATGTATCCCCCTCCCCACAAATGTGGCACACTGGATCCCTCCAGTGTGCCATAAAATCTTCTTTGCTGTTTCCAACACCGGGATGCCCACTCCGGTGTTGGATATCTCCCACCTCCATGCCCTGTGTTCTCAGCCAGCCTCAGGGTGCCCAATCCCCAGATTGGCATTGATCCTCCCCCCTTCAGTACTCTGGCACACTGGGATCCCACCCCAGTGTGCCAAAATCCATTTTGTAATATTTCACTTGTAAAAAAGGAAACAGTCCCATGACGTATTGTTTTCTTTTAAACCTAAAAAAAAGAATACCGTGCCTCGTCATTCCCACCCCCTCCCAACCTGCACCTCCCTCTGCACACCCCATCTCCCTGCACCCCTTCAGCCACTTACCTCTGGAAGTTGGGAGCAGTGATTTCTGTGGACCAGGAACATGTCTGCACTCTTCAAAGACCAACGGAACTTAAGAAATGATGGTAAACCCTATAATGGCAGTGAAAGGGGGTTTCAATTAAGTTGATATCTCAGTCAATTTTGGAGTCTTGGTCCCAAATTTTCAACATGGGTTCTTGGGACCCCACCTCATGAACACTGGCACTGTCATTTCATGTCTCCGTCCCGAAAGGTGATTTTGCAGTCGCTGCGTGGAATCACCTTTTGGGAACCAATTAACAAAACTTCATGCCACTGTTCATGAAGTTGTGTCCCAAAAAGCCCTTGTTGCAAATTTGGTGAAAAAACTCCAAACAATGACTGCATTATGAGCGTCCATTGTGCAGTTTCTATACACTCTCTTTATTTCATCAATTTTTAATAATTTCACTCAAAAATTTCCAAAATTGCCATGTTTTCACACCCCCTTATGAACAGTACAGCTGTCATTTTTCCTGAAATGTGTTTTTGCACCTGTGGCGCAGAATAGTGCGTTGCTGTGCAAAATCAACTTTTGGGACAGATTAATGAAATCACAATGCCACTGTTCATCAGGGGCGGTCCAAAAAAGGCCATGTTGAAAATTTGGTGAAAACATTCCAAAAAACAACTGCGTTATGAACGTGCATTGCACAGTTTCTACATACACTCACAACTTCGCCACTTTTTCATATTTTCACTCCATATTTTAAACATTGCCATTTCTTCACATCTCCTCATGAATAGTATAGCTATCATTTTTCACATCCTGCCCAGATTGTGTTTTTGCATCTGTGGCACCTAATGCTACTTCGCTGTATAGAAATCATCTTTTGGGACTGAGTAACGAAATGATACTGCCACTGTTCATGAAGTGGGGTCCCAAAAAGTCAAGGTTGAAAATTTGGAGCAAAAATACCAACAAACGCCTGGGGCATTAGGGTTTCCAACCATAATGCTCACCCTGTACAGACTGACAGGCATCGGGGTGTGACTTGGGGTCAAATAGAAACATAGAAACATAGAAGTTGACGGCAGATAAGGACCCCAAGGCCCATCCAGTCTGCCCATTTCTTTTTCTACCTTATAAATGTGCCATTGGCCTTTGCTCTGTCAATGGCCTATCTATTCATACTCATCTGTATTGCTCCCTTATGTCTATCCCATGCATGTTTGAAGCCCTGCACTGTATTCATATCCACCGCTTCCTGAGGTAGGCCATTCCATGCATCCACCACCCTTTCTGTGAAAAGAACTTCCTCACATCGGTCATAATGCTTACCCCATTCCACTCCACCCCCACCCAGCAGTCACTGACAGGCATCAAGGTGTGTCTTGGGTACTTCGGTCTTAACGTTCACCCCATTCTCCTATACTGCACCCATCTCAGCTTATTTCCTTATGGAATAGGGTAAGCGTAAGGGTTAAAGACCTCAAGGCACACTGTGACACCTGTCAGTGTTTGTAGGGTGGGATGAGATGGAATGGCATGAGTGTAATGATTAATGACCCAAAGGCACACCCCTAATGCCTGTCAGTCTCTGCAGGGTGGGGGTGGGGGTTTGGGTTACTTCAATACTTCACTGCCATTCCTATTATGCATCTCTGTAACTCCTGCACTACCAATGCCAATACCAGCAAGTAAACATTTGGCATTGACAAATGTTTGCTTTATTTAGTTTGCTGTTTTTTTTATCTTTGCGACATGTGCTCACACTGCCACATGCAGCCAGCTGTTGTTTGCAATCCTGTATCTTTTGGTGCTCGGGATTGTGTTGTGAGGTGGTTTAAAGTGGCTGTCCTGAAACTGTTTAACCAATAATGGTCAGGATTGCAAAACTGTTCCCTTTTTTTTTCATTTATTTGACAAATTTTACACGGTAAAGTGGTTTAGCAAGAAGACTCTTATCACTGAAATTAATATGCAGTGGCAACACTTAGTAAACTGACCAATCACTAGTGACGTTCAAGAAGCATCATAAATTATTCAACAAAAAGTAACTAGTGATTGGTCAGTTTACTAAGTGTTGTCATTGCATATTATTACAACGACAAGAATCTTCTTGCTGAACCAATTTACTGTGTAAAATTTGTCAAATAAAATGAAGAAAAACAGGAACACGCTCGCAGTCCTGACAAGTATTACTTATAACAATTTCAGGATAGCCACTCTTTTAAAACCACCTCAACGCAATCCTAAGTACCGAAAGGTACATTATCTCAAAGAGCCATATCAGTCAACCACTGTTCCACGTTGAGCTGTGTGGCTGTCATGCCGGGCACTAGTAAGAGATTTCAGACCTGCACAGCAGTCAATCAATGGTCTGCTTCAGCGCATGAATAATTAGATGTATAATCAAAGTTTTTTTCCTCATAAAAGTATCCAAACTTTGTAGTACATCAGCTAACATGTAAGGACATTTGTTACCTAAAAAAAAGGTTTGTTCTTCAATACAGTTACTCAGATTTTTCAGTATTGCTTGGTTGAAATACAGTACCTTACAGAGCTTGTTGCTTCATTGATATATAGATAGATGGAACGGAGTAAAGTCGGTTTATCTCCCGTTCATCTGATGTATCAGACTATTCCTTCTGTTTAACAGTACACAGTGTCAGACTGGCATCTGTCTATCCAAAGTGCACAGCGGCTCTAGTCTTGTTTCAACTTTTACCACATCGATTTCACAAGCTGCTGTTATGGAGCTCGAGCACTGCACCTTCAAATCCACAAGTAGTCAAAAGCTTTCATACCATTTAAATGCGCACAAGAACTGTATAAACCCTTTACAGCTGCCATTGTGTGGTGTTGCACTGATTCCAACCTTAACATGAGCTATACTAAGACCACAAGATAGAGTATAACATGATTATGATAGACCCTGCTTACTTTTAAATGATTTGCTGAAGAATAAGAGAGTGGTGCACAGATCATCAAAACAACAGTTCTGGATCTTCAATTAGCTGGAGGACCAATATGTGGAAACATTCAGCGGTTGGAGTTGGCAAGTGATCTTTAGGTGACACCAAGAGCACAAATTTATGTCATTATGAAACTGGCACACTGATGACTTTGAGTTGAAAACCTGAAAGAAAATTGTACTGTCTACAGTACTGTCTACAGTAACAGTCATGTTTAATAAATCTATACAATCACAATTTAAAAAATTATTGAAACAAGATATCCGATACTTTAAATAATGACAGTATACATTTGCCAGTATAAAAGATGTTTTATTTCCTGTTAACTTTAGCATTCATTTTAAAACTGTTCATATCCTGGTGTTGAGAATGATATTACTGATGCAGTAGCTGACGTTCAGGAAACTGACTCCATGTCCGGTCCCTCCTTTCCTATGGAGGTGGTGACCCTGAGGCCAGGGTGAATAGGTAATTACTACATCGTGGACCGCAGAGGCATATTGTCAAGGAGTGGAGAACTTCTATATCATCTGGGTGGAGGCTGGCTGGCCAAACAATTGACTGATTCCTAAATAGCATTATGCAGCTACATCCTGGAGGCAAAGTGGTGTGGTCTGACACCTCGAGTGGTAGGACAGCACCTAGTGGGGTTGTCATGGTTCACATGGGTGCTGGGCTTAGCAGACAATACTCAGGCTTTCATGTTTCAGAATATCCTTGAAAACTGGAACAGGAAATCCAGAAGCAGACTAATCAACAGTGCCCCCTTAGGCCAACTACACTGGAGAGAGTGTGGGAGGTTTTATCTTCAGTTTACTAGTGTCCATTTGAAGTCGGATTACTCAAGACTGCTTTTTTGGCCTTTTTGGGTCTCAGAAATGGTGCAGCTCACCAAAAGCGGGGTTCCAGCCAGCCTGCAGGATGTAGATGTGGCGGTGACACCAGAGGGCATGTTTCCCAAGCTTGGCAAGAGCAAGACCAACCAAGGAAGTGTGGGATGCTGGTGCACCCTACCAGCTCCTGGAGTGTCAGGGTTGCATGTGATGGCCATGGTATTGAGATACATGGCTCTCCACCCACATGCTAGGTCAGCTTTTCTGCAATTTGCAGATGGTCCTCGATCGCAGCCTATCAGGTTAGGCACATAATAGGTTTGGCTGTGTAACAGGTGGCGCTAAACCAAAAGAGTTTAATACCAACTCTTTCTGGATAGGGACAGCCGCAAGAGCCAGGGCCCAAGGGTCTCATGATGGGCAGATTCAGGCCCTGGACTGGTGAAGGTCCAAAGTGTTTTTAGTATATATGAGGCCACATATGCTTTAACAATGTCTTCGCTGTTTTCCAGGTACCAATAATGGTTCCAATCAGGTCTGGATCTGTGGACACTACTTCATACACTGGCTGGTGGAAAAGCAGGGTGCCAGCCTTGGGGGAGGAACACAGATTCATTGGTTGAGTCAGAGGGGTATGCACTGGAAAGAACTTTTCATTAGACTTGCAATGGAGGCCTGACAAGGAAGATCACTGAATATACTGCTGTGTTATCTTTGCAGAAACAACTTGGGACTCAGAATGCCATTTATTTGCTGCTGAATATGAAGGAGTACCTAGGATCCATTCACAGGATGTGGTCTGAGACCAAAATTCTTTGGTCCCATATCATCCAGAGGCATCACTGGCATCATGCAGAGAATCCTCAAGCCACAAACAAAGCATGTATATGCATTAACAGGAGGATGCGGACCTTCATGGAATCCATTGGGGTATCTGTGGTGCGGTATAGCCTCATGAATCCATCCTGCCAGGGACTTTATGCTAAGGATGGAGTTCATCTGTCAGACAATGGTTGGCACTTGTTGTTAGATTCATTACATGAGGTCTTGGAAGAGTACTTAAGAGAACTGCTTGGGTGGTCAGACTTTGTCCTGTGGTGACTTGGGAGCCTCTCAGGGTGATGGTACAAGGTGAAAAGGGAAAGGATTGAATTCTTCCAAAGGACTCTTCTCCACCAGTTAACATGAGGTGGGGGCAGGACCTAGTTCCCAGTTGGGGACTCATGGTCAATGCCATTGGGAGTGCCTACGGTTTGCAGTGTGACTAGACAGGGGTGATTTGCTTGACACCTGTCAGCCTGACCCACTCCCACACTCACTGAGGTTCAGTTCCAACTCAGAGAGTACATTATTCCTTCAGTCTACACACCCTTAATGGGAAGGGTGCAGAGGTTCTGAGGCTGACTTGGTGAAAGTTCCAGAGCTGTGCATGTCACTCCGATGATGTACAGTAATATGTTTTTGTTTATTCTTTGGTAACTAGATAAGACCCTCTAGACACAAGTGCCTGTTATCAGGAGCACTCCAGCAGCTTGGGAGTGGTTAAGTGACATGCTTAGAGTCACACAGTACCCCAGTGGAGGTTGTGGGAATCAAACCCAGGTCTGTTGGATGTACCAAGTTCAATCACAGCTTGTTACTCTAACCTTTAGGCTATGTTGCAAAAAAACTGCATTATTGTACCAGTTAGGGCTCAGGTTAAAGCGACAAAAGTAGGGAAATGTGGTGTTAGGATTTCCAACCCTAACTCACCACCCCACCCCCAAGCAGCAAAAAGGAAAAAACAGTAGGGTTTTGGATGTCTGGAGTCTTGGTGAATCAGTGTTGGAATCTTCCTTGGGGTTGTTAACCCTAATGCTGACCCTCCCCCCAGTCCATACCTCCTGTGCAAAACAGAAGGTACAGCTCCAAGCCTCACAGTAATCCACTCTTGAAAGGCAGAGAACTATTGAAACATAGAAACATAGAACTATGCCAGTAGAAAAGGACCCATTGGCCCATCCAGTCTACCCAAATCCCCCCCCCTTCTGTTTATCTTACCCTCCTTCTATGCCATTTTTGTTTTTATTTAGCCCCATGTAGTCATCCTAAGCCCTCTTGAGTTTGTTCAATGAATCTACACCTACCACCCATTCTGGCAGCGTATTCCAATCACCACCTCTGCCAGTGAAGAACCTCCCTTGCATTTCCTTTCTTTTCACTCATCTTGAATATGCTACCTTCCCTCACCCTGTATATTACCTTCAGATACATGAAGGTTTCTACCACATCCCCTCTTTCCTCCTCATCTCCAGTGTGTATAAGTTTAATTCCTCTAACTGCTTCTCATATGACCGCCTGTGCAGCCCTTGAACCATTTGGTTGCCTTTGTCTGGACCCTTTGCAACCTGTCGCTGTCCACCTGCAAGTGTGGCCTCTAGAACTATACCCCACATTTCAAATGTGGTCCAACTATAGTTTTGTATAATGGCATGATCACCTCCTTTCTCCTGCTTGTAAAGCCCTTCCCTCTGCATGCCAACATTCTGCTAGCCTTCCCCATCGCCTTATTGCATTGGTTCCCCACCTTCAGGTTATCCGATCTATCAGAACTATCTGTTGCTCCATGTTGCTAACACAATCTGTTGTAGCTTTCTTCACATGGGGCCTTTCATGAAGAGAGAAGATAACGGCTGACCTTATTTGTTCAGGTAAGAGGGTGAGCACTAGGTTGAAAACCCCAAGGAAGACCCACCACTATTTCATCACTAATTCACCAAGACTCCAGAAATCCAAAACCATAATGTTCTTACCTTTTGCTGTCTGGAGAGGTGGGCATGGTGAGTTAGGGTTGGAACCCCTAACACCACAATTCCCTATTTTGACCCTTTATCCTAAACCTTAACTAGTGCAGTAAACATTTTTGCAATGAATTTCCTTTCTTTTTAGATAGTAGACAAGTATTATCATTCATGTAGATCCTTTCAGGTGCTGCATGAAGACATCCATCTGGCCGCAGAACCACAGGGCCCTATGAGCCCTGCACTTCTGTCCTCCATAGATCTGAGACACAAAGCACAGTGAGACACCAATCTTGTTTTGTGAGTGTTCACAAAGATGACTGCTGTGTAAGAAGATAATCTGGAATACAAAACTAAGTCCAGAATGTTGTTTCATTATGCCACCTTCTTGTTTTGTGACATTTTGTGACCTGAAAAACAAAATGCTGTCTTAGGAGACAAGAGTGGCAAACACTAAGTCCAAAATCTTGTTTCATTAGAAGGCATCCTCTTTCATGACATTTTCATGAGCTCATGATTGAAGCTTACATCTTACAAAAGAAAAATGTGGAATGAGTTCAAAATCATGTTTAGATTAGAAAGCATACTGTTTTGTAAGATTTTGTGAGCTTATGAAAGAAGATGCCTTCTCATGAAGGAAGAATGTTTAGAAAAACTAAGTCCAAAATCCTCTTTTGTGAGAAGGCATCCTCTTTTAGGACATTTTTGTGAGCTCACAAAAGAAGATGGCCTCTCATGAAAGAAGAATGTGGGAAAAAACTAAGTCCAAAATCCTGTTTTGTGAGATTTGTGTGAGCTTACTAAAGAAGATACCTTCTCATGAAAGAAGAATGTGGGGAAAAAAATGAAGACTAAAATCCTCTATTGTGAGATTGTATTCCTGTTTTGTATGGCCCTATTTCTCTTTTGTGAGCCTCACAAAAGAAGAGTTGGTAAGGATTTTTGATGTGTCCTAAAAACACATTACAAGGTCATTTATCAAAAACCTAAGTCAAGAATCAAACTAAACTGGTTTAGTTTAGCTAGATTCATGTGGTTGCAAGTCTGCAGAGTATAATTATTAAGGGTTTTAAAAACAATTTTGAAAAAAAAAGGAATCAAAATTGCTGCCAAATGAAAACAGATTTTTTTCTGACAAAAGAGGATTTTCACCTCACGAAAGAGGAATTCTCTTTCATATGGCCTAATTCTTTTTATCAAACAAAAATCCAAAAGACCCCATTGAGTGTGCTCAGAACTAACATTTCAAATCTGTATAACTTGTGAAATTCTCAAGCCCTTTCTACTGTGAAAATTTCAGAACAAAATTCTGAACTGTCTCGACTGTTGCTGATGATAACCCCCAAGTTTTCCTAAATTGCACTATCTGGATTTCAGAATCCACACATCTGATCAGAATGAACTTCCAAATCAAGAGACATTGTCCCCAGACCCCATATGCAAATTGTGTGCAATTCCTTTGAACAAAGGTGAAGTTATTAAGGTGCAAAGTTAGGAGTTTAACATTAAATAGCCTACTCAACTCTAACTATAGTTGTGCTACCATGCCACTATGTGTTTCTCCAAGGCTATTATTGTGTGTTTTTGTCCAAGGTGAGGGGTTACAGAGCCAAATGAGACAATAAACAGTCTGCAAATCTTGGCAGCAGTTAACCCATTTTCTTTGGCCCACCCCCTGAAACCCAGCCTCTAAGTAGGCAGGTATGGTTCTGCCTATGGAGGTGGGAAGTTGCCCTGGTACCAACCCTAGGGAAGGAACCACTGGGACAGTCCACAGGGTGGTGGCATCTGGCTGGAAAAGGAGAGTGAGGAATTAAAAAGAGCTGCGGCCCATGGCTCCCACTCATGCTTTCCTTCCAGCTGAAGATTTCCCACCCACCCTTGTGAAAGAAGGGTTTCATGTTGACCAGGTTAGACTAGGGAACCCTTTGCCCTTCTATGGCAGACTGCACTAGGGGTCAGAGAAGAGTTTTCCCAGTGTTTCCCTCAGAGGGTCATTCCTGGGTTTTCATCTCCTCCAAAGGACTAATCTAGATTGGGGTAGTTTTCAACTGTCGCAGTCATTGTAACAATGAGTGGCTTGGGAGTTCTTCAGGATGATGGTACAAAGGAAAAGGAGAAAAGTAGAATTTTCTTGAAGCATTCTTCTCCCTCATTGTAATAAGGCAGGGATCATAGGACCTGGTTCTCGGTTTGGGGTGTCAGGGCCAATCTTATCAGGCTTGCCTGTGGGTGCAGCACCACTAGACTGGAGTGGTCACTTGCCACCGGGCCGCATGAGCCACCTACTCACTGAGGTGTGGGTTCCAACTCAGAGAGGTACATCATTCTGTCAGTCCAACATGGGTATGTCCCAGTGGTTAAAGCAGGTATTTAGAACAGGGGGGAACTCTACCCCTACTGCTACTATACCCCTAACGTGTACCATGAAGGGGTGTGGGGGGACTAGTCCCCTCAAGTTCCCCCTCGCTTTAATCACTGGTATGTCCCATCATCGGAAGAGGTACAGAGATTTTGATATTCACTTGACAAGACTCCCCAAGCTGCACACGTCACTCTGATAATGTAATATGTTGGTTAAAATAAACATATGGCTATGGCCATTTTCTCCAAGACTGGTGTGGTGTGTGTTTGTCCAGGGTAAGGGGTTATGGGACTTAACCAGAAAAAAATTCAGTAACTAAAAACATTTTTTTAAAAAAAAAAACTGGTTCCAGAACCATGTGACCATAGGATAGAAATAAATATGGGGAGGAGTCTGTTCTATATTAGGTCAGTAATCAATCAAAAATTAGAATAACGTTAACAACTCATGCACCCTTCAGAATGAATGTCTTATATACAGCTTGCCAAAAGTTACCAGTTATTAGTACTGGTAAGACCACCTCACCATTGCTTTGAGATGCCTCTGTTAGCACTTCTTCAGGGTGGGCAGTGGCAAACTAACCTGTATTCTGTACTGTACGTTACCCTTTCCTCAGTGTGGGAGGTGGTGAACTAGCCTGTATTCTATACTAGGTCATTGTTCTAGTAACAATTCCTGTAAAAAACTTGCACTCCATTTTTAGTTCAGCATTTATTCAAAAAGTAGTACTGTGCGGAATGTTCAGATTCCGATGCAACAGAATTGCATGGAATTTTGGAAAAATGTTGTGGTTTCATGGATTAATAATCCACAGTTTACATTAACTGTGGATTCTTCTTCTGCAATCCATGGAAATTTATTTCATGATTTACGTGACCCACAGAAGATTATTCTGCAGTTTACATGGAAATGCTTTTTGGAATGCAGTGGAATTTAAAAAGAAATTATGAAAATCATTTTGGAAGTGGAATTGCAGTCCTGCAGGAATTCCATTGGCAGAATCCCACATTCTATACACCACTGCCAACAAGATAATAACATGCTCCTATGTAGGTTGCCCTTGTAGGGTAATAAAATTAGACCTCCCAAGGAAATTCCATGTGGTACTGACCATCGATCATCAGGGCACCCTTTTTGCAAACTTTTCACTTGTGAAATTAACTAGAACAGAATATATGATATTTTACCACCACCCACCCTGAGAAGGTGGTAACATACAAGTCTTTTCATGAAACACTGGTGGGACAGTCTTACCATTTCGGGTGGCTGCTAACCACTGGCAACATGAAAAAAGGCATTCATTCTGAAGGGTGAGTGAGTTTGTCCAGTTATTCTTACCAGAGTAACTAAACCGTTGAAATAAAAATTGTTATGTGTTTTATGCTTTAGGAGCAGGATTTTCAGTGGCACAGTGGCTTGTGGCAGGAGTGTCCACTAGCTTTTAAATAAGAGGATCCTCATGTTTTGGCTCCCAGTAGACAGATTTTAATTAAATCTTTTTCTGTTCTTCTCTTGCCACAGTTGTGCCAGTTTTTTTCACCACTTATTGGCTTTACTGTGCTAAAAGGGATCATAACTGCTTTACTGGAGTCCATGAAACAGTGGGCACAAGCTGTCACAGCTAAGGGTGTCTTTACTGGTCACAAAAAATTACTATCAGCTCAGTTGGAATGCATTGTCATCCAGTTGTTAATAGCATCTAGTTCCTACAGTTCAAGCTGATGTCACCTGCTCTGATAGTATGTTCCATATGTTTACAAGTTATTCTTTGAGTAGTTACTCCTGATATTTCCTTGAATTGTTCTCCTTTAGTTACTTTGTGTATCCCTGTGTTCACTCATCCTTGGATATTCTGAATAACTGTGTTTGATCTGATGTTGTCCCTTTCACGTGTTTGAATACCATGATCATGTATCTTAAGGTCATAAACAAAGTGCAAAGGGATGCTGTCTCTTGCTCCTACAAATGTGCTTGCCGATGCGGGCCGCAAGACACTCTAACTCCACTTCCTTTCGAATCCCTTTTGCTAGGACCACCGCCTGCCAAAGGTCCTTTTGTTACAGGGCACCACTCTGGATGAACTCCCTCCTTGACACTGCCCTCTCTATTCCCAGGTTAGGGCCTTTTAAACCTGTGCTTCGTACCCATATCATATCCAACTGCTACTGTGATTGCACATAACTCCCCTACTTGGGCTAAGTATCCGTTGCAATTTTTAACTCTGATTCTTATTATATGACTCAAAATTTACACACCTGTGGTGTTGTTTCTGTTTATGTATTATCCCATTCTGTCTCTGTTCTTAGTCTCTGTACCTTATATAACTCTGTATTTGTCCTCATTCAGTGTATGACATGGAGCCTTTGCAAATGAGTCCCTGACTCAAATGGTTGTAATTCCTAAACTTATATAAATAGAATATAAAAATATATATATTTTAGCATAGGAGGTGTACAAGGATGAGGGGGCGTAATATGAGATTGGATGGAGGCAAGATAAAGGGGAATGTGAAGAAGGTTTTCTTCACAGAAAGGGTGGTAGATGCATGAAATAGCCTACCCCAGGAAGTAATGGGAGCTAGCTTGGTGGGGGGATTCAAACATGCATGGGATAGGCACAAGGGAACCCTTGAGGTGGGTAGGAAAGGCTACAGCCAAGACCAAGTAGGGGTCAACGACCACTGATGCAGGTAAGGAATACGAGCAGACATGGTGAGTCTAGTGGTCTTTTCTGCAGTCAAATACTATGTTACTATGTATGTTGCTATGTGCCCTCTGAGGTTTTCTTTTCCAGTGAAATGAGTCATACTGTAGTTTTGTCAAATATTTCACATAGCTCATGTTCTCCAGTTCTCGGAGGCACAGGGTCATAATGTCACAAGACATTATGCCGCAGCAATATACCGTGCTGCCAGTACAGTGCAATATATTGCATGCCACATACGTCTTGTTTTTGTGGGGGCCTCTGCCCCAAATCCCCCAACTAAAATAACTAACTCAGAGCCAGCCCGTTGGTGCAGAGGCATGGCAGCCATCTGAGACACTGACAAGCTGGGTTTGGGGAGCAGGGTTAAGCATCCGCAGGACTGTTCTCCTGCTCCAGGGGGAGGGGGTTGAGTGTCTGGTGCAACATGAACCCCCAGCAGAGACTAGGAGTACCACAAGCACTCTGGCATTTGCACGCAAGAGTGGAGGAGCAGACGCTGGCCGTCATTGTACTTCACCACCCCTGGAAAAAAACCCTGGAAAAATAAATCTCGGCTCCCCGCTAATGAGCCGGCTGCAGCGTCGACCCCTCTGGCTACCTAACTCCACCACTGGTGGCCCCATTCGGGTGGGGGTCAGCCTCACGCATATGGGGTCAGTCACTGCAGCAGGGTGAACCCCACTGGCGGGGTTAGGGAAGCCGGAAAAAGCATACTAAAATAAAATAAATAACTCGGGGGTTAAAGTAAATATCACACAAAGTGCGAAAAATGAAAATTCCATGCATTTGGGACCTGGTCCCAAACGCACTGCCTGCTCCTCCTGCTGCCAGTGGCTCATCCCATTGAGCCACGGCAGCTGCTCAGCAGATCCCTCTCCCAGCAGAGGTCTTGTCCTCTTCCTGGGACAGTGAGAGAGTGCAGTACTCTGCACAGACTTTCTCGCTGTCCTATACTGCGCTGTTTCTGTTTCGGGGTTTTGTCGTACGCTATTAAGCGTATGACATATTGACCCAGCATGGTTCTCAACTACATGTGTCACTCTCTTCTGGCCTTTTTTGATCATATCAGTGTATTTTCCCAGATATGAGGATCAGAAATGAAAGGCTTGCCTGTAGTTCGGTGGCCAAGCAGCCAGTCACTTCCACTTCCTGAACTATATAAGCAATTCCTCTAAGCCTCACTGTAAAGCATTTTTTCTTTGCAGCTGAAGGCTCTGCCATTTTGTCCTCTGAGCTGGTTGGGCCTCCTTGGCTGCCCCCCCCCCGCTCCTGCTTGTCTCTGCAGGGCTTCTTTGTTTATTTTCCTGCTTTTGGTTTGTATTTTGCCTTCGGCTGTGTGTGCTTCCTTCTTTTTTTGGGGGGGGGGCTTTTCTCAGCTCCTAGCTTGCTGCTGTTCAGAGCTCATACTGCTTGCTTCAGTTACTCACAACTCTCAAATTACTTGCACTGCAACTACAAACCTGAGTTGTGTGTTTCAGCTCAACTAAGCTGTTCCATGGCATACTCTATTACTTTCACCTCAGTTTTACAACCTCAGCTCTACAGCTCACTCATGCTTGTTCTAATTACCTCATTGAACTAGTCTTTTACACTGCCTGGTGACAGTGCTTTAAGAGCATTATGCCTCCTTTATTTATTGCAGTTACAACTCGGTGTACTCATTTGCTTTCACTACTGCTGCACAGGCCTAATTGCTTCCTGCTATTGCTTGTTTATTCTCATTGCTATTGTACATTGTGTTACTCTGAGGTTAGCTGACACTCCTGCCGAGGCTATTAAATTAGCTTTATATCTGCATGTGGTTCTTGGCCCTTCTATCACTTCCTTGTTTGTCCTACGGCGGGGATTGGGAGGTGTTTGGGTGGTCGTGGCCTCTGTGGCTAATTAATTCTGTTCTAAATCCTGTCTTCGCTGCCGAAAATCCTCAGAGTTTGTCACCTTGATTTGGCTTTGAACTGTCTGGCTGGCTTGCCCCAATTCAGTGCAGTTTATTGCTATACAATATGTTATGCAGGTCCACCTATCACTACTACTGCTTACTGACCTATCAGGTCCGCACTTGCTTACGCAACCGTTGCTCCTTGCTTATGCAAACCATTGCTTCATGCCTACTGCCATCCCCTCGGCTTCAGCCTGGGATTCTGCTGCACTCAATCTGTATTCGACTGTACAAGGTCTCAGCACTCAATGCTCATTACGATCTCAGCATGCCATGCTCATTCAGCTCACTAGCTTTTCAGCTCTCAATTAATTTCTGGGGCATACCAGCCATTTTATTTTGGTGCAGGGTTCCTGCAGCCGACGGTCTCGCTCTGCTTTAAGTCTGCATCTCGAGTGTGTCCAACTTGGGGCGGGATCCTTCTTACCTGGCCCATAGCTGGGAATGTCCTCACCCCGGGCTTGGATTTAGCTGCCTGTTATGCGACAGCAGGTCCTGGTGTAGAATTTAAGACTAGCGGTGAAGGGTGGTTACGACAATCTCCTTTGGCTAAAGTGTTCCACTATATAGTGTTTCCCTAGTGAGGCACCTTCACCGCATCCTCCCTACAACTGCCTCTGGTTCACCTGGTTTGATTTAAGGTGGGTAGGCCAGGTGAGTGCCTCAGCAGTTGTTGCTCTCCTCTTGTGCCTTGGATGCATGTATTATTGCAGAGTTTTCTCGCAACCTTCCACGGCATTCCTGCTAGAGGGTTTGAGTGAGAGCCTTCCTCCAAATTGGAATATTTTCCACCTCCCTTTAATTGGGTTTTCCAAATTACAGCTGCAGAGCCATCACTAAATAAATTATGCCAATCCTGGAGGGAAGGCGACCTAGGCCTTGGATCCCCAGAGATTTCCTCCTCATAGGGTTGTTTTTCTCACCTCCATTGCCCCAGGTCATAACACTTAGTTAGCTTAATTGTTTCCTCTAGTTTCTTTAAGTAGACTCCGCTGTTGGATAGAGGTGGAGGATGTTCTGCTGTTCCCTCTCTCCTTAGGGGATCCCCTACTCTCAAAGCAAACCATCGGTATCATGCTACGCAGCCCTGGGCAGTCATTACGACAACTGAGCATCTCATTGCATTATCAAACTGCTTATACTTCTCTACTACTTCGTACAGTTACTACTCCTATGTCTCAGTTACCACCTGCTCCTATGCTTCATATTGCCTCCTTTTTGGGGATGATACTACATTTTTGGGGGGGATTCCTAAGGTAACCTTTAGCCACGGGAACCATCCTGTTGCACCTCTAGGGGTGGAACTCTCTCCGCAGGTTCCTTGCCTTCGTACCCCTACAGGGTGGTAATTCCTCTGGAATAGAGAGTGCAAACGGCCAAAACCAAACTAACACAGTTGCACAAGCATAACACTATACTGGCTGCATAGGCCAGTGAACTGAATACTATACTCGAAATGAGGACTGTACAAGGATCAGAATAAATGCATTATACTATCTTTTGATCTGCTTATGAACTGTCTCTTGATGCATGCCATGATTCTGTTTGCCTTGATAGTTGCCACTCCACATCACTGACCCCATTTGAAGGTGATGATGATCCAAACACCAAGGTCCTTTTCCTGCTCACTTTTAAGAATTCTCTGAAAACATATCTATTTAGTCAGGTCTACCTAGATGAAAAGGACATTTTAGCAATGATCTATTTTTTTGAGCAGGATTTTCAAAATGCCTAGATCGCCGCAAGCCCCAGGTGAGCCGACAATACAACACATCAGGCTTGCAGCGATGTAACAGACATTACTATCCGGTGTAGCAATTACCACAAGTTAGACCAACTTTTTCTGGTCTAATCTGCTGCAAACCTGGGGACCTTTTTTACAGAGCTTGTGTCAGATATTTGGCGCATGCTGCCATAAATCATGAAAACTGTCGTGACTGTGCCCAAGATTGTAAAATCAGGCACAGTTGTGGTGATGGAGGTGGCGCACTGCTAGAACTTACGTGTTGTATGCAGGGCTTGGCGCAAGCCCTGCGCCACGCTTTGAAAATCCTGCCCATTATCTTAATACATATGCGGTATTGTACTTGTGGTATGTTTAGTTGCTGCTGTATGTATGTGTTTCATTTATGTAAAGCTACCAGAGCCTTCGGGATTAGGTGCCAAACAAATACAATTGCCTTGACTTCCTGTTAGTATTCTTTAAACCATGTACTGTAGATAGTATTTTGCATTTCACATTTACATTCTTACATTTCTCCAGATTTAAGTTAATCTGCCAACCCTCTGTACACTTCTCCACCTTGACCAGGTCTCTCAGCATTTTATTTATCACTTACTGTGTTAAAACTCATCCCATTTGGCGTCATTGATAAAGCTTGGCAACACAGTTAGTGGCACCAACCTCAAGTCACTTACAAATATAGGGCCCTATTCACAAATGGCTGGGGTGGCTATGCACCATGCAAGTCAGGCGCATAGCCACTGCACAGCTGCCCATACCACTGCACCTACTCCACCACATTCACCACCCAGATGCATCCCACTTACACCTAATCCCTCTGCGGATTGCAGAGCTCCATGCAGGGGAGGTGGGGGGGAGGTGCGGGGGGCGAGAAAGCACTCCACAGCATTTACAACACTGCTGAATGCTGTGTACAGGGATTCCTGATCCACAGCTGGGAGGCAGCCATAAACCACTGGAGCCAGCTTTGTGTTCCCCCACAGGGAGGCTGCCTCCAGTTATGGCATGGGGCATCGGCAACCCCAAGAAAGCAGCCCCTGCCATTGGGGCACATCTGGAGTCCTGGGTCGGGCATGCAGGTGGGGTGAACGCCCACAATGGCTCAGTCAGTGCTCTGCACACCAGCCAGAAACATGGCGCTAGAGGTGTGTAAGGGATCCACTGAGAGTCCCTACTGGGCAGTTGATTCGCTGCCCGCCATGATCCACGCCCACACCCACCTGCCCTTGCAGACCTGGGCACTGGGGAGCCACATGGAAGCCAGGTGGGGCCAGTGTTCATGCATGTGACCCTGTGTGGAACTTCCTGGTGCGGAGCTGCATGCCCCTATATGTGCCTCTTGCATGTTTGTACGTGAATAGGCCCCAAAGTGAACAGTTTTGGTCCAAGGGCAGACCCCTGTAGAAAAGCACAGGTCACTTGTTTTTATGTTGACAGATTGCCATTATTTATAATTCTCTGTTTCCTATCCTGTAGCCAGATTGTAACCCATTGTATTACTCAAACGCTTTTGCTGAGGTCTAGGTAAACTGCATCCATGATACTTCCTGTAGCAAGTTCCTTGCTTACATCCTCAAAAAATGAAATAAGAGTCATCTTGCATAATTTCCCTTAACAGAATCTGTAATAACATGGCAAGTTCAAATCTATTTTCTGCATTATCTCTTCCTGTTATTTAATACTACATTTCTTGAGATGAAAACAGGGTTTTGTTCCATTAGTATTGATCTGCCTTTGTTGCTATTTTTCCCAGCTAATGTCATAATCTTCTGCTTGTGGCATACTCTGTATCCATGGTAATTTCTGTGAGGCCACAAACTAAACATTATGACCCTAGGTGGGGAATAAGCAACAGTAGCAAATAAATTCTAAAGGACAGAGATCCTGGTTTCTTGCTGAAATGCAACATTGCTAAGAAAAACCAAGAACATTCATGAAATACAAGCAGAAATGTTTCTAGAGATCTTGTTTGTCAAAGTTTTCCCAGAGGCTTAACTTGAGGCCATAAGGCATGACAGGATTGCTTTAATTATGGATACCAGCACACCTAAAGTCTTTGCGTGACCCAGAAGTGGAATTATCATATATACTGTAGGAGTGCTTTCTCACAATTTCAAAATGGCTTCCTGTAGTTTCAACTTTAAAATGCAACAATGAGGCTCAGAAAGTTTATACACTAGGTAGGAGAAAGGTCTCTCTCACTGATTTTTCAACACAGGTTTCCACCCATACTTCTATTTCAGCATAGCCAGTGGTGAAAAAAGTACTGGTGCCAACTGTGCCCTTTTACATTACATATCAATTAGCCAGCTTAGAATGTTCATGTTCAAATTGGCAGCCATTGTTGTTGCTGCTCAGAAAAACAAACCGCAACAATACCATAAACTGTGGCAACATTTTAATTACAGTTGTTAGTGTATTACCTTATCTTTTGTTTTTCTATTATTTTATCAACATGCCACCACTTGAATCCTGTTCAAGACCCCCTCCACCCATTGCATTACTGAAAGACATGGCTCTGCTTGATCCCAAACGAGGTCATACCTTCCTGAACGGGTAACCTTTTGCTCGCTCTCTGCACATCAGTTTCTTATTTTAAACACCACCACAAACTGCATCAGGCACTGTCGAGTCACCAGTAACTCATTTAAAAGTAGCAGTGTTTATAGCAGGAAAAAATGTCAGTATATTGTTTTTAGTAATAATGCATTTATGGCAAAATCATAACAGTTTTAACTGTATTTCATTCCTCTGCTGAGATATGTGGTTTTGAGGTTTTTGAAAGTGATTTCTTTTGTGCCATAACTACTATAAAAACAATAAACAACTAGGTGTGATACAGGGCTGTTTACCATAAGAAATGCATACTGTCACAGTCCTAATACATCCACAGTTGAATGCAATATGTAGAGTTAAAAAGTAACCTCAATGGAAACTACTACTGATGGTCTTGTTTGCTGACTTAAGCCATTAATTATGAAAATAGTAATAAAACCTGTTTAATAAATATCTGAGGGAAATAAAAGGAGACTGATAATGAAGTTAAAGATGTCAAAAATGTATTACTGCTAAAAACAAAAACTATGTGATGAAATATTTTGATTATAGGCAAATACTGTTGCTTTAAGTACAGTAGCTTTGCTGCAGCATGTACAAAGTCAGAGGTTTTCTTTCAAATAACTGTGCTAACCACACTCTAGAAAAGGTATTCTAACCACACACTATATCAGGTATTACCCAGTGGAGGGTTTTTACACAAACGGCACATTTGCTTACAAACTGAAATCAACCAAAAAAATCTTGTTACTGGCAACATTTTTTTTTTTGGGGTGGGGGGGACATATGCACCAAAAAACACAATAAAAAAACCCTGTTCACATTTCCTCAGAAAACACACTACAACCCACAAGGAACACACTACTGCCTGTGTTTCCCCTGGTAATAACCCAACAATGGAGAAACGCAGCCATGCATATTTAAACTAACTTTGAAACTTTTCAATGTTTTCCTCATTTTATAAAATTTTAACACAAAAAGTCCTGTTTATTTATTTATTTACTTGTTTATTTGTTTGATTTTGGTAACGTGCAAGTCCACTGGAACTAGAAGTCCCATTTTCAGGGACTACCCAGAATTAGTTACAGGTAGAAACACATTCACTATACTGACACTGAGGTACAAAGTGCAAAAAGAATACAAAGACAGCCAGACTATATAAATTATAACAATATAAATCATGAAACATAATTTATGAGGTAAAGGAGCGAGAAGCAGAGCTCAGGTAGGTGAGGACAGTCGAGTACATAGGATGGGATTTTCAGACGTCCATGTCCGTTTTACAGATGTGACCATCTGAGATCTGCCAACATAGTTAGACCACCCACAAAATACTCTAACTCCTGGATGTGATTGCCCTGACCTTGCATCCCGAAAATGATACATGCATCTAAATTAGATGCATGTATCATTTTCTTTGGTGGAAAAAGTAGCAAGTGTTGGGATGTTTGTCGATAAGCCCCAAGCATCCTGACCCATTTGCATGGATGTCGCATGTGTCCACAGTATGGACAGGAGTGCTGTGCCCAAAGGTGTGGAAAGCTCACCCATAGTGTCACTAAAGGCAAAATGCTTATAAGCACAATGACACTCCAGGCTACTGGTTGTATTGAGATAAAGTCACTTCCAGGGGCTAAAGGCACTTGATCTGAAGCCTTGTGCCTTACTGCACCCCTGGACATGTGTTGTTATCCCAGCATACCCAACACCCTGTTGTGTCTTATTCCTTACTTAGTATTTCTGGCCTGTGCTGTCATGTGGGAACAATAATGATCATGGCAGCACCTTTGACCAATCACATTTCTTGGTTTATCTTACTGATTTTAAAATAATAGGATATGGTACAGCTGTAAGTCACGGTATGGTAGCCTTCTGTTAGAGAGAGATTTGGTTACATTAGCATACATCAAAACCTATTTGATCCTGGCTTTTGAGATATGAAGTAGACAAGACACCTCTGCTTTGCATTTTAATGAATAATTCACGTTTGGTGTACATTTAAGACACATGTTCTCATTAATGCAAACTTAGTCAGACTATCAAAAGAGAATCTCTTATCCTGAAGGAGTAGCTGTTAATATTTCAGCCCATATATTTTACTATTTGAACGCTGCTGCACAAAAGATAAACACATGTTACAGAGAAAGGGCTAATGTCATTGCACCTCCAAAATACAACATGTAAATCAGAAACAGAAGCAATAAAAAATAATTTCCTTTGAATGTCACTCAAGATCTATAGAAAGATTAAGGCAACATCACAGTTGGTTCTCTGTTTTTTTCCCCAGACAGATTTTTTCCCTCGGCCCACAATAAAATATAGATGTTTATATAGCTGGTGGACGGACTACACCCCCAAATTACTTATCCATTCACATCCTCCTTTTTAAGATCAGCCTAAGAACAAAATCAAAATTAATTTCCATTGATACTATTTTTTATTAAGTGGAGGGGGTACAAAAGAGCACACATTTTATAGTTTTTCTGTATTATATATTTATTGATTCGTTGCAAGTCAAAACTTACCAAACAGTAAAACCACAGGAGGTTAACACAATAAAGAGAATATCAAAGTGCTTCTACATAAACAATTTGCAAAACACCTCCCAAACTGTTACTACATGAGGGAATAACTCATAATTGAATAGTCACAAAATCCCCAAAGCATAATGCTTAGGAAGAACAAGGACACCAAACTGTGCTAGACCTATCAATTATAAGGTCCAGCAGTGCCCCTAGTTAGAACAAAAAACACATACAGCATCCCGGAAACAAATCCAGTAAATTTAAACTGGAATACTCCCACCCAAATAGATGTTAACATATTATATGCAGTACTCTTTGAAAGAGGTATGTCCAATAAAGTTGTGGTATGTCACCCATATGTCCCATCATATAGCCAGCAAAGAGAGTTCACAGAGTCACTCAGACATTTCCCGAGCACATGAGGTCTGTTTCCAAGGCACAGCTGTAGAGCAAGTAATATTTGCTAAACCGAATTAGTAGTCAGAATGAAATTTATATCTAGAACCAGAGTTGACAGCATATAGAAAACAGAATCAAGTCATGTCCAAAATGTCGGTACCGCCTATGTCCAACTTAGGCCCCTGCAAAACTCAACAATACTGTACATTACAAGTCCATGGAAAACTTCAACCTTCCTCCAAGGAGACCTCTCCTTCTTCCATTCCCTCCAGTTCCTGCTCAGTAAGCCTGAGAACTTTGTCTGCATCCTTGGGTTCATAGAATTGGTAAACTTTACCCTGCCAAGTCAGTCTAAGTCATGCAGGAAATAAAAGCTGGTGCTGGATTTTCAGCTGCCTACAGTGACCTCAGATGCCGTCAAAAGCCTTTAGCTTTTGCATGCTGTCTTCACAATATTTCAAGGATCATCTTCTTTGTGCTAGAGCCAGTACTCTATCTCTATCCCCATCCCCTGTACAGAAGAGTAAGAGCATTCTGGGTATCTTTGCATCCCCCACCACACTCCTAGGAGTAATACAACATGCCCTCTCTATGGAGATCAATGGATCGCCTTCGTTAAGCCCAAAATAGAAGGCAAAAAGGATCTGGCAAACAGAAGGCAATCTTTCTCCTTGGCGGACTCCAGAGGCCCACCACCCATAAATTTTTCTCACGGGCCTGGTTTTCAACCTCTTCCAGCTAATGACACAGCAAGGAGTTTTCTTTGATGAACTTAGTAGTTGCATCACAAGCCCATAATATAGAGCCCCATTCCTCTGGTGCCTCTTGTTCACACTAATCCATTCTGGTCTCTAAAGTTGAGATCCTGGGAGTCGGAGAAGCAAGCTTTTTGTAAGTCTCTTGGGTGTGCTACCCTTATGGTGACACCAACATAGCGAAATATACACCTGTCAGCAAAATCAAAACTTTGTCAACAGGTCACTGTATTGGTGTGCCTGAGACAGGGGCATGATGTCTCCTGGTCCTACACCCCCGCTCTGAATCAACTCCAACAGGAGTTGAGAATCCTAAAGATGGGGGGTCTGGCAGCAGAGCCCCCAATGAAAAAACAGGACAGGGAGACACACAGGAATCATGTAGACCACAACTTGCAGTTGACATGATTCCTGTCGGTGAGATGCCGGTCGACATAAAGGATGTCGAACCGGCATGGTAGAGCCAATGTCTTGGACCGACCTGATGAGTTGGTTAAGTGTCGCCTGGATGGTACTTAGCGATGCTCCCCCTTGAGGCAGATCACTTGTGGCCATAGCTTCACTGAATGGCAGAGGCCACTTTTCCTGCTGTGATTGTGATTTTTTGAGGATGAACAAATCAGAGGATGAAGGGGTGGCTCTTTGGTTTATAGCCATCTCACAAGGCTACTACTCTTCATGTGCTACTTAGGTACCATAATAAGCAGAAATTTAAAGTTTAACAGTAATATTAAACAAAGTTCCCTGGGAGCTTATAGAAATTGCTGCTTCCTGAAAGCTGCCCAGCAGTGCCACCCCCACCCACATTTTATAGTTCTAAACACATCTGAAACTACAACCCCTGCAGGACCAACCACATGAATAGTAATCTTTGGAAATGAGAGATTGTCAACAATTACACAGGGGACAGCAGTCTATGTTTCACAAGGTTCATTACATCTTTAGGTGATCACTAGACTATGTGACTGAAATTCAGCAAAGGAACCTGCCAATGTATCCCATCGCCAAGAAGACAGACTGTCTAGAAAACTAAGTTCTCTGCTGGTGCAAACCCCTAAATGGCCAGAGTGACAGGCATTCTTCCTGATGTATCCCATTATGGATTTGTTAGTTGAAATTCAGCTTTGCATGGTAAACTTTGGACAGTACAGTACTAGCCAGTGACATGATGTAGAATATACAGATGCAGTATAGGACAACATAGCACAGGAAATCCCCATTCATTTCAACTGGATTGCTATGATAGTTCCTGAGACATAGATATATATATATAATAGATAACTCACTCTGAGGTGTATGGTGCACTCTGATATACACATGCCTTGGTGTGCATTATTACATGCGGGCCTCAGACCCAGTGCATCACACCCAAGACATGCATATATCAGAGCGTGACTGCACACCCTAGAGTGGTTATCTATCTTATAAAATGTCAAAATTCTTTTGAGGGTGAAGGTGCAAATGTGCGGTTGCATTCTGATATATGTATGGTCATGTGATGTGTTTCAACCAATCAGCAGACATACTTTTTCCTACCCATTTTATAAATATACAACATATATATATATATATATATAGATAGATAGATAGATATATCTACTGTACATACTCATGCTGCTGGCTGCAGGATCATGTATGAGACACTGTTTCCCTAGTGTCCAGTGGTACCCCCCACCCACCAGTCACTGTCTCCATCCCTGCTGCCTAGTGGCACCCCACATCTATTCTCCCCCCCAGTGGTGCGGGGCACTAGAGAGCCCACTCTCAGTGTCCATAGTCATATGTTACCCCCTCCTGAAAGTATGGGATATTGGGGAGCCCACTCCCAGTGTTCTGGGTCATGTTACACCTCCAGCAGTGTGGGACACTGGGAAGCCCACTCCCAGTGTCCCCAAATATGTCTTTTTTTACACAGTAAAGAATAAAAACCATCCCTGACATCTTTTTTATTTGTACCCTGAAAAAAAGAAAACAGTCCCTTATGATCCCCACCATCACCCTCCACCATCCTGACCCTCGCACTGAGCACCCACAACCCCACCACCCCTTGCCTATACTTACCACCAGAGGCCATCCACTGTCATCTTCTGTGGACCAGGACATGTCTGCACTCTTCAAAAGCCGAACGCAAACTGAGAAGTGAAGGTAAGTGCTGTATAATGTAGTTCAATGGCATTTTCAACTTATGTTGCTATCGTAATCATTTTTTGGTATTTTATTCACCACATTTTCAACATGGGCTTTTTGGGACCCCACCTCATGAACACTGTGATTGTCATTTTGTTACTCAGGCCAGGAAGGTAAGTTCATGTTCATTGTATGAAATCACCTTTTGGGACTGAATAACAAAATGAAAATACCAGTGTTCATGAGGTGGGTCCCAAAAGGCCTATGTTGAAATTTGGTGAAAAAATTCCTAAAAATAACTGAGTTACATGCCGCCATTGACATTTTTCTATGCACTCACATAACTTTGCTAATTTTTATATTTCCACTCCAAATTTTCAGCACTGCCATTTTCTCATACTACCTCATGAACAGTACAGCTGACATTTCTCACATCCTGCCCGAAACATGTTTTCGTACCTGAGGCATGAAATGACATTTTTCCATGGATTTCAAAATTTTCACCGGTGGGGTTCATGAGGTATGGTCATAAGAAGACTATGTTCAAAATATGGGGTCAATATATGAAAAAATGCCAAGGTTATGACTATTCATTGCAATTTCAGTATGCCAGCTTGTAACTGCGGGAATTTTAAATATTTTGACCCCAGATTTTCAACATAGCCTTCTTATTACCAGACCTCATGTATGTCACAGCTGTCATTTTTCAAATCCTGGCCAAAATCTGTGTTTGTACCTGTGGCTCAGAATGGCATTGTAGTTGTGCAGAATTATGTTTTGAAAATGTTCTGTACTGGCTTCATGTCCTGGGGAAATAAGATGGCTATGCTGATAATTTGGTGACACATCTCTGGAGGGATGGGTGTGCAGGGTCTGAAGGACCCTGTGCTCCCACAGTAAAATAAGGAAAAAAATCACGGAGCATGGGAGAGCAGGACCCAAAGGGCACTGTGCTCCCACTTTCACATAAAGACAGTTATTCGGGGCCTGCACTCCCACAGGCAAATACAGATAAAGTAAACTATCTGAAAAAGTAAGGAAATTCATTGCAAAAAACTTTGTTAATGCATCAGTTAGGGTTGTTACTAAAGTGACAAAAGTAGGGAAATGGGGGTAAGTTTCCAAACCTAACACCTCTACCCCACCCTGCAAACACCAACAGGCATTGGGGGTGCTTTGCATCATCAGCCCTAACACTCACCCCATTCCATAAGTAAATAAGCTGAGATGGGCACAGTATAGAGAATGGAGTGAGCATTAAGGCCAATGACCCCAAGGCACACCTCTGCTTTTATCTTTTCACCTATGGGCACCTAACCAGGTGTACAAAATGAACTCTTAAAACTCTAATAAGACCTCAGATTACCTTACCTTTTCCAGTTTGGTATTACCTATATAAGCTCATGAACAGTGTTGTCACACTCTTAACCATCCATGCATCACAGGCAAAACAGAAGGACTTGGAAGACACAAATAGTCTATTAAAAATGAGCTGTTTACTTAAAAATAGATAAAAATGTAAAGTGTAAATACAGAACCATATATCACAAATACATACAATCACTTAAAAAAAAACAAGATTTTAAAAGTGCAATTTCCTACCACCAGAGAATTAGACTTTATCTATCTACTGTATCTCTTATAGTGCATGTTGTAGCTTTCAGAGTCCAAACATGTGTGTCTAAATGGAAAACAGAATACTGTTTAATAACTGGCTTTGCCAACCTCTTTTACGTGAGGTCACCTATTTCCTCCTGTCAAAATATAAAAATCATACTAACAGGATGTCTTATTCAGAAGGTAAATAAAATTCTGTGACCTCAGCAAAACTAATTTTTTCAAATGACTTTCTTTGATCTTATGAGCAGCTTCCCTTTCCAGGACATCAAAGGACTTGTTATGACTCTCTGCCAGACCTCACGGAGGTACAACATGCTTTATATCTCCATGAAATTAACTGTGTTTCCTCTGAACATCATAAAAGTTTATGAACTATCTTGGCAGCTGGCAAGCTGCAATTAGTCACATAAACAGGAGATCCTTAATTTTAAGTCTCTTCTAGCCTGTAATTATCTCTTGGCTTTCATCTTAAACCTGGGGGGGGTGTTAACCCACATGCTATCTCAGTATGCTTTTGAGAGACACTCAATAACACATTTTTATATTACAAAAAGCATAGATTAATCAGAACCAGCTGTCCAAGTGTCACACCCACCACCCCACTCTCCCCATCAAAGGCCATTATCCATTGACAGGCACAGCCCACACACCACCACTAAAGGATTGACTCAATGAACTGTCAGAATATGTACTGTAACCAGTATGTGCTCCTGACAGTTCATTGGGCTGCCAGCCATGGTGGTGTGAGGAGGGCTGTGCCGGCCACCGATAATGGCCTGAGATGGGGAGCAGGGTGATGGACACTACTTGCTGAGGTGGTGGGCCACTAGATCACCAAGGATTGATTTTGATATATATTACAGTGTTGGGGCAGATCAGGGGTGGGGCACTGCATCACCAGGGCTTACATTGTATTTTGTGACTACTGTTACGGGCACATTGGGCATTAGTGGTGGTGCTGGTGGTGGGGGCAACACAATGCACCCATCAGGGATGCAGCTGCCACTCCACCATCCTGTAGTGCTTGCACTCCTACCGGCACGCCATCCATTTGGTGCACTGACTAAGTTGCCACAAGCAGTAGTTGTCAGGACCCTGCCCCATTGAAAATTGGTGTGGGGTCCTGACGCATCTAGCACTTGTGCAAGCTGTCATTGTTGCAGCTTGTGCCAAGGTTTGAAAATTTTGCCAAATATTTATAAATTGGAGGCCACTGATTTATATACAGTATATATGGGATTGGGCAGGACAGTAGTGTGGTGGATAGGTAATTGGCTGGGTGGCAGGATACAGAGGATGTGCTAAATGGCTGTCACTCCACAGAGGGAAGAGGACCAGTTGGGTACCACAGGTATCAGTGCTGGGACCGATCCTATTCAATGTCTTCATCTGTAGCATTGCACAGGACCTAGAAGGCAGAATGTCCCTAGTTGCTGACAACACAAAGCTCTGTAACAGAGTGGACATGCCAGAGGGTGTAGACAGAATGTGGAGGGACCTGCAGAGGCTTGAAGAATGGTCAATGGTTTGGCAGTTGAAATTCAATGCAAAGAAGTGCAAGATAATGTGTATGGGGCACAAGAAACTTAAAACAACATATCAGTCAAGGGTGAAGATACAGCATGCACCAAGCAGGAAAGGGACCTTAGGGTTATCATCTCTGATAACCTCAAGATAGGGAAACAGTGCAACAAGACAGCAGGCAAAGCAGATAGGATGCTGGGATGCATAGACAGGGGCATCACCAACAGGAAAAGGGAGGTCATAATTCCACTATACAAGACACTAGTGAGGCCCCAACTGCAGTACAGTGTTACAGTTCTGGAGACCTTACCTACAGAAGGACATAGACAGGGTAGAGAAAGTTCAGAGGAGGGCAACAAAGATGGAACGGGGACTGCATCACAAGTCCTATGAGGACAGGCTGAAGGACTTGAATATGTGCTCCCTGGAAGAGAGGAGGGAGAGAGGGGATATGATAGAGACATACAAGTATCTTACAGGGGAGGAACAGGGTGCAGGAATACACTATTTGCCAGTGAAAAAGATGTTCCAGGACTAGAGGGCATGGGATGGAGTTGGAGGGAGGACAAGTCAGAAGAAACGTGAGGAAGAATTTCTTCACAGAATGGGTGGTGGACAAGTGGAACACCCTGCCAGAGCAAGTGGCGGGGGCTGAAACAATCACGGGATTTAAGAATGCATGGGATAAGGGAATTCTGGAGGCCGGGGGTTAGGGGCAACAGACTTCTAGGAAAACATAAAGTGAACTTACAAGCTCAAACAAACAGACTGGATTGGCCATAGGCCCTCATCTGCCAACAGTGTCTGTGTATCTATGTATGTATGTAGTACAGTAAATGCATCACTACCAATTTATACATCTAGTTAGTCATCATAGTGACCCCCCATCACTGGCCAGCCTGCACTACTTCTCTACCACCACTGCAATACCACTGTCAGAATCTCCACAACTTGTACTTCCTCATTATGTTTGCTTGCACGCATGTGCAAGAAACATAGTGCCATCATCCGAGATTTCGAGGTGTGTCACCCCTCTTCCAATTCAGTCAGTGTGTTGGCAGGCGCGTTTCGTCCGCCATCGCATGCTGGCGCGGTTCATGATAAGCTCCAAAAATGCAGTGGCATAGTTGAAAGGGGAGCTACGCTTCAGTGAGCAGCGATAAGATATCGCCTGCTCGCGCGCAGCCTCCCCTAACACACACACACACACACACACACACACACACGCCGCGACGCGCCTGCGTGCTCCCCCTCACGCACACACTCTATAGCCCGGCCGGGTGCCCAATCCCTGTCGGCTGAGCTGCCCTCAAAGTTTTTCCAATGCCACGCTGGTGCCCACCCCAGCATGGCGACTCTACGGTATAGCCGACGAGGGTGCCTAATCCCCGTCCGGCTTCACTGTCTCCCCTCAGTATGAGGTGCCATGCTGGGAGCCCACCCAGCGTGGCAACAAATGCCATGGCCGACGGGGTGCCTAATCCCTGACAGCTCCACGCCCCCAGTTGCCTTCTGCCACGCTTGGGAGCCCACCCTATGCAGCAACGCCCTGGCTGCCTTTTTTTTAACCTGTAAAGAAAAAACGGTCCCACGCAGTCTTCCTGCCCCTCCCACAACCCGCACCCACCCACTACGCACCCTGCCTCCCCACACCCCTCACCCCATACTTACCTCCGAGCTCATGCAACGATCTTCAGTGGACCGGAACACGCCTGCACTCTTCAAAGCCGATCACGAACTGAGGAAATGCCGTAAGCTGTATAATGGGCTAGATAGGGTTTTTCAACTTTGTTGCATATCTCAGGCATTTTTGAATTTTTGCACCAAATTTTCAACATGGGGTTTTGGGACCCTTCTCATGAATGCTGTCACTGTCATGGCGTTATTCGGGCCCAAAGGGTGATTCCAGTCACTGTGCAAAATCACCTTTCGGACTGATTAATGAAATGACACTGCCATAGTGTTCATAAGGTGGCTCTCAAGAAGCCTATTTTGAAAAATTTGGTGGAAAATTCAAAATCTACTGTTTTATTTAGCATGGCTATAGTTCCTACACAAGCTCGTAGTTCGTGAATTTTCAATATTTTCACTCCAGATTTTCAACATTGCCATTTTACCACACTTTCTTATGAGTAGTACAGCTGTCATTTCACATCTCACCCAAAATGTGTTTCCGCCCATGTAGCCACAATGGTGCAGTCGGTTAAAGTAAAACCAATGTATGGGACAAATTAAGAAAACCACAGTGACACTATTCATGAGAGAGAGTCTTAAATGGCTATGTTGAAAATTTGTGAAAATTCTAAAATGACTGTTTTATGAGCGCAGCGCTATGCAGTTCCCACGCACGCCTCAGAAGTTCACGAATTTTCAATATTTTCACTCCAGATTTTCAACATTGCCATTTTACCACACCTTCTTATGAGTAGTACATCTGTAATTTTTCACATCTCACCCAAAACGTGTTTCCGCCCATGTAGCGCACAATGGCACAGCGTTAGCCAGATGGGGATTTGAGTGTTGTCCGGTCTGGCCTCACCATGGGAGAGGGGAGGGGAGGGAGGAAGAGTATAGAAGAAGGAGGCCCATGGGGTGAAAAGCAGGGAAGATAAGTGTAACCCCCTCTGAAGTGATGTACCGTACCTGCCTGCCTCCATACGCTCTCCCAAGGCTCCCAGACCACTGCTGCTGGTGATGCTGGCCTCCTCTCGATTGTGTGTGTGTGTGTGTGTGTGTGTGTGTGTGTGTGTGTGTGTGTGTGTGTGTGTCTGTGTATGGTGGTAAGGGACAGCCAAACCACAGCCCCTTGGGCACCTCCTGCACTCTTGTAATTTGGATATATCTGGGATGCCTTACTGCGCTGAAGAGCAGGCTCTTTATTTGCCACATTTGTGGACATCACCCAGATGATTAATACTTAACTGGCTATTAGACTTTGTATCAATTATTAGTGTGATACCCACAAATAGGGAAAATTAAGGCCAAGAAGAGAAGAGGAAGATTCATGGGAAACCACAGAACTACTTCACAGAAGTAGTGGTAAATGTACTTGGAATAAAGTTTAACAACAAGTGTTATCAGCTGATACTACAATAACTAGCAAGTTCAGACTGGAGGAGTGCTCTAAAGAAAAAGGGGTGACAGGGTCCTTCCACTGAGCTACTGGGGGAGACATTCTAAACCAATCTGAAGGTGGAAAGGCACTGTGAGGGAGCAGTGGCAAGGGGCAGCAGAATGCTGGGCTGCATCAGAAGGGGGATTACCAGTAGAAAAAGGGAGGTCCAAGTACCCTTGTACACCCATCTAGTTAGACCGCATTTGGAGTATGGGATCCAGTTCTGGAGGCCATACCTCAAAAAGGATGTGGGGAGGCTGGAGCAAGTTCAGAGGAGGGCAATAAAGATGATAAAGTGGCTCAGCCACCTGTCCTATAAGGAAAGGTTGGGAGACTTGAACATGTACTCCCTGGAACAGAGGAGGGAAAGTGGGGACATGATTGAGACCTTCAAGCACCTTAAGGGTATAAACCTGGTGCCAATCAAAAGCATCTTCCAGCTGAAAGGGAATCAGAGGACGAGGTGGCATGGGTTACAGATTGAGGGGGGCAGTTCAAGGGTAACTTTAGAAAGTACTAGTTCACAGAGAGGGTGGCAGATAAGTGGAATAGGCTTCCGGAGGAGTTGGTTGGAAAAGCAACAGTGGAAGGCTTCAAAATGGCATGGGACAGACACATGGGAGTGTTGGGGGGGGCATGTCCTAGCAGATAGACAAATGGGCAGATTAGGTGAGCCTGTCTGTCCTTTTCTGCTGTCACACTTCTATCTTTCAATCATCCTGTCCACCCTAAAGGCTAAGCTGTATGTATAATGCAAAATAGAGCAAATGTGAAGCACTCTGTATAGAAAACAGAAAAAGCAAATCCACCTAGTGTGCAAATATTTTGTATCATTTTAATTGGCAACTGGCTGTTGTTTCGTTTTCCTGTTGAGGTTCACTCTAACAGAATGTGTTTTAAAGGGTTTAATGATCAGAGACATTTGTCTGCAACTGAAAAAAAATATATCTCATTTTATTCACGAAGGCAGGGTTTATTTTTTCCTGCGTCACATCTGATTTGGTTTGTTATTAAAATCCACTAACAGTAGAAGAGATTATAGAGGAGATTAGGTGATGTGCTTTGCTTACAGGGAAGTATTTGCTGCGGAGTCACTGGCATTATCCTCATTTTTGGCAGTTTGTTGTCAGACAAAGTAGAACTTTGACACAACAATACTGTCTGGAATAGAGGGTGCTGTAGTTAGGGTTAACACCAGCACCACATTGCATGATCATCCTCCAGGGAACACACCACAGATTCACAAATGTTCCGGTGACATTTTACCCTAATGTTTCATTTCTCTACTTTTAATGCTTTGCCTTAACCCTATTAATGTTTTTTTTTTTTTGGGGGTTGCTGTCTGTCCACATCTATCTGTTTATCTATCTGTCCCTCCATCCATCTATCCATCCATCTATCTGTCTGTCTGTCTGTCTGTCTATCTCTCTATCAATCTATCTCTCTGTCTATCTATCTGTTTCTATCTCTCTCTCGCTCTCTCTCTCTCTAGCTATCTATCTATCTCTCTCTTGCTCACTCTCTCTAGCTATCTATCTATCTCTCTATCTATCTCTCTCTCTACCTCTCTCGCTCGCTCTCTCTAGCTATCTATCTATCTATCTCTCTCTATCTATCTATCTCTCTCTCTCTAGCTACAGTATCTATCTATCTCTCTCTCTCTCTCTCTCTCTCTCTCTCTCTCTCTCTCTCTATCTCAACAGGGACTATGTGGACTTCTATTCAATAATGTTTTCAGTATTAACTTGAGGAACTGTTGTTATTTATTTATGACAGGTCTTCAGCTGCTTATGAAGGTATTCTGGATTGGCTGAAAAGACACAAAAGCAAACCACAAGCAAACGGGACGGATTTCTCATTAACTAAGCCTTGATTGTCTAGAGCCCCCTTGCACTATGCTGATTGCTAATTATCATGAGTTATAACTCCACAGGAAATACTTCCTTGGAAGCAAAGCATAGTATCTAGCCTTCTGTTTGTGGTACTGAGCAGTGTCAAGCTGCCCTAAGCAGAAGCAGGAGTGTAGTCTGCGTGTGCCATGCTGGTGTGGTGGGCTGGTTGGTGGCAGAATGGTGAAGGGGGAACTTTCAGAGAGAAGTTTGAAGTTTAGTTTAACAGTTGACAGAAAAGAATGAGGAGGGGAGTCACTCAGTTACCGTGGCTGGAGGGTGAGGTGGCTGTGATTGGCTGGTGGCTGTTGGCCTGTCACTGAGTGGGGAAGGGGTCAAACAGAAACATAGACCATGAGGCAGAAAAAGACCAGACAAAGGTCCACCCATTCTGCCACACCTCTTAACCTGTTGTCACTGAAATGAGGTTCATGGTCCACGGACACTCAAAATGTGGGACAGTGAGGGGACACTGACTCACTTAACCAGGGACACATAAAGGCTCAAACACGGAGATAAAAGGTCACTGTGGGGTTTCACTTCACACACAGAAAAAAAAAGATTTCAGATCAATGAATGGGGATGGGGCTGTTTGTCCAAAGAAGCCATGGGGCCTGTTCAACTGGCCTGACCACTTCAACAATGGCTTATGAGAGCAGAGAGTATACCTTACAGCAAGAGAATAGATAGAGATTGGCTAGCTTAACAACAGGATGCACCAAGAAAAGTACAATTTATTCAAAACCTGAAAGAGCAATGCTGTTTTCACTCTTGATAATGTGCAGGTTTAAAGAATGAATAATGTTACAGTTTATTGAAATGTCTCTAATATCATCTGTCCAGCTTGTTTGGTGGTGTTTAGAATATCGGACCACCACTATTAGCTACTATTAGCTACAGAGAATGCAGCGTGATTTTGTCACGGGCTTGCTGCGGTGTACTGTAGCTGCGCTAAGAGCTACTTTTGTTGTGTGCTTGCTGTTGGGTTTTGTCTGTTTATTTGAAATGAGGGGGCTCTGCCCCTCCCCACCTATCTTGTTTTTTTAACATGGGGTGTTGGGAGGGGGGTGAAGCCTCACAACTCAGATAAACTAAAAATAATTACTGACAGTCCAATGTGGTGTAGAGTGTGCCATAAGGTTTTGTGGTATTTGAGTTGAGGGGCTCTGCCCCCACACCCCTTGGTTTTTTAACATTGGGGTGTTGGGGGCAATGACACCCCAATTTAAATAAACAAAAAATAATCGACATTTTGTGGTGTAGAGCATTCTATAAGTGAGGTTTTGTCAGTTTTAGTTGTGGGGCTTTTCCCCCTCACCCCCTGCTTTTTTAACACAGGGGTGTGGGGATAAAGCCCCCAGCTCAAATAAACTAATAAAAAATAACCAACAGGCTGACGTGGAATACAGTATGCTGGAAGTAGGCAAGTAGTATAACTTGAGTGCTATGCTAATAGCAGTGGTCCAGTGGTGGTCCAGCTTAACCGCCCCGACCCCCACATATAGGGCCTCTGCTCCCAGAGACCTCCACTGGGGGCTTTAACCCTTGACCCCTGGGCTGCAACAAAAATGTTACAGACCCGGCTCCTATGCTTTCTTTTGTTTAACTGCTACACCCAACTGCCTGCATGCAGCTTCCAATATCCACCTTCAAATCCATTCGCAGTCTGGTCCTCCTGTTAATTTTAAACTCGGATAATTGTTTCACTGAGGAACAAAAAGGTTTCACTTTCTCTCTTGTTTCAGCCTCATGGCTCTTGTGGCCCAGGACTATCTACTCTCATTCTCCCAACATCAATCAACAGTATGATTTATTTATTTTAAACTGAACTGCACAAAACAAAATGCAGTTCTCCATCTGCAGTTTCTAACAAATGGAGCTGATGCCTGCAGTCCTGTGATACCTCTACCTCACTCGCTCACTCATTTAAAGGGAAACAGTGGAAAATGCACAGCTTTACTCAGGCACTACAAAATGCCTGATTAGTGCTTTCAGACAGTAACATTTTTTTAACAAATAACTCTAATTGATTTTTAGTGATTTAAACAGTGGTTCAACTTTCACTTCTATTACTGCAGCCACCATTTCATGAGTAGCAGAGAGCTCCTGAGCTCACTTTATGCTATTATGTCCTGTCAACCAATAGGTGAAGTCAAACAGGCATATTAGCATACAATGAGCTCAGGAAGCTCACTGCTGCTTATGAAATGGCTGCTGCCACCAACAGAAAGTGAAAGTTGTGGGTAGCTGTTCTGAATCATTAAATAAAGTTGTTACTGTCTGAAAGCACTAATTGAGAGTTTCTGCAGTGTCTGAGGAAAGCTTTGTCTTTCCATTGTTTCCTTAAGACTGCTGGATTCATAGCCAGCCACTCTGAGACTGCTACATTCATAGCCAGCCACTCTGCTCCGACTAACACAGAACTTGTCCTGCAACACACAACTGAACTCCTCTGACTACATTAAATAAAAGTATTTTTTTACACAAAAAGTTATCCATGTTCTGCACTACGCTAGTTTTCCTGCATTCACATGTACTTTAGTTGCAGTCCCCCACTAACAACCACCGGCAACTTGCCTCGATATTTTTCAGTACCAACTCAATCCACTAACGCTCAGTGACATTGAGCCACATTCATGGCAACGTCAGCCTTGTATTAAGGAAAGGCACTACTTCACCAAAAAGTGACCTAATTTTGCCTAATTAAAAAAAGTATAAACAAAATATGCATTGAGGACCTTGTGTGATACGTCATTTTTCTGCACTTGAGCAGTTTGGCCTCGGTCACATCACTCATGATTTATGCCACTCGTGAGGTTACCCAAGGTCAAACTTCCCTTCTGCAGATAAATGATGTATCATACAGCTCCCCATTGCATATCCTATATATATATATATATATAGAAAATGGCAAGAAAAATCTAGAAATTTAAGTCACCTTCACCCAACACATCGACACAGTGGTAAAGGCAGTGAACACCTTGCTGGGTGTACTATATAGGCATAAAAAGTATCTCACTCCAGAGGCCCTCCGTCTCTCAGTCTCCAGCTCCATCCTTTCTACCATCGACTATGGATTGGTGGTCTATGGTGCAGCAACAGACACTGCACTAAAAGGATTCGCATTGCCCTCAACAAGGCATGTAGGTTCACAATGGCTGCAGATCAAAATACCCACACCTGCTCCTTATACGAGGAGACCAATTGGCTGCCACTAAAGAACAGGATTATATTCCAAACATGTCTCCTTGGAAAAAAGGCACTAATGGGTAAAACCGCCCCATGCATTTCTAGCATTCTAACACCAAGTGCTACCAGCTATACCGACCGAGACAGGATGAGGGGGGCCCTATCAACACCTTTCCGTCGAACTGTGCAGGGACAGCGTGCTTTCAGCTATAGGGCCCCCCAATGGCTCAATGAAATCCCAGTGCACATTCTAAACTCCCTATGCATCCCGCATTCAAAATGGCCTAAGGCAACACTTTCTTACCAGGACAGTTTGTGACTGCCACTAGGACTCTAACACCCATACCTATGCTCGCAGCCATGGCTGCCCGCACATATTCCCATCACCATTGTCTGCCCATCAATGCTCAGTGGTCACCCATGCATGGCTATGTGTGATGTGTTCTGCCCTGCCACTCATGCCAGCTGTTGTGCTACACTGCCCCCTTGTGTATGTGGTTCAATTGGTGTGCCCGCCTCCATTGTCTCACCTGTGCATATCTCCCTGCACATTCTGTATTGTGGCCTTCACACATCTGCTCCTTCTCCCTTACTTTGTTGCACAGTGGTGGCCCATATATGGGCATTTCTACTTGGCCAACCCACCTACTAGATGGCCGCTGGGTATGTTCCCAGTCTCAAACAGGTAGCAAAGGGAGGACTGGTGCCATAGGAAGGCATTGTGTGTACTCCCAGGGTATGTGGTGCAGACATTGCAGATGCGCCACAGTGACATTGCACACCACCTGGCAGTTGACAGAATGGTAGCCTTTGTGGTTGACATATGTCACGGTATCATCACCAGGTGGTGTGCAGATTACCACATGGGTGCAGTCAATGGCTCCTATGATGTCTGGCATGCATGCCACCCTGTGGAACTTCTGCATGGCTGCTGTCTGCGCTGCCTGTGTGCTTGGGAAATAAATGAATTCTGAAGCATGTGGGAGCAGTGTGGTGAGGAACTGTGTGAGGAGACGGGGTGTGGACAGCTGGAATATGCCAGCGGTGTCTCCAACTGGCCTCTGGAAGGCTCCGTGGTGAGCAGACACATTGCTGTTGTCACCTTGGTCTCCACTGATATGGCATGGCCTCTTCCAGTGGGTGCCTGCATTTTCTCATGGCACAGCTCACAGAGCTGCCTCCGAATATCCCTGTTCAGGCAGTATCAGATGACTGTTTCAGTGTCCATCATCTGTTCAAACGTCAGTCTAGCATGATACTACTGCAGAGCTGGCCGCCTATGGTGCCTTCCACTGCCAGGTTGCTGGTTTGCCAATCTTCTCATCTCCATTACATTCCCACAATCAGGAATGGTGCTCTGTCCATTGTATAATTCAGCTGTTACTGTTCTACTCTTTGCTGCTGCTATCCTGCGGTCAGCCTGCTGGGGCTTGCACTTAAGTCTATTTCTTTTATACTTTTCTCCACATGGTGCATTTGGTACTTGCGCTGTGAATGCTCCATATTTGCTCATTCATTTTGATCTGTAAATGACTCTGTGCTGTATATGCAGTTACCGCCGCCTCCAGATGCACTGCATATCATTACTTCGGTTTCAACACATCCGGTTCAGCACAGTACATCCGGGTTGCTCCGGGGCATCTGTGCTCTCTGTGAATAGCTACATAGCACATTTCCCAGTTGTGCTGGTGCATTTGCTTTATGAATCCTGCCATTAGGATTTGTGCACACAACAAAAACCTGTATGCACACATCCAATTTAAATGACATTGAAAACATATAAATGGAATCGGGACCAGAGGAAAGTGTGCACATAACCGGAATGTGCACACATCCAAATGGCACACAAGTGGAATTGACTATATATGAAAAATACACAGTAGATTTAAAGCTCTGGTGTAACATGCAAAATTCTGCAAAATTCGTTGTTTTTAGCAGCGTGTAGGTGCTGCAAACTCTGTATTTTTTTTTAACCAGGTTTTCTAGTAAATTCTTGTCAGTTTGCTTCTCCTTCCTGAAGAAGTGGCTGATCTGTTTCCAAATTTAAATCAATTTTCATTGGTTCCCTGCATCATGATGTTGGGATCTTCAAATTTCACATTGGCCTCTACAAGAAGAGCACCTCTGCATCAGTCCATAGTTTCAGCAATTCTCTGGAAAGAAACAAGAAAAGTCACAGGAAAATATGATCAGTGTGGTAAACACTAGGGCCCAGATATTCAAAGAGTTGAGCCATACACAAATGGGTTGCGCCTCGCCAAGTCTGAAAATCAGCCATTCTGCGATGTTCAGCAGGGACAGTTGTGCCCCAAATCACGCTGAGCAACAGTGCAATGATAATGAATGTATGCACAACTGAAGGGAGGAACCATGCATAAATGGTGCAGTGCAATATTCAACAACATCGCCATGCGCAATAGGGAAACAAGCGGAAGTTGTACCATAGCGGAAATGAGCCAAATAAAGGGAGCAAGGGAGAGGTGCAAGAACGCTACAGGAAGACACACAAGGCTGAACTCTAGCAAGAGAAATTGGGCAGCAGGGACACACAGAGCAGGCCAGGAAAAGGGCACCTGGAACCCACAGGCTCAGGGAAGGTGTGGGGAGCCACAGTGCAGAAGGGGGATGTAAGTGCCACATAGCAGTGAGGCCAGCACAGTCAGGTGTTCCCAGTGCAGGGGAAGTAGCAGCCAGGACAGTGGGGGAATACAGAAACAGCTGCCGGGGGGGAACACAAGCCAGGGACATGGCCAGTGCCACCATCCAGATCGAGGCAGTAATGAGGGGGGTGAGAATGTGGGCAGCAGGAGGGCATGGCCATGGAAGGGCCCGTGGGTGGTATGCCCCCAACAGGCAGTACCGAGCCTGCACCAGCTTTGAGCTGTATAGTGATACTGAGATTGTGGGCCGGTACTGCCTGAATTAGGCAATTCTGAGGCAGCTGTGAGCTGTGCAGTGATGTCATGCAGACACCCACACGATGGAGCCATGCCCTGTCAGTGGAGATGAAAGTGACAGCTTGCATGTGCTTGCTCACCACGGGTACCTTCCAGAGACCAACTGGGGACACCACAGGTATAACCCAGTCAGCCACGTCATGTCACCTCACCCAATTCCTCAGTGCACTGCTGCCACATGCTGCAGAGTACATCTATTTCCCAGCACACTGGTGGGCGCACAGCAACCATACAGGAGTTCCACAGGGTAGCACATATGCCTGGCATGCTAGGGGCAATAGACTGCACTCATGTGGCCATCCACCACCACCTGGCCGAGGGGCCACATATATAAATTGCAAGGACTATGCCAGCATCAACTGCCAGGTGGTGGGCGATGCCAGGGGACGCATAATCAATGTCTGTGCCATGCACCCTGGGGGAGCACATGATGCCTTCTTTTGCTGCCAGTCAGCACTGTGCCACAGATTCAAGAGTGGGGATATCCCCACTGGCCACCTAGTGGGTGAGTATGCAAACCACATGGACAATCAGAGGGCCTGGGGGGGGCATTGTCAGAGATGACATAGGTAGTGATCTACATGGCCGGGGCAGGGCAATGCTGATCACCAAACTAACCTCCACCATCTACACACAGGTAACAGTGAATACCCACTCTGTCCCTGGCTGCTCACACCCTACCGGTGGCTCGCGACCCCATAGCAGCAACGCTACAGTAAAGCACACGCCACCACACGTAATGTCATCAAGTGGGTGTTCAGGATGCTGAAGGCACATTTCCTTTGCCTGGACACCTCTGGCAGTGCCCTACAGTACAGCCTCTCAAAGGCCTGTGGGCTATTCCTGACTTGTTGCATCCTGCACAACATGGCCAACGAATGTGGGATAGCCGTACAGGTCAAAGAGGGGGGAAGTGATGGGGATGATGAGAACACCAGTGACAATGGTGATGGGCAGCCCCCCCTTGGGAGATGGGACCCCCGACTGCTCCGACTGGCACAGCTACACCAGGACACCATCACGGAGGAGCACTTCAGCCAACCCAGGTAAGTCATGGGGCCATGTGCAACCACCAGTGGCTAAGGCACAACCCACAAACATGCATGGACACACACCAGGAGTGCATGCCATCAAGGGAACTGGCCAGGCATGGAACTACTCACACCACCAGGGATGGGTGAGGTCTAACATGCCATACGGACACACACACACACACACACACACACACACACACACAATGCACCAGACATGCGCAAAGGGTAGGAGGCACACTGACCCAGAACGCCACCCCTAGCCACACACATGTCCACAGACCACCATGCCCATAGCCTGTCATTGTGCATGTGTCAGATGCTGGGCATCATTGCACATTGTTGTACAGTGCAATGCAGGCATCATCATGCACCGCAACTGTGGACAGCAGCTTGGAGGGTGTGCAGATGGACTACATGTCTGTGTGCAGGGCTGGTACCCACCCGTGCAATGTCCGCTGAATGATACAATGCACACAGGGCAGTGCCAGACAGTAGCCGCATTGGGAGACAGGTCAGTCACGTGCCACAGTGCCCTGGCCTACACGGATGCATGAGCAGCCCCACGAGACCCGTCAACACTGACAGGCAGACCACTGGCCTCATGGGGTGGCACCAATGGTCCCCCAGGGGTTTCACTGCGTGAACGTGACCGTACTCATGCAGGCGTCTGCAGCACACCAAACATGCCTGCGCCAGGCATGCTCGGGATGCCCACAGCTGAACCCAATGTCGACAAGGATGGTGTCACATGATGCCGGGAATGGGAGCTGGACAGTGCACTGTGTGGTGTCTGTGATGCATGGGCAAATAACTGAGTGCCCATTGTGGCCATGACAGCAGTGAATGCCTGTGTCTGCCTGTCAGCGGCAGCAGTCATATCCTCCCGCAATCGGTCCATCCCTGCCAGGATCAGAGTGGCGTCTCTACTGCGACTCTCCTCTGCCTGCCTCAGAGACGCACGCAGTGCATCCACTGACATCACAAGCCACATCTGCTGGTTGACTGATGCTTGCAGTATGCAGGTGTGCTCATCCAAGAGGTCATCTGCCTCCTTGGCTTCCTGTTCCTCAGGGTGTGCATGGCCCTGATGCTCAGCACCCCTTGAGGGTGGGTGCTGCACACCAGGACCAGGTCTGGGCATGTCCACAGATGGTGTACTGATGCCGCCCCCTGACACTGTACCCCGAAGCCCATTGGCTGACTGCTGATGCTGCCCCTCTGGCTGCCACTCCCCTGGGCTCACTGGTGCTGCCACAGTGGCCGCAACAGTCCCACTGTCCTGTATACACACCAGTGCTGCCCCACTGGTGCTGACAGGCACAGGCTAGGACTGTGATGACATGCAAGCCTACATGGTGGCACCACCCACAGCCATGGCCATGATGTTACCTGCTGTGTGACCATCCCATGGCACACACGTGTCACTGCCCATGGCGTTAGCGACATCATAATTGGTGACAGACCCGGCACCAGCCTGAGTCACAGCATGCTGGCATCCATGGATTGCCGGCATGCTGGGACACCGGCAGGGCTTCCTCCACACCTGTTCCAACAACATCAGTCTGGACAGCCAGGTGGGCCCACTGTCACACTGAGATGCGTATACCTGTGGAGGTGGATGGGTCCTCCTCCATTTCCATATGACTGGCTTCAGTGGACAGACCCACCACCGCTGACCCATGCAGATGCTCAGGATCTGTAAGGAAAAACAAAGTTGCATTACTGCATGTGACTTACCCTGCCCCCCAATAGACAGACCATGACTTACCATGCAGTGACGCTGCCCATCTGGAAGCCACCACCGGAACACCCTCAATGGCACAACGCTGTATGCTGCCAGCAACCCTCTCCGGCTGTCCCCCACCTGTCGCAGCTTGTGCTGCCCTGATGGCAGACACCTTCTCCTTTATCCTCCTCCTGTCTGTGCCCATCTTCTTCTTGCACTCCTGCATGGAGCACTGGTGGCTGCCATGCAGGTTCACTGCACGTGCCACCTTCTCCCATGAAGCAGCATGGGCTTGAGGTGTTCCCTGCCATCCGCTGAGAAGCAGCTCCTGATCCAGGTAGGCCTCAAACAGGGCATCTGTCTCAGCCTTGGTGAAATTAGGCCTCCTCCTCCTCCTCCTCCCATCACTGTGTTCCTCCTCTCCCACAACTTGCTAGGTCATGATTTAGCCTGTGAGAAATGATAGATGTTACCTGTGACTGTGCAGTCCAATACATGTTCCAAAACCCACAGTCCACACTCCCAAACAGCATGCAACTCACCAATAGACTGCAGTAACTGACTATGGCCAGTGCAGCCCAATGTCACACTTTAATAGCGCAACCCATGCAAATGAGGTGAGGCACAGCTTTAAGCAGATGCAAATTGCAGTGCTGCGCCATTGAATGGCTGATTAGCTGATTTGCATATGACGGCTGAATATTGCGCTGTTGCACTTTGCGCAATTGTGTTGAACGTGCTGAGCTAAGGGTGCAGTTCTGTGACATGCGCAGTACACACTTCACTGCGCATGCCTGGGTTGCTGACGCAGGCACCTGCTGCACTGCTGACATGCTGTGCACAGGAGGCAATGCAGGGCATGGCCACCATTGTGCCAGTGAAGCTACAGCGATGTTCTCCTATATGGCGCTGTGGCACTGGAGCATCATAGGCGCACTAGGGCAATAGCACAGTAGGCCGCTACTGGAGGTAGCACACAGGCACCCAATCATGCTACACACATTGGGTTACAATGGCGCTGTGCCTGTCCGTGCGCCAGAGACCCTTGACCCTGTGCCCGACTTTTGCCCCCTAGGCATCATGTGTCAGGCATGGGTGCACCACTATCGTACTCTTTGGTGACAGTGAGATAGGGAATGGCAGCGCTGTACTGCCCAGCATCTGCACGTGATGGAACCGCACTGCAGAGTGCCATTTTGAACCTACTGAGCTAGACAGATGGCATGGAGGAGAGCTGCCCAGTGGAGCCAAGTTGAAATGGCAAACCTGGTTGCCATTGTTGAGACACTTTTTGGCCCACTGTTTGGGGAGGCACCCCTGGACAGGTCTAGGAGCCAGGTGTGGCAGAGGTGGCCGACACCTTGGATGAGGCCACAGGAATGGGGTGGATGGTGCAGCAGTGCTGCTACAGGTATGGGGACCTGAGGCAGAGGGACCCAGACCTGCTTCTCCTATGGGCACATGCCAGGAGGGCACAGTGCCATGGCCAGGTAGGTGTAATGTCCATACACTTTTATCTTCCATATGGGTATCACGGTTGCATGTGTCTGGAACATGGGTGGGGACCATCCGGTGTTGGCTGTGGTGGTGCTATCAGGGTGTGTGGTGGGTGGGTCTGGCTGGGTGGGATTGCACACACATGGGGGCAGGTGGACTTTGCTATGGGATTGTGATGTTCCTCTCTTCATGTTTGCACCTTAGGGCCAGAAGAGAGGTGGCTGGTGAGAGAGTGGCGGTGCCAGCTGGAGGAACAGACCAATAGGAGGGGCAAAGGTCAACAGCGCCAGAGGGACCAGCCGGATGATGGCGAGTGCCTTACCTCCATGATTACTACTGCATGCTGTGTAACAGGGTGGGCAGCGGGGCATGGTCACCATCCATTGACACCACTGCCATGCTCCCAACTTGTTACAGTCAGCACTGTCCAGTGGTACTGCATGTCTGGGAGTGTGTCAATGGTGGTCCATGCGTGCACCGGGTACATGGCTGTGCCACTGCCTTCGCACCACATAGCCATGTCACTAAACAGCCATGGTGGTGCTGTGCAGAACTTGGCCTGTGTGTGTGTGCAGCGGTCCACATGGCTGTGTGCACCTGGGTGGGCAGGTCTTGTGGACACGATCACTGTGGGTGGTCACACACCATCACAGAGGCATGTCCTATGGCCGTATGCCATGCACAGTGGGTGGACTGTATGAGGCTGTGCATTCACACCTATTGACTGTGCTCCCTTGTCCTAGGTATCCACCAGCTGCAGGCAATCCGGGAGGCACTGCAGGAATTACTGACTGTGGCAAGGGCATCACTGGACATCCTGCAGGGGTTTGAGCGGCTGGGTGTCCGGCAGCGACACGGAAGGTGGAGCAGCCAGAGCAGAGAGCGGGGCTCCCACTGACCATCTATATGCCCCTGATTTCCTCTACCACCTGGACCCACCCTCACACCCCTCCTTTCCTGTCCCATTTGTTCACCTCCTCCCCTTCCCCACCCCCATCTTGTTTGTGGCCTTCCCCCCACACATTTGTACATAGTTGTAAATAGTTTTGTTTGATGTTTTTCATTACAAGTCTTTTGATATGAATACTGTGGTGGTTTCTGATTTGCAGCAGGCTATAGGTGCTCAGATGCAGTGGTGTGCATGGCATCAGGGGTGGTGCAGTCATGGGTATGTGTGTGTCCATGGGGAAGTGACTATGGTGTGGGAGTAGCTATCAGTCAGTGTCTGTGGTGTGTGTGTTGTTCCCTGTGCACTGGATGATTTTGTGCAGTGATCCATGGTGCATGCCCTGTGTCCATGGTGCACCTGTCAGCCCATCCATAGCCTGTGCAGCTGGCACCCTTGCATGTCTGTGGCCTGCACGGTCTGCTGGCATGTCAGTAGTGGCTGTCCATGCAGGGCAGCCACTGTACCCGTCACAATACTGGGTTGCCTTCTGTCACTGGTGTGGTGCATGTCTGCCTCGGGTGACACTGTGGCCTCTGCGGTTGTTGCCCCACCTCCATGCTGTGGCTTGTGTGTGTTGCAGGGGATGTGCACCACTGTCTGTGACTTGTGCTCTGGGAAAATGATGGTGGCATACAGGTCCACAGTGCCTGCATAGAGGGTGGCTGGCACTCCTGTGCCATGGAGGACTGCTGGCCGTGTGTGCACACGGTTTCTATGGCCCATGCTGGGGCTTGGCTTGCCCCACTACTGTGTTCCTGTGTTGTTGTGCCCTTGGGCATGGGTGGGTGTTTGTTCATGCACTGTGTTGCATCTGGTGTGATGCATGCTTCCATGCACCACTGTGGGTGTCTGCGCTGGCTGTTGTGGCCAGTGCTGGGTCGGGGTGTGTCCTTACGAGGGTGTGCAGGGTGCTGTACCACTGGTGATGGGGTCTGGGGCATACCCTGTCATGTGTGGGGTACCTTGTGTGCTGATGCATGGTCGGTCTCTCAGCTGTACCTCGTGGGGGCTGTGCATGGTGGCACTGTGTATGCCGTCATTGCATTGCTGTGTGCTACTACTGGCTGATGGGTGCTGGTGGTGGGGCTGCCTTGCATGGTTCTGTGGTGCACAGGGTTGCATTGTCACAGTGGGGGTGGTGGCATGCATGGGGTATCTTGCAGTGGTGGATGCTGCTCCTGGGAAGGGTGTCTGGGGTCCCGGTGCAGGGTGTGCTCTGCATTGGGGATGTGTGTGCACGGGGTGGTGGCCCTCCTTGTGTGCCAGTCACAGCTTGCCAGGGGTGTGATGAGGCACCATGGCCCAGCTGTGGGGTGGTTGCTTGTCTCCATGGGCCAGTGGTTATTCCAGCCTCCCCAGTTGTGCAGTGCAAGGTGTGGGGGATGATGTCTGTTCTGCTGTGTGTTCCTCTGTCCATCTGTGGCATGGGTGGTGGGCCCCTGCATCCCTGGTTGTGCTATTGCATTGCTGCCCAGCTGCTGGGGTGTCCCTGGTTGCATATGGTGCCTCTGGACTGCTCAGCTGAACATCCCTTGTTGCTATGGCAAAAATATGCTCAGTTTCCCTACCTAGTTGTGCTATGGTGCAGGTGGTGCGATATTCAGTCATCGGCTGTAGGCGGATCTTGGCTGGCTCAGTTTTTGAATATTGCGCCTCTTGCCCATGGGTGCAATGGACATGCACTTGCTCCTGCTATTGTGCACTTTTGGGTGCAGTTTGAATATCTGGGCCTATATATACATGGATTCTGTTGCAAGGCAGTTATCAGGCTGGTTTTCTTGTCTAGTTGTGATATGTGTTAGAGCTCCCCTTCATGTGGTAAAGCATAATCTGTAAATGTGTGAATGTTTTCTTCTTTTTTGGTGTGTGGTTACAGACAAAATATAGCTGCGTGTCTTACTGTGTTGAATGACATCGAAAACTAACTCACTGCATCTTGTGTATTACCACAAACAAAAGAAATGTGAAAGGTGGTGGGAGGCAATTTGTGTAGAAATTGAATTGGCCTGACAGTAGTGTGAATTAAACATGACTAAATGTGACTCCCCTCCCCTAAAAAAAGCTATGTATACGCATTCTATTTGTGTAATAAGCACATCCAGCATGTGTATCATAGGATTTCATGTCACTTGTGAGTGGTATAGGAGACATGGTATTGGGTGTACTCTGTTAGAGTACTGCTGGTGTGTGTGGATTGAAACACTGTATTATATATCCTGTGTTGTCTTATTACTTACTAAGCTCCTCCACATTGTGCATCATGGAGCTGTAATGTACTACCTAGGCTGTGAGGACACTTGGTGTTTGCTGTTGTGCCTCACTACACTCCTGGGTGTGCATTTAAATCCTATAATACACACCATGTCATGGTTTGTTACTTAGTAAGGTCCTGTAGGGTGTGCATCATAGGACTTTGATGTACTTCCCAGGTGTATAAGAACACTCTGCATTCAGCTATGATGCAGAGCCTGTCATGGCTTACTAGTTACTAAGCCTCTCCAGAATGTGCATGATAGGATTTGAATGCACTTCTCAGGGGTGCAAAGACATTCAGCCTTTGACTTCATGTTTTACTACACCACTGGGGCAGGTATTAAAATTGTATAATGCACATCCTGTCATGACTTATTACCTAGTAAGACACTCCAGAGTGTGTATCATGGGATTTTAATACACATCCCAGGGGTATAGGACACTTGCTCTTTGCTCTTGTGAGTTAGTACGCCTCTGAGGGAAGTACTAAAGTTAAATAATGCACTGCTGCTTATGGTTTATAATGTGATGGGTGCCCACTGTGGCTATGTCCACCCTATATGTACCGCTGGAGTGGGGGGTATGTCTTGTCATACATTACTATATGTAATATAATGTGACAAAAATGTGACTTGTGTGGGTGTAGGTGTATGTTATCTATTTTTTGACCAAGTAAGAGGTGGATCTTAGAAGAGCCGTTGTTGGTAGCAGGCTTGAACTGATGATGTATGACATTGCATATCAAAGCACGGTTAGGATCCCAACTTGGAGGTCTCCAGAAAAAGGCTATTGCCAGTGTCTCAGAAGTGCACACCATCTTTTAGACACAGCCAATCTTTGTAATAATTAATTTGGGGGTGGTGTATAGTGTGCATTCTCAGATTGCGAAGGAAGTCTGATATGTGAATAGTTACTTTTCTCCTAGATCGGTCAAGCAGATATATGTGTCGATCAGCTCTCCAGATCATATGCTTTGTAATATCTGAAAACAGAATTTTACAGGTAGGTAACATTCTCACCAGTGAAGCCAAATCAGATTTAACTTCTTTTTATCAAATCTACCCATCTTTTGTGGTCCAAATCATTTCCTCCGAGACTGATGAGCAGCATGTCTCGTCGAGGGTAGGTGTCTAGAAGATGGTACATGGTTGGCATAAACTGCTCCCACCTCATGCATCGCTTATCAAACCAATAGACCTTGCAGTTTAGCAGGTGAAAATGATTCCCAAACTGCACAGCTATTCGGATAAGTGGCATCCTTTGTCTTTTTATGGATAGATCACGTGACAGCTATCTCTAGAATGTGTCTGTCTGTTCCAACAGGCTGTGAAAATGAGTGACAAGTTTTCCTTTCTCACTGTACAGAGGAAAGTTGCTGAGTCAGGTAATAAGAGTTTTTTAGCAAGTTTCATTGGCTGGTACTAGTATGTCCGTGCCAATGAAAAATAATGTACAGTGTGTAACTTTTGATTGGTACAGTACTGTAAACTGGCAGAGATTTTCAGGATGGAATTTCCTGATACCTTATTTATTTATTTATTAAATGTTGATGACCTGGTAGGCCCACTGAGCTCCGAAGGTCCCTTTTTCAGGGGTGACCCAGAATAACATTACGAGGTGAGAAACAGTGAGGCAAATGGTTACAGAGTAGGTACAGATAAATGGCAGGTTACCTTATAGGCTACCATTCATAAACATCATCACATTCTGCAATTCTGTTGGTGGGACTGTTCTTATCTATACACCTTCACACTCTGTGCTCCCTCCTTTTTGAACTGGCATTCTTGGTGGTAAGGTGCACTTGTGCTTCTCTTTTTAAATATAATTTTATATAGCTGTTAACAGATAGGAAAGCAGTAATAGTAATATTAGGTGTTCATGCATAAAATCCATTTTGAAAAACAGTATATTTTGTCATGGAAACTAGTTCTACTAGGATTATAAATCATTTATAAAATTGTGGTACTTATAGTAGTATTTCTTTTTTCAGTTCAGTAATGAAGGAATATGACAGACGTCCTGCTACTTCTCCAGTAAAGATGGGTTGTGATTGGCTGATTTGTGGCATTTCTTTTTTTTTAATTGTTATTTCTCCTCCTTCCCAGTCTGCTATCCCTGATCCATCAGGATATTCTAGGCTAACAACCCTCTGCCTCTCACCCTTCCCTAATTACCTCTGGATCCCCATGGAGCCATGGCTTACCCCCCTAAGTGGGGACAAGGTGGGGCCCAGAGCACCTCACATTTACATTTCATTGGTCCGGGGCCATCGGACAGGTGAAGGCACATTGAGGGTATGTCTCTAGAACTCCATCTCCCCAGTAATGGCAGGCTATTTCTCCATTACTCTTGACATGTGATGTGAACCCTGACGTCATGGCGCTACACGTCGATGTCTACCACATGTTGCGACCTGACCCTCCTGCAACTGTGGGACTTGTCATCCCCTGAGTCTCTGCTCAGGGTCAGGTACACTGTGGGCTTTGATCCTCCTCCCCCAGAGAGGCAAGCATCATGGGATGCTTCAGCCTTCTCCGCCGACCCTCTAGTGACCCGAGTCTGCTTCCGAACCCAGGTCACCGGTGTCACAAGTGGAAATTCAACCTCTGCAGAGTTGTGGAATTTCCTGTTTGGATTCCACCTCATTTTCTTTCTTTTTTTTTCTTTGTTTACTATTGGTTTCTCCATGCCATGGTGCTGCCACCTAGTCTCTACCAGGTGGCAGCCAAGAGCTGGGGAAAACTCACGTCCCTTCCTGGAGAGGAGAGCTCCTTGCAGCTGCTCAATCTGACTTCTCTCCCTCCACCCCAGCTGACCCTTGGTGGCCTGAGCTCACTGCTGAACCAGGGTCGCCAGTGTGTCATGAGGTGTGGAGTCCAGCTCCTCAACTCTCAGCCTCACTGGGCTGGCTGGTTCTGCCTCATTCTCAAATGATCCAACCTCCTTTCACAAATGTGTTGTACTGGTTTCTCTGTTTTAAAATATGCTTTTCCATAGTGTTAAGTGGTATTTAAATACATTTTATTGTTTAACTTGTTTTTACCTGTAAAATATATACATATATATATATATATATATATTTCTTCATTTTTATCTGTGGTTATAGGCTGGTTTCTAGGATGTGTGTTGTGGTTGTTATGCAGCACATGTCTGTCTTAGTGTGCTCTGCCCTTTTACTGGCTGCTGTGATGGATTGCAAGGGCTTAAAAAACGTGGCAGCAGTAAGCAAGGGAAATGTTCAGTTTATAAAAAATTGGAAATATCTGGTTAATCCTGCATTGTATTCATGTTTATAAGTTAAAATATTTGGTTGATCCTGCTTTGCTTTATATCTGGTTGATCCTGCACTTCTTATCTCTCTCAGTTGTTTGATCATGCTGCTGCAATCGCCTTGACTTTCCAGCCTATTGAAATGCATTGGCACCGCACAAAACAGAATCCTATTTCATGTTACATCACCCTTGTTTGTATTTTATTTTGTGACATACAATCCTTTTTTGCAATTGATTAAGTTGAGATTCCCATTGAAATACATTGTTGGTGCCGTGACACAGGATCCTGTTTCATGAAAAACAATTCTGGTTCATTTAATGCCATTGTGCTGAATGGGAAAACCTGAACTAGGATCCTTTTTCATGGTTCAGGATTCTTATTTGTGGCAATGCCATTGTAATGAATGGTGAAACATGATCAAGAATCCTTTTTCATGAAACTGGATTGTGATTTTTAGCAACCTCATTATAGTGAATGGTAAAATGTGATCAAAAATCCTTTTTCACAAAGCAGACTTGTGATTCATGCCAATGCCATTGTACTGAATTGATAAACATAATCAAAGATCCTTTGTCATGAAACAGGATTGTATTTCATGCTCATTCCATTGTAGTTAATGGCAAAGCATGAACAAGGATCCTTTTTCATAGATCAGGACTGTGATTCATGACAGTGCCATTGTACTTAATGGTAAAACACAATGTAGGATTATTTTTCGTGAAACAGAATTGTGATTCATAGAAAGCCCATAGTAGTGAACAGTGCAGCACAATGAAGGATCCTTTTTTGCAAAACAGGGTTGTGGCTTGTGTAAATGACACCATAGTTAATGGTAAAACATGACCAAAGATTTTTTTTTTGCAAAATGAAACACAAAGCAGGATTATTAAGATCAACTACAGGATCTTTTTCATGTTGTATTTAATGCATCTTAGTGGGGTTCTAAACTTGTGGTAATCACGGTTATTTGTGTCCATGTATTAACGTCACTTCCCTTTCAGATATGATGCAGTTCTTTCTGTATGGTGCTGCATAATGTGTAGTTCACCGCTTCAGTACTGAGCCGGGTAAAATTTAAAAAAAAAGAAAAGCATATGCAGAGACATGTGAATAGAGGTAATACTTTGATGTTAATTTTGTACATTGAGTCTAATTGTTTCTGTTTTCCTTTTCTTTGTTAGGTAAAGATTCAATATATCATTTGTACTCCAGCTATACCAGTAATTTGCAGAAATGCCTACGAAAGACAGATGTAAGGACCTACAAAAAAGGGACAGGTGTTGTACTAGTTTTTGTTGCATACTGCTACAAAGTGCACTGTGGCAAAGACTGCAGATCATGGAAGTACTGTTCTGTCTGTGTCCATGAAAGTGTCCTCAGACAGGTACTCAATGTCACTTTCAATGAATCGTGTATCACTACCAGAGGGACACAGAAGTGTTGCTCCCTCTTTGCAGAAATCAAAACAGAAGAAGAAAAGAACTATAGGCTCAACTATTAAGAAGCAAAAGAAAAGACAGAAACATATCTTCTCTAAGTAGCAATCTGAATAAGGTCAAGTACTTCAACACGTTAGCTTCTAAAGCTAGAATTGACTGGATAATATCTGCCATAATGAAATGTGCTAGCAAGAAACTGAAGAGTAAACTTGGCTTAATGAAGCTATGGCTTAAAGCTCACACTTTTGTGAACATGGTTATTAATATGCAGGCACATTTGTGGAGACAAATGCTGCATCAGATTGAACAATTTCAGAAAGTTGTTTTCTCTGTTAAGATGAAATTGCAAGAAGTTGTAAATCTCAACAGAGACAACTTCTGCTCCATTTTGATGGTCATTGTCTACATTCAGAACATTCAGAGGCATTTTTCTGAAAAGAATCGTATCATCCACGTAGAAAAGAGGTTACACTGTGTGTTGATGCAGGTGGAGAAGTATGTCATGTTTTGCCTCTTATTCATGATGATGCTGTAGATGATATAGAAGTGGACACTGAGTCTGCAGATGAACAACACAGATGTAGGTGTTTCTCATGGCCATGTGATGAGTCTTGCAATGTAAGACAGATATCATTTGATGAAATCAAGAAATTTGTAAATCTTTTGTTGTAACTAAAGGACAGAAAATACAAATTGCTTGAGAACATTGATCACTGTGAAATGCATCCATATTCTGGGTTGATGGGCCATTCTTTGGCATGCTTGCACAGTGGGTCTGTGATTGTGTTTTCAAAATCTATTGAGTCAGGCATGCTGTTGCAAACTTTACACAGCTCGATCACTTGTCAGATGGTGATATGAAAGGTGCTGTTGTTCTCATCAGAGAAACACAATGAGACACATAACCTTTTGATGTAGTCTCAGAAGACAGTAGAGATGAAGATTTTTCTACTGTTTCTCTTAGGGAAACTGAGATTATTTGATCCTTTGGCAAGCATATTGCGAAGTTTGAATTGTCACAGTGACAGAAATTTGACTGTTTGGGTGTCATGTAAAAGACTCTTTTACAGAGAACACACCGTGAATGTTGATGTGGAGAACATTAAGTCATTCAGTGTCATATGGGGTCATTTGGTAGTGTACCTACTCCTACAGTCTAACTTTGACTTAGACCCAAAGGCTACCATGTGTAAACACTGCTTTAGGAAGATAAAGGTAATGAATTGCCTCCAAGGTCTGTTTTAAACAACATGGATGCTGATGTGACACCTCCAGAGACTGCTGCACTGAACATGTTTGAATGTTTTCTCACACAAACTATGAAACCATTCCAGAACATTCTGCAACTGAATACAAGGATGAGGAATGTGCCACAAAAGAGCTTGTAAAATCTCTAACAGATTCTATTATGCATCTTCTACTACCTCTTCAAGAGAATGTGGAAGCAATTTCTCATGAAAACAGCTTAGTGATTCTGGTTAATAGTGTCCCCACAAAGTCCAAAGTAATTTGGCAGGATGTTGTGAATATTGAGAAGGTGAAAAGTGCTCTAAGACATCTGAAGAGCAATAATCCTTTTTATGAAGCCTCGATATTGATGACCTTACCAACATGGGCATGCAGTTTAGAATAGTAGAGACAAGAAAGTCAATGACTGAGAAGGTTGATATCAGCACAAATGAGAATGTGTATGAACAATACATAATTCACCCTCTACACAGCAGGGATTCAGTTGGGTACAATATTGATCTCTATCAGATGAAACAGGTTAAAGGTAGTCCTCGCAGTGTCTGGGAGAGCACATTAGAAGCACAATGTGTTCATGATTTGTTCCACAAGGCAAAAGAGGACATTTGGATGCACTTGAAGTGCAGGTCCCTGATGCTGAGCACTGAGCATCTAGAGTGATGAACATGGCTGACAAATCCAGGAGGAATATTCAATATTTGTTCCACCTGCTATGAGAGAGTGAACTAAGTATATTCTCTGCATCCATAGCACATACTCTATGGTTGGCAGCTTCTTTGGATGGCTTGACAGTTACAGAGTTTCTGCAAAGGTTGAAAGAGAAGGATGAGACACTGCATGTTTACCTGACTTCCATCCTTTCTAGTATGCATGGTACTAAGGAATATTGGTATGAAAGACACTCTGAGGTCATGTGCATGCTTTGAGAGTATAGTGCAGCCACATGGTTTGTAACTCTAAGCTGTGCTGAATACAGTTGGAATTAGTTGATAGACCTACTAAAGTGTGTTAATGCTAATATGATGGGATTTCATCTATGACTCTCAGCGAGATGTGCTCACTTGACCCAAGGTCTGTCTCATAACATTTTCATCACCGTTTCCATGACATTTTGAAGTTCATTCTGTCAAGGAGAATCCAACTCTTGGACTTGTTGAGCACCATTTGTGGAGTGTGGACTCTCAAACATGTAGAGTTCCTCATAGCCATATGCTTCTGTGGATTAAGAATACTCACACATTGGCAAAATGATGATTCAGAAGTTCACAACTTTATCAAGTGGTATATTACTTGTCAAATGCCAAATACTTGTCACTTGTCAGAGGCAGTATAGCGCAGTGGTCTAAGGCTCTGAGCTGCAAATCTAGTGACATCCAGCAGACCAGACCTGGGTTTGAATCCCACAGCTTCCACTTGCATACTGTGTGACCCTGAGCAAGTCACTTAACCTCCTTGTGCTCCCAGATCGCTCTTGTAAAAGCTTTCAGCTTAGTGTGCTATACCTGGTTAAACAACAACTAAAAAAAAAAAAAAATATATGCCTGACAAGTATGAGAGTCCTACACTATGGAAGCTGGTACAGAAGTTCCAGCATCACCTGTGTAGCAAATATTGTCAAAATCTGGTTAAAAGTCATGCTCAGTGGTACACCAGATGTCACTTTGGATTCCCTAGGCTTGTGTGTGTGAGCAGGGGTGCATGAATGACTTATTCTCAGCAATGCATCATCACCTCAAAGCAAACGAGGGTATATGAGTTACCCAGAAAGGAGAATGAAGTGTACATTAATGATTACAGCCCTGTTCTACTTCTGATGTAGCAGGTCAATATAAATGTTCAGTGTTCAGTTTGTCACTGACAACTGTTTGGCTTTTGTAAAGTATGTGACTTCGTACATTACAAAACATGCACAAACAAGCTTGCAAGAACTTTGAGAGGAACTTGCAAACACCAGCAGATCCATTACATCACAGCTGTGGTCACTGGGATTGAAAATGCTATCACACAGTGAATGTGATGTATATGAAGTCAGCAATCATTTTATTGGGATGTGCTTGTATGGGAAATCTGATTCTAACTGGTTTCTCAGTGTGAACTACAAAGAGAAATGCAAGTGTATCCTGAAGCTTCATCAAGAGACTGAAGAATTGACAATAAGAAGGCCTTCTTCAAAGAATATTTTGAAGAATAATTTGATTGACACATACTACCCCAAGTGACACCATGCCATGGGAGACATGTGCTTCTTTGAGGTGGCTAAATGGTACAGTTACAAAGCTGATGTTGCAGCTGACCCAGTGAGAGATATTTTCAAAGTTATGGGTTTGGAATGTAGTCTTATGAAGAGCCAGAATCCTTGGTTGATTGACCTTTGTAAGCTAAGTTTGTCAACTGCTGAGAGCACAGAGCATTATTACTTTACTCTTGTTTTCTTGTTTAAGCCATGGAGGAATGAAACCTCACTGAAGGCTGACTGCGATACATATGAAGAGCAGTTCTCCTTGACATATGAGAACTTCAAATTCAAAACAGAGCAGTCAGAGGTGTACATTCACTGATTAGAGCTGAAAAAAGAACAGGTAGAAAAGATTAGGCAGCAACTAGAGGAAGATACTCCTGTGAATTCACAGGACAATATTGCTCTAGAAGGAGAGGGTGATCTTGGAGCACCTCTTCCAATTAATGATTCTGAAGTACTCATGGCAGAGGTGAAAAGTACAGTGCAGTATGGTTGTTGTGGTGCTGTGAATCAATGTCAAATGAAGGAACAATTGAACCAAAAGCAATATTTGTTTTACAGTGCTGTTACTGACTTAGTGAAGCATGGCATGCACCATCTCCAAGAAATTCTTTGAACAGATGATGGTGTTGCATTTGGAGGGAAGAGCATTGTGGTGTTTGGAGATCTTCTTCAACTTGTGCCCATAAATGGAGAACATATCTTTTCTGCATTGTCCATACAACAAGCAAAAAAGACTATAGAGTGCATTAGAGGCATCAACCTCTGGGAGTTCAACTATGTTGAGTTGTTTGAAAACATGCAACAGAGTGGTGATGTTGCCTGTAAATCATTGTTGAATGATGAATGCATCTGGAATTTATCATTTCCTAATGCTTGTCTGTTGAACACATGCAGCATCAGCACTGCTGGAACTTCTATCTCTGCTGCATGTGATATGTTCCTCAAAGTGCACTCAAACACTACCCGAATAGTGAGTCTCATGCTTCATCTTAAGCAATGTGTTAAGTTCAGTCAGGTAATGTTGCAGAGAGAGTGACAAAAAATCCTCACACTGCATGCAGTTGATGTCGTTTATGGTGTTTGCTTAAGTTGAACGATGGTAGCAAAATTTAATGAATGAGTAAATGAGCTGAAGTCTGATGGATCCCCTCACAGCTGATCTAGAGGCATTTCTTATGGTTCATAAGAATGAACATGTTATGTTATGTCGAAACCTTGATGTGGGTTGTGGACTGGTCAACTGTGCAATGGGTCACATTGTCGAGTTTCAGTGTAATGGCCAAAAGATATTTGTAGGGGCACTTGTTGTGAAGTGTGACTATATTGAACAGCCACAACCCATTGACAGAGCTACTGTCAAATTCCAAGTGATAAAAGATATATATGTGACCAGAAAACAGTTCCCCATCTATGTTGCATGTGCTGTTTCTATACACAAGTCACAAGGCTTAAGTTTGGATTCAAATGTGGCATGAGCTATGTTGCACTATCACATGTTAGGACTCTGGTTGGATTGTACATCATCAGTATTGCACCACAAAATCTTCAAGCTGAAAAGCAATATATTATAGAGTATAATTGACTGCAAACTCTGTACCAGCCCGATATGCCTCTAATTCCACTACCTATCGATATAGTACAACTTGATGCATCTGTAGAGGTTTCTGACACACCAAAGAGGAAAAGACCAAGCAGAGATGACTTTTCCTCAGTAAGTCATGAGAAGGAATGTGCTTCACATGATCATACCCACCTCCTAAGAAGTTAGTTGGCCTGACTGTTGTTCAAAAATTTGGTAAGAGTACTGGAGTGAACTGCTATGCAAACTCTGCAATGCACAAAGTTGTGAATGACTATTACAGTATGCACTGCAAGCCCATCGGTCCGCAGTGTGGACCGATGAGCTTGCAGCACATACTGTATGCTGTCATTCAGCAGACACACAGAGGTATGCAGGTGGGTATGCTGCCCGACAATGACTGGGTGGGGGGGAGCTGGGTGGGTTGTGGGTCCTGTGTGGGTGGGGGTGCCACTGGACTACCAGGGAAAGTACAAAAGGATATTTTGTGTGATTGGGGTTGCCAGATGGAGAGGGGGTACCACTAGACCACCAGGGTGTTTCAAAATAGGATTTCATGTTGATCAGGGATACAGGCAGGGAGGGGGTACCACTGGATCACCAGAGCAATGTTAGTTCACCAGTATGGGTGATCGGGGTTAGGGGAGGGGAGGGGGTACCATTAGATTACCAGGGACTATTGTGGGTGTTTGTGCATGGTGTTGGATGGGTTGCCTCCCACAGCTGGTGGCTGTTGTGTTGTACACTGCACTACAGCAGCCTGCCTGAGGGTGGCTAGTAGTTGATCCATTATTTACAGGCTCAACTTTGAACCCAGGTATGCAACACATCTCTGGGTTGTGTTGGCAGATGAACTGCACATCCCGGGCTGAATATTGTGATGTGCTCTATATGTACATGTGCTGTATATGCATTGATACACCCCCTGGAGATATGCCGCATACATTATCTTTGTGCCCTGGCACGTCGGGAATTGCACTGTGCATTTCCCCCTTTTGAATATTGCCCCGGGGTGCAACTCAGTTGCACAAAGCACAACTCCTTTGAATATCTTTTCCTGTATGTACAAAGATGTGTTGTCCTAAGTCACTGCAGTATAGTGAGTGTGTCCATGTATTGTGTATGAACAATGTTGTAGTGTATCAATAAATAAGCTGGTATGGCACAGTTGGTCAGATGTTGGTCTTTATGAGGTGCTTCTACGACCCATGAAGACAATCTGATAATTACTTGTAAGACTGTACACCTTGAACACGTTTAATTGTTAAGGTCTTGCATGAATGCAGAAGTGAATGCACAGTATCAGTGTGCTGTTCACTACTAGCACACTGTGTAATTACTCAACACAACTACAGTTGTAAAATGTAGCTCTGTGCTGTGTGTAACACATGCCAAATTAAATGAGCACATTTCTTTGTGATGCTAACACTAGTCTACTATGTTTTATCATGTTCCTTTACTACTAGTACTACTGTGTGTATTGCTGTACTTATACCAGTAGAACAAAATAACATTTTCAGTATTTTGATATTGGAAGTTATGAATGTTATATTTGTATATAAATGGCCTGCTATGTTTTTCTGTTTGTTATATTATGCTGATAATCTCTTCTTAAAAGTTTTGTTCTACTGTATGTGTTGTTTCTTATGTACTGGTACTGGGTTCTCTTAGAAATTAGTATCATACAATAAGCGTGTCCTGTTCTTAGCATAGTGAAAGTTTCACTATGTATTTCAAAATGCATCATTAACTGTCACTGGCATTGTTCTTAGAAGTTTCTATTTATAGTTCCATATAATTAGTAATATTACACAGACAGTGTATTGTAAATAAGTTTTTTTCTACTGTATGTGTTCTTTCTTATGTGCTACTTATAGGATCTGTTTGAAATTGATATCATTTAGTAAGGATGTTACACTGTTAGTACACTGAAAGTTTCATTATGTATTTAAAATTATTGTTAAATATCACTGTTCTTGTTTTTAAAAATTCATACTGAGACTTGTAAAACAAGATGCTTTACCTCATATGTACTAATATACTAACATACTAATTGCCAGCAGATTAGGCCTTATGGTCTATCGAGTCTGCTCGAACCTTATATTCCTAGTTGGGTGCCAAGGCCCTCTACCCCCTTGTGTTCCAGAAACCCCTATCATCCATCCCCACCCCCCTGGGTCAGGCCATCATCTGATACATCCACTTTCTGTGTCTGTCCCACCCTCTCTTGAAGCCCTCCACTGTGGATCTCTGAACCAGCTCACCAGGCAGTGCATTCCAAGGGCCCACCACCCTCTCAGTGAAAAACCTCCTCCTCTTTTCCCCCCTCATCCTTCCACCTTCCAACTTCAAACCATGCCTCTGGTGATACCTCCCTGCTTTAGTCTAAAGATCTCCTCCATGTTTACCCTATTAATTTCCTTGAAGTACTTGAAGACCTCAATCATGTTCCCCCTGTCTCTCCTCTCCTCCAATGAAAACAGGTAGGTAGCTCAACTTATGTTCCTGTTTTTTCTTAGGAGCACATTTATTAAGGAGTCTGGTGTGGAATTTTCCAAGTGCAATCTTGTAAACACTTTTTCATAGTTTCAGGATGGCAGCTGAGATGTGTTTCCTCTTTACTCTGGTTCTTTTTTCATGCACTTGTTTTGTTTTGCCCACTCTAGGAACAGGGACTTCAACCTACCTGGGGTGGATTGGAGCACTCCAACCACCATGAGTGCAAAGGAGCAGATCATGCTAGAAGAATTTCTGGACAGTTTCCTGGTGCAGTTGGTACATGAGCCAACTAGATTGGAGAGGACTCTGGCCCTGGTACTTTCAAATGGAAAGGCTGTAAGAGAACTGGGGGTGGAGGACTCTCTGGCTGGGAGTGACCACCACTCGGTGTGGTTCACGCTCAATATGAGTAGGGAAACAGGGGGTGCAGGAACCAGGGTGATTGACTTTAAAGGGCTGGACTTTAAAAGGATGGGGGACATTTGGGGTAGGTATCCGGCAGGATTTCAACCAGACATGGGTGCTAGTCAAAAATTGGATATTATTAAAAAAAGGTCTGACAAAGGCCACTGGAACTTGTACAAAGACAAGGAGTAAGAAGTGAAGGGCAAAGAAGCTCAGTTGGTTGACTTGAGAGATTATGGAGGGGGTGAGAACCAAAAGGAAGACATTTCAGAAGCTCAAGACATCAGGAGGAGGGATTGACAAGGATAAGTATACAAAGAAGTCCAGGGAGATCACTAGGCTAGTCAGAGTGGCCAAGGCTTCAAGAGAGCCGAGACTGGCACAGGGTATTAAGGAAGGAGAAAAGGACTTCTTCAGATACATTAGAGAAAGAAAGAAGAACAAGGACCTAATTGTGAGGATTAGGAAGGACGGAAGGGGGGATGGAGAAAGGGGTGGATCAGGCAGAGGTGTTACATGAATACTTCTGCTCTGTGTTCATGAAGAAGAAAGGGGCAGATACCCAAGGGAAGGGTGGAGTAGGTAGTGGAGGAAGGGGGTGACTGATGTAGGGATTATAGAGGACAGGGTCCTGGAAGGATTAAGGACACTGATGGTGGACAAGGCACCGTGACCAGATGGCATTCATCCTAGGGTACTCAGGAAGCTAGTGGAGATCCTGGCAAGACCACTAGCTGCCCTGTTTAATACCACTCTGGACACAGGATGTGTACCACAAGACTGGAGGATAGCCAATGTAGTACCCATTCACAAAAGTGGCCCTAGGAATGAACCAGGCAACTACAGACTAGTGAGCCTCACATCAATTGTGGGGAAGCTCATGAAGACAATCCTAAATGAGAGGCTAGTAACCTTTTTGGAGGATAATGGTCTCCAGGATGGCCAACAACATGGGGTTGTCTTGGGCAGATCCTGACAGAGAAATCTAATTGAATATTATGACTGGGTGACCAGGGAGCTGGACAGGGGCCATGCAGTGGATGTCCTGTATTGGAACTTCAGCAAGGCCTTTGATTCCATTCGGTGCTGCATGGGATGTTGGGAGGGGAAGCTGAAATACATAGGGGTGGGAATGAAGATGGTCAGATGGATCATCAACTGGCTGAATGGAAGGCAGCAAAGGGCGGTGGGGGGAAACTTTCATCACCAAGGGAAGTGATGAGCTGGGTTCCCCAAGGGATTGGTACTAGGACCAGTGCTGTTTTGAAAATACATAGCTGATAACTCACATGGGATAGTACTAGGATCAGTCTGTTTGCTGACAATACAAAGATGGGAGCTGTGATAGATGACACTGAAGGGTGGAAGGGGCTGCAGGAAGCCTTGAACAAACTACAGGAATGGTCAGAAACATGGTAGCTGGGGTTCAATGCCAAGAAGTGCAATGTACTGCATTTCAAAGATAAGAACCAGGGAAGGAGCTATCAGCTGCGAGGGGTGCAGCTGGGAAGCACAGAGGAGGAAAAGGATCTGGGGGTACTTATAACAGGCAGCATGAACAACTCAGCTCAGTGCAGGAAGACGGCAGCAAAAGCCAACAGGATGCTGGGATGTATAGCTATGGGAATCTTCTCCAGAAAGAGGGAAGTGATCCTTCCCTTGTTCAGATCTCTGGTCAGGACACACCCGGAGTACTGTGTGCAGTACTGGTTCCCATTTCTGAAGAAGGATATCAAATTGTTGGAGGGAGTGCAACGTAGGGCAACAAAGTTGATCCAGGGATTGGAAGGAAAGTCCTACGGGGATAGATTGGGTGAGCTGAACATGTACTCCCCGGAGGAGAGGAGGGATAGGGAGATATGACTGAAACCTTTAAATACATTAAGGGGATTAATAAGGCTAATACAGTTGTGATGTTTCAGCTTAGAAGAAGGAGGGATACAAGAGGGCATCATCTGAGACTGGAGGGGGAAGATTCAAGAGGGAAATCAGGAGACACTTTTTCACTGAATGGGTGATGGACAGGTTGACTACTCTGCCCGAGGAGGCGGTATCCTGTAAAATGGTGGGTCATTTTAGGAGGGTTGGGACAGGGTGAGGGGAATTGTGATGAAGTGGGGTGGGAGGGTGGGAGTGGGACAACTGCAAGTTGAGAGGCTAGCTGCACAACATAGCAGACTTGATAGGCTATAAGGCCTGCTTCTGCTGGCATTTTCATATGTTCGTATGTTCTAATTTGTTCCAATTTGAATTGGCTTTTTTCAAATTTTTTTTTTTAAACTTCATTGCTTGTGTTTTGTGTCTTCCTTTATACTACGTTACAGTTTTAAGTACATTTCAAATGTTGTAGTTTTTTTAACATTTCTCAGTGATATTTAATGTGTATGGCAAAACAATATATTATATTTTTTATTTATGGTTTAACACAGGTCATAATTTCTTACTGTATGTGTAAAACAACAATGTGACACCATGCAAATATAGCATTGGTATGTTGGAATATGGAAATATGAACAGCATAGGAAATAGACAATAGTGGATGACCAACTGTGCATGAACACTGTGTACTGTCACAGATAGGGTCTGATTCCATCTGACCTTGAGAGTGAAACTCGAGAGGTCAGTGAGAATTAAACGTACATTGTGACAGAACACAGTGGTTGTGTATCAGGTTGTTTAGCCTGTATTTTTTGGTGTTGTATAGTATAATGTCAAATGTATGCACTGTAGTTCTTTAACTTTCAGAAGACAACTCACTTGCATAGGGTCTACAGGTTTTAGAATGCTGTTGTACAATAGAAGGGCACAATGACATGGCATGAACTTTGACCTGTGGAACAATGGCATTTTGAAAGAGATGGAATTGTTTATAGAACAGTTCTCCTCTATACACTATTGGTTACTAGTTAATACAGAAGGAAATATATAAGGGTAGAATTATTATTTATTATTTGTCTAACATTTGAATTCTCAAAAAGAAAGGACATTCATGGCAAAAACATTTGTTAATGCATAAGTTAGGGCTCATATTAAAGCAACAAAAGTATGGAAATGTGGTTTTAGGGTTTCCAGCCCTAACTCTGCATCCACCGCCACGTACACAACACACAAGCAGTGGAAGGGCCAAGGCAACAGAAGCAACCAGACACAATTGTCATCAGGTAAGACAAACAACATGCACAGCACACATACATCATCATAGTTCACCAGGTGTATAAGGTACACTGCCATGCCAGTGTCTAGGGGGAACACCTGCATGCTGGGCACAATAGGGGAGGTGCTACTATGAGTACCGCACCCCAAAGTGCTCACTGCAGTCCTACTGGGAGGCTGCTGGGGTCATGTGTTTACTAGAGACCAATCTGTAGGGCAGATATGGGGGGCTCAGTTGAGCCTCCTGGCTGCACTGGTGTGAGAAGTGGTGTGCCTCCACCATGTTTATTTAGTGTTTGGTGCCCACTGTGGCACCACTGCTTGACTGAATGCCCCCCCACTCCCCAAACTGTCTGTGGCACTGACATCAACACATGTGTTCTTCTAATTGGAACCTCTTTCACTGAATTGTGGTGTTAGCATTTGAAAAAATGAGTTGCAAGTGTTTTATTTCAACATTTTCAAATTGTCTTTTGTGTCTTTTTCTTGCTTGGGAATCCTTTTTTGTAAATTGTGAAAAAAGAACACGAAAAAAAAAATCTGTTTTGCAAATTGTGTAAAAAGAATGTGACTCGGAATCCCGTTTTGCAAATTTGTGAAAAAAGAACATATAAAATGATAGAGCCATTTTCTTACAAGTCCACAGTTTGGAACTTTGGTCCAAAACCTTCAGGGTAGGAAGTGCTGGCCCCACAGATGTGCCTTTTGTTGACTTGGTGATACCATATTCGATTTGTCTGGAGTTATATGGGATTGAAATTTTTCCTTCATTTCCCACAGGATAAGATTATTATGTCAGGTATTTTTTGTCACTCTGTGGTGCAGAAATGGTTTGCAAGTAAGATGACAGTGTATGATTACGCTTCAGCTATGTAGCCATGGTTGTACATGGCATGGAAAGTTCTATGCTTCTGTACTCTTGTGTATGTTGTCCCCTTAGCTGCTAAGTGTCTTTTATGTTTTAACAGCCTTCATTAGTACTCCTTTCCCACAACCCCTGCCCAACAGTGCAGTGCTATCAATACACTTGAGGTATGTATGCATGGAAGCAAAGGGCCCAATGAGCCGTGTGCTTCCAGGGCCACATGTACAGTATGTTGTGCAACATCCACACTGTGTTTACTATTTTTCCACTGAGTTAGGTTCCCCTCCACAGATGCCTCCAACCCCCCAGCCCCACCCCACAGTGCAGTGCTTAAAATACACTACAGGTATAAACCATTACTTTGTTGAGACTAGGACAGCGATATGTGGTCTTCTACAAAGTGTCTCTGTATTCAGTATCTTGACCTGCTCGACCCCAGCAACTTCTCAGGAGGACTGTAGTGAGCCATTTAGGGTGTAGTACCCACAGTGGACCATCCCTCATGGTGCCCAGCATGCGGGTGTCCTCCCAAGATACTGGCAAGGAAGGGTACCTCATACACCTAGTGGACCATGATGAGGGATGTGTGCTGTGTATGCTGTTTGTCTTACCTGATGATGACTGTCTGGTTGCTTCTGTTGCCTTGACCCTTCCACTGGTTGTGTGTGTTGTGTGGGTGGGAAATGCTGAGTTAGGAGTGGAAATCCTAACACTGCACTTCTATACTTTTGTTGCTTTAATATGAACCCTAACTGATGCACCGTTGGCACCATCATCAAATGGTTTGAGTCCTATTTCTTGGACAGAGTGCAGTGGGTGGTGATAGGGAATTTCTCCTCCTCCCCAATGCCTCTGTCTTGTGAGTACCTCAGGGTTCAATCTTGTCACCAATGTTGTTCACAATGTACATGCTGTCTCTGGGAGAGATCATCAGACAATACAGTGTGGAGTTTCACTGCTATGCAGATGACACCTAACTGTATTTGTCTTTTGCACCCAGAATATCGGGCATGGTTGACATGCTTAACATCTGTCTGGCAAAAATAAATGACTGGATGACTTCTAGCTGGCTGAGACTTATTGGATACTACTGGATTGAATGGGACAAAAGAAGACGTGAGCCCATCAAGATTGTCCCTCTCATCAGAGGCACATTATTTACCCAGATATTTGAGAAGTAAGTCACACATCTAGATGAGAATTAAAGACTTCAAAGCTGGATATATTAACCAACTCTTGTGGTAAGGAATTCCAATATTTTGCAGCTCTTACAGAAAAGAACTTATCATGCTTATTTGTAATGGCCCATTCAACCACTAATTGTTGGTCATGAAGTCTACCCACAATATGTTTATTAGCTAGAACAAGGCCAGACTGATCCATCAATATGGGTGACTTCAATATTTTGTGAGTAAAAAGAATATCCCCCTATGTCTACACATATCAAGCGGGTAAAGGCCTATTTCTTTTAAATGGGATTCATAACTAAGTAAACTTAATCAAGGAATAATTTTTGTAAATCGTCTCTGAACCTGTTCTAGATGAATAATATTTCCTTTGAGATAAGGTCTCCAAAAAGGGGATCCAGAGTCCAAATGGGGCCTAACATAGGCAATGTACAGGGGCACTAAGCAATGTTCAGTCTTGCTAATAAATGTTTTTCTGATTTGTTTCAAAAGAACATTGGCTGATCTTACCACTTTATTACAATGGTGATTTAGATTTAGGTTAGTATCAATTGTGATGCCTAAATCTTTTTCTTGTGAAATCTGTTTCATCTGAACGTTGTTTAAATAATATTTATTTTGTGGATTTTTGTTGGCAAAGTGAAGGACAGAGCACTTATCAATATTAAATACCATAGAATTACTCTGTGCCCATGTTTCAGTATGGAGAAGATCCAATTCAAGTCATTTAATGGATGTAAAAGTGTCAACTCTACCTCCCAAATTAGTGTCATCCATGAATTTAGAAAGATGATTATTATGAGACACAATCATATTTCCAATAAATATATTAAATAGAGTGGGTCCCAGTACAGAGCCCTGTGGAACTCTGTTAGTCACTCGGCTTGGATTTGATAGTGACCCATTTATTCTTACCCATTGGGTCCTATTTTGCAACCAATTTGAAGTCCAATTGACTAGGTATGATGAAAAACTGAGTTTAAATAGTTTGTTAACTAGTAAGGAGCGAGATATTTTAGCCTGGCTAAGACTGAGATGCTGATGATTGAGCCTGGTCATGGGCATGATGGGTTGCCACAGGGGGCCTGACTCTGGACTTGTTCTGGGATCTACTCCATTGGTGGTTTCTCCAAGGGTTCAAAATCTGGGTGTGATCCTTGATTGCAGATTGACCTCTGAAGATCAGAAGTCAGCTGTAGTCAGCAGTGGTTTTTACCACTTGTGGAACATTGCCTGTATTAAGCCCCTCATTCCACCTGAGGGCCTGCTGACACTAGAACATGCCTTTGTGATTTCTAGGCTTGACTACTGTAATGCTCTGTACATCAGGGTCATGGGAGGGACCCTCCATGGGCTGCACCTAATGTAGAATGTAATGGCCTGGTTATTGACAGGCCTTTTGAAGTCCAGTCATGTAACCCCAATTCTACATGCTCTGCACTGGCTGCCAGTCAGGTGGAGGGTCCTTTTTAAGGTGGGTCTTCTCACCTCTAAAGCCCTATATAGGCTGGGTCCTGGTAATATGTCTGAGCTCCTGACAATACTGTTCTCTGCTTGCTCCCTCCGTTCGTCCTCGAGGGGCCTCCTGGACATTCTCAGGGTTTGGCTCAAGACCTCAGGATATTGTGCTTTTAGTGTCTCTGGGCAAACCCTGTGGAACTTACTTCCACCTGCTGTCCAGGAGGCTCCCTTGATTGAGGTGTTTAAGGAAAGGCTAAAGGCCCACCTCTTCAGCCTGGCCTTTGACTGCTGATACCATCCCTAGCTTTGGCCATTTCCTAAAGATTGACTTCTAGAAACCTCAGTTGTACTGAATTTTAATCTTGTTATATTTTTAAATGATGTTTTATTATGGTTTATTTCCTGCTGTATGTCCTTGTTTATGTTCAGCGCTGAGAGCCTCTGGGATTGGGCACCTTATAAATAAAATTGCCTATCTATCTCTCTCTCTCTCTCTCTCTCTCTCTCTCTCTCTATATATATATATATATATATATATATATACACACAAAATCACACATGCACCCACAATGCAAAGCATCATGGGCTGCATATGCAAATCATCACAGAATATTATGCTAGTTCAACTTTAGCAACTTTGCAATGGCAGCCCTTTGCAAACTGTATGAGAGGCCTTTCAGCACCATGCATTTTTGTTTAAAGTTGAACTAGTATAATATTCTGTGGTGATTTGCATATGCAGCCCATGATGCTTTGCATTGTGAGTGCGTGTGTGATTTTGTATTTCTTTGAAACTTGGGTTCCTGGCCAAATGCCCTTTATGGTAACCATTGCCTCAGTGCTTGCACACAGAGTCTTTGTCTCATATATATATACATATATATATATATATATATATACATATACTGTGTGTGTGTATATATATATATATATATATATATATATATATATATATATATATATATGAAACAAGTTGCACAGACCTCAATAATGCAAAGCATCATCAGACACATATGTGAATGCCCATGAATTAATTTGGACTGGTTCAACTATTTTAAGCAGAATTGCATGGTACCAGAAGGCCTCACAATACAATCAGCAAAGGCTGAGAACAGCAGATACAGACACATATTTCATCCTCATTTGGACTCATCAGTGTGCCATGTCTGTACCTCAGCCCAGGGAGACATAGCCAGCCACACTATAGGGGATCTTATTGGTCTGGGTCATGGTCAGCCCAAAGTAGAGAGGGAAAAGAACAACAAAAGAACCCCAGAGCAAATGCACTGGGGCAAGGGTTATACATAGATACATAGATACATAGACAGTGTCGGCAGATAAGGGCCTATGGGCCACCCAGTCTGCCCATTTCAGCTTGTGAGTTCAGTTTGTTTTCCTAGAAGTCTGTTGCTCCTTACCCCTGACCTCCAGAATTCCTTTATGTCTATCCCATGCATTCTTAAATCCCGTGATTGTTTCAGCCCCCACCACTTCTCTGGCAGGTGTTCCACTTGTCCACCACCGTTCTGTGAAGAAATTCTTTCTCATGTTTCCTCTGAATCGTCCTCCCTCCAACTTCATCCCATGCCCTCTAGTCCTGGAACATCTTTTTCGCTTAAAAATAGTGTTTTTCCTGCATCCTGTTCTTCCCTGTAAGATACTTGTATGTCTCTCTCATATCCCCTCTCTCCCTCCTCTCCTCCAGGGAGTACATGTTCAGTTCCTTCAACCTGTCTTCATAGGACTCGTGATGCAATCCATGCACCATCTTTGTTGCCCTCCTCTGAACCTTCTCTACCCTGTCTATATCCTTACGTAGGTATGGTCTCCAAGAACTGTACACTGTACTCAGGTGGGGCCTCACTAGTGTCTTGTATAGCGGAATTATGACCTCCCTTTTCCTGCTGGTGATGCCCCTGCCTATACATCCCAGCATCCTATTTGCTTTACCTGCTGCCTTGTCACACTGTTTCCCTACCTTGAGGTCATCAGAGATGACAACCCCAAGATCCCTTTCCTGCTTGGTGCATGCTATATCCTCACCCCCCAACTGATATATTGTGCCAGGGTTTTTGTGCCCCATATGCATTATCTTGCACTTCTTTGCATTGAATTTCAACTGCCAAACCCCTGACCATTCTTCAAGTTTCTGCAGGTCGCTTCTCGTTCTGTCTACACCCTCTTGTGTATCAACTCTGTTACAGATCTTTGTGTCATCTGCAAAGAGGCATACCTTTCCCTCCAGACCCTCTGCGATCTCACCTATAAAGATGTTAAAGAGGACTGGACCCAGTACTGAGCCCTGAGGTACTCCACTAATAACCCCCCTTTCTTCGGACTGTGTTCCATTCACTATTACTTTCTGTGTCCTGTTGTGCAGCCAGTTTGCTACCCAGGCTACCACCCTGGGACCCACTCCCAGGCTGGCTAACTTGATTATTAATCTTTGTGTGGGACTGTGTCAAATGCCTTGCTAAAAGTCTAGGTAGGCCATATTCAGCCCTCCTGGCCTATTGCTTTGGTCACCAGTCGAGTAAATCAATTAGATTCATCTGACATGACCTTCCTGCTGTAAATCCATGCTGCTTTGGGTCTTGTGCCCCACTGGCCTCTAGGTACTCAACAGTTCTTTCTTTCAGAAGTGATTCCATCATTTTCCCTACCACTGAGGTCAAACTTACAGGTCTGTAGTTTCCTGCTTCTGCCTTGCTCCCACTTTTGTGCAGGGGAATCACATCTGCCCTCCTCCAGTCCTCAGGCACCACCCCATCCCACCATGATCTGTTAAAAAGCGTGGTCAGTGGTGTCACTAGGTCCTCCCTTAGTTCTTTTAGGATTCTGGGGTGAATCTCGTCAGGCCCCATTGCTTTGTCCACCTTGAGTTTTAGGAGTTCTTTCAGGACTCTTTCTTCTGTGAATGGACTGGTGTCAACCCCTCTAACCAGAGTGCTTCTATTGTCTGGTTTAGGTAACTCCTCCTCATCTTCTTTTGTGAATACTGAGCAAAAGTATTCATTCAGTATCTCTGCCTTTCACTGTCTCCTCTGCCCACCTCCCTCTCCTTTATTAATCTTCACTATCCCTCCCTTAACCTTTCTATGCTCCCTAATGTACCTATAAAAGGTTTTATCCCCCTTCTTAACTGAGTTGGCTATTTTTTCTTCGGTTTGGGCCTTTGCTAGTCTGACTGCCTTCCCCACTTCTTTCTGCTTTAATTGATACATTTCCCTGTCATGCTCCTTCTGTGATTCCTTATACTTTTTGAATGCAGCCTTTTTCTCCTTAACCTTCCCTGCCACCTCGTTTGAAAACCATAGTGATTTTTTACTCCGCTTTGTTTTCTTCATTTGCTTCACACAAAGGCTTGTTGCCTCTATGATGGCAGTTTTGATTTTTCTCCATTGTTCTTCCACCCCTCCTTTTTGGTCATTTGCTAGTGAATTTTTCAGGTATTCACCCATTTTGCCAAAGTCAGCTCTTCTGAAGTCCAGTAGCCTTGTTTTTGTGTGGCTTATCTCCATGGTTGTGCTCATTGTGAAGCACACTGTGCAGTGGTCACTTGTTCCCAGATGTCTACTGACTTCTAAATTTGTGATCCTCTCTCCATTTGAGAGTACCAGGTCTAATATTGCCCCCTTCTGTAATTGAATAAAGCCCCCCCCAGCTACACTGGCCCCCTCATGTCCTTTAGAAAAAATTAAACCCAAACTCCCAGGTGTCTAGTGGTTCCCAACCAGGCTGCTCACCAAACCCAAATTATTCTCCCTGGTGTCTAGTGGTCCCCCCCAGTCAGTCACTGGCTGTGATTGAACAAACTCCCCCACACCCAATTACCCTGGCCCCCATGTTTTCTTTTATTGCCAAGAGGACAGTTGCCTTAACCATATGGTGCCCGGGCCCATGTAGGGGCAACCCTGTACTTTTCATTCCATTGTTCAGGTGTGTTGCATAACAGCACCATCCCCTCACCCTTACCCCATCCAGATGGGTCACTGAGATCACCCTGGAACGGAACTTAGCAGCACCGGATCACAAAGCATACCCATTTGGTTCAAGAGTGTCAGTACACACAAAATGTGTTAACAATTATACACACATATATATATATATGTGTATATATATATATATATATATATATATATATATATATATATATATATATATATATATATATATATATATATATATATATATATATATATATATATATATATATTAGAAAAAAAAATCAATTTAATGCATCAGTTAGGTTGTTCCACAGTGACAAAAAGTGAGGAAATTGATGTTAGGGTTGAAATCCCTTTGCACCCTCCAGCCCACCCCCTAATTGGAATTGGGGTGCACGTTGTGGTCGTCGGTCCTAACTCTCACCACATCACATGTGGAAAGAAGCTGAGGAATAGGAGAATGGGGTGAGAGTTAGGACTGATGACCCCAATGCGCACCCTGATTCCAGTTGGGGGTGGGCTGGAGGGGTGCAAAGGGGGTTTCAACCCTAACATCAAATTTCCTCACTTTTGTCACTATGGAACAACCCTAACTGATGCATTAAACAGAGTTTTTTGCCTCTAATTTCCCTTCTTTTTGAGAATGATAAAGAGAAATAGTGAATGTAATGCAGCGGTGGGAGTGTGGGGCCCTATGGGCCCTGTGCTCCCGCCATGTGATCTCTTGTCACATAGTAACATTGTGCCCTCAAACGCAAATTGTAATACACATGGTGATGCAAAGCAAAATAGAAATAGAAACAGTACTGTAGACAGAAATGTTAAAAACAATGCAAATGCAATCGCAAATGAAAACACAATGGGTAACGCAGATGGTGGCATAGACGTGAAAGGTAAGTGAAATGGGTACGGAGCCGCAAGCGGAAATGGTAATGGTAACAGTAATGTAAGCTTACAGGCTGGTTTTCCCCAAAAGCTGCATAGAGAAAGAGAGTGAGTACAAAGAATGTATGCAAAATAATGACTCGGAACAGAAAATGAGGACTTGAAATAGTAAATCGCTTATATCTCAGGAACCGTAAGACATAGAAAAAATGTTTAAAAGTCATATGAATTATCACTTTCCTGGCTAGTGTTGTACTTAGACTGCACTAGGAGGCTAAGCACTTTTATGACAAAAAGTCCGTATCTCGCACCGTTTCTGAGATACGGGCCCTGAAAGGTGTGGCAAATGCTATAATGTTATCCTATGAGAAAAAAACAGAAGTTTGGAGTACCATAACTTTGCCTCCCTGTAATATTTTTTCACCAAACTACTGAAAGGCACATATGTGGGATGTTGGCTGTGTTCCCTGCAAATTTCAGCCCAAAAGACCAAACCGTTATTTTGCAGCAGGGCACCAAATGATTGCTGCAATGCATCGTACGCCGTAATGTTATCCTATGGGAAAAAGTGTCAAATGTGGAGTTCCGTAACTTTGCCGCTGTGTAATATTTTTTCAACAAAACACTGAATGGCATGTCTGTGAGATGTCGGCTGCATTCCCTCCAAATTTCAGTCCAAAACTCCTAACCATTCTTTTGCAGCGGGGTGCCGAAGAATTGCAGTCCTTTTCCCACAGCCTAGACAAGTACTGTCACAATTTGCAGCTTTGCAAATTGTTCGACATGTCATGAAGTCGTGAGTAACTTTAAGAGTACTTTTTCCAGAAATCTGAAAACATATTTCTGGGGTGTTTACCCCAAAATAAAGACATGGCTAGCATCCTCAGGGTCCGACTAGGTGAATGCAAAAAGAATTAGGTTGCTAGAGGGTCCCAAATTTAAATGCCAAGCATTTTTCTGATCACCAACTGAAGACAAAATGGCAGATTTGTGACAGGAAAAAGGGCCATTTTCGAAAGTAAAAACTGCATTTGCGACACTGTCGAACTTTTTAACTTTTCCCATTGACTTAAAATGGGAACTTGTTTTTTGAATAACTTTTGAACCGTTTAATATTTTTTCATGAAATCTTTGAAAGGCACATCGGGGACACTGGCCACACATTCCCTGAAGATTTCAGACTGGTCACGTAAACCGTGCGACCTGTAGGTGCGACCGTAGAATTCCAAAAAAGGGTAAACGCATGCACAGATCACTCTTAATACCCAGCAGCCGTATATCTGACTGGTATGAAACTTGGCAGATCCCAAGGTGTATGGGTCTTGATCATGTATTCCAAATTTCAGACAAATCTGTTGAACGGTTGCAAAGTTATTAAGGTGCAGAATTTTGGGTTTAACATGTACATGGCTCCTCAACCCTAACTATGGTAGCACTACAGTGCTACCATAATTATATATATATATATATATATATATATATATATATAAGATATTGCGATGGTGGACCGTGGAATAAACTAGTTATTTTCATAAGTCCCCAGTGACCTCGGGTAACCTCACGAGATGGCGTAGCATAGCGGAGCCATGAGTGATTTACTCTGAGATCACCGGGACATGTGAAAATAACTAGTTTATTCCACGGTCCACCATCGCATGCGCGATTTATGCAATGGGTTTGGGTGATGTTTATGGATGTTTCTGGTTGAACTGTGTGTGGTATGTAATTTTTTTGATGGATGACTATTTGGTTTTCATGGTGGAAGGTTTTTTTTATTGCTGTGTGAATGGGTGTGTGGTTGTAGGATTTGATTGGTTGTAGTGGCTGGAGAGTGCTTGGTGTGATGTGATTGGCTGATAGCGTGGGAAAGTAGTTTTGATTGGCTGGAGGGTGTGTCTTACAGTGGGAGGGTTGGGTGATTGATGTGCATGTGAATTACTGTGATTGGGTGTCGTGTGGTGGGCGTGCTTTGTGATTGGTTGGTGGGCGTGGCTGAGATTTGTGGCGCAGTTTCGGGAGAAAGGAGTTCGAGGAGGATGTGCTGTTGGATTGCTCGAGGTGGCGGCCTTTTGGAGAGTGGGACTTCGTGTTTGGTGTTGCTGGAGAGCGTTGCGTTGTTGTGGGCATCAAAGTACTACAGCATCGGTCAGTGGCTGTATGGAAGAGTTTGAGGAGGACACTTTGGATTTTAGTCGTGGTGTGCTGTTTTCTTCGTTGATCGACCATGGAGGAAGATTTCGTGAAGATCTGAAGAATTTGGAGTGGTATCCTGTTTGGGTGTTTCATTTTTTGTTCGAGATTGATGTATTGGGGCTTTTTTTGGGGCAGCTGCATTTGTAAAGGTTTTATTTTATTTATTTTTTTGGTATGTCGGACTTTGGCTTGGTGGATTGGAAGGAACAAGACTGAGAAGGTAAGTTTTTGCAACATTTATTGAAGAGAAAAACAAACAGCATTTATTTTTGTTGTACAGAGCAGAATTTTCATAGTTTAGAACACTGTATGGGTTTCTGTGATTTTTGCAACTTGCAGTAAAGAGTTCATTTTCAGAAAAGAAGAGTTTTGTAGAAGATTTGGGTATGGGGGTTGAGGTGGGGTAAGGGTAGTGGGGTGAGGGTTAAGTTTATTTTTGTGTTGTAGTCCATAGGGTTTGATAGAGTATTTTTGCTGTGTAGAATGTGTATTTATTTTCCATTTTCAGTTAATTCAGATCGTCTTTCCGCTAGTAGTTGGTCTGTATTCCAAAGATGGTGAATATCCAGGATGTGTTTTGAAGAAAGGAAAGTCCAGTTTTTGTTCGAAATTTGTTCTAGTTTGCGAGCCTTCATTTGACTTTTTTTGCTTGTAGGTTCAGGTTATTAAGAGGTTTTTTTTCTTATTTTTACAGTATTTCAAAAGGAATGTTTGGGTCTGCACAGATCTTCTTTCTGGCTTGAAAGTATTTTTGTAGGAAGGTGAATTATTGTTCAGGTCTTTTTCTTTGTATTCAGATCTTGTCTTCATTTCTAGAGGTTTTGATATTTATTCATCGAGAATATATGGTCGTTTGCAACTTTATTCAGAGTCGCTGTCACTATCTAAAACCATCGGTCTTTTCTTAGCGTAGCTGTCATACTTATTACCTGCATGGGGGAAGAGCATTATGTTTTGGTTTGTAATGTGAGTGGTGTTTGGAAGGGTGGAAGTGGTGGTGATGGGTGGGTATTGGGTGGGAGGAGGGTTTTATGTAGTAGTTTTGTGAATTTGTTGGTAGTGTAATTATGCTTACCTTGAATTATATATTGATGACTTGCCTTGCATGTATGGTGGGTTTGCTGATGCAGGTTCTAAGTAGGTCTTTGTAGTTGGTAGGAATAGTGGTCAGTTGTTGTTGACAGGAAGGTTTGGATTGTGGAGTCTGATCGCCACTTAGTAAAGTGCTTATTTCGTGTTGTTTGGAGTCATTGAGCTTTGAATATTCGTTGAGGCTTTGGAGCTGTTTGTGGCCTGAAATTTGTATGATTTCGGTTGGTGGTATTCCACTGTCCACTAATTTTTGTACCAGGTGCTTTCGTACAGAATGGTTAGTTAAGCGTTTATCAGTTTGTATGCCTGCATTTGTAACCATGTTTTTGACAATAGTGGAGAGCTTATTAATACCCACAGGCTAATTTTTAAACCATTTGTGTACTTTTGATGTTTGTATGTTGTTGTTGATAGCTAAGAAAAACGATGCTTCAGGGTGGTTACTTTGGCTGGGTCTGTGGGTACTGTAGAGTTTGTAAATGGTGACTGAGCATCTAGTAGGATTTTGTTGTAGTTCGTATGCTCGTGGCTTTAGTTTTCTGCATTCTTTTGGGTTAGAACCTTGTCTAGTTTTAGTTTGACGTTCACTGGTATACTGGAGGTAGAACAGTCCGTTTTCATCTTTTTGCATGATGATGTCTCCCCATTTGACTGCTCTCATTTCCGTTATGCCTCTGACACCAAAGTATAGGCTAACTATTAACCACATGGTGTTAAGCAAGGCATCAGGGCTGTGTGGGCCTAGTTGTTGAGTGTCGTATAGTTTGTTGATAAGGGAATCTGTGAGCTCATCTGCTGCTTTTGGTCTGTTACCCTTGCCATAACTTTTGAGGCGCTTTTGTTTGCACTGCAGAATTTCTCTGGTTGTGAGAAAGCAGTTGATGTTGATAGAGATTCTGGATAGCGTTTGTGTTTTAAATATCTTTCAACACTCTGGAATGTGGACACGTAGTGTTAAGGGCTCATAGGGTTCCATCTTTTCTGGTGGAGTGCATGAAAAAGGTAGCAAGTAATTTATCCAGGTTTACTGGTGTAATGGTTTCAAGCAGAGTTTCTATATTGTGCTTTTCTTTGAGGTATTTTTGAACGGTCATGACATCACTGTGAGTCTTTTTCATCATGTTGGTGTTTTTGCCTGCTTGGATATATTTTTGTATGGCACCTTCGTCTATGTTCACTGTGGTGCTAGTGCTGGGTTTTGGTTCGTCTAGTATGTCTGTGTTTTGTGAATTATTTTGTTCCAGTAGAGGTTCAGTGTCTTCTTCAAATTGTGTTAGTTCCATTTGGAAGTCTACAGCAGTTTCCTGTGTTGCCATTTTATATGCAGTAACAGTCATTTTTTTCTGTAATACTTGCCGTCGGAAAAGGTATCGGAAATCAAGAGTCGTGAAGTTGTTGGTGCTTTTTATAGTTTTATTCTGGAAACAGCGTCTTTTCTGTAGTGAAAATGGTTGTGCTGTTTACGATAGTAATGTAGTATGGTGGAGTGTCGTTTGCGTGCAGTTTTCTTGTTGAGTGCACGAGGGGTTCTGCAGGCGGATGATTTACTGGTTGTGCCAGTGTTGATTGCGTTTATGTGTGCCAACTGTGTGGGTGACAGAATGTAGGTCCGGCACAGTGTTTGTGATTGACAGTTTTCATTTATTCCACATATGTGGGATAAATCTAGGTTGGTTAGATTTATTCCACATATGTAGAAATAAATGGATTTATTCAATGGCTTTTGGTCTCACACCTATTGCATAAGTATATATATATATATATCTATATATCAGTTTTGACCCCAAATTTTCAAAATACTCATTTTATGATTCACCTTATAAACAAGACATGGACCATTTATAGCATACTGGCTGAAATTACATTTTGCACCTGAAGTGCAAAAATAAATTTCATCCAGGATTTTAAAAATGACACATTTCACAGTTATAAGGTGGTGTGGAAAAACAGCTATGTTGAAAGTCTAGACTCAGAATAGTGAAAATTAGTGAAGTTATGAGTGAACGTTGAAATACTGCAACGCTCACTCATAACCTCGCCATTTTACCATACTTGTACACCAAACTGTCAGCATAGACTTCCTATTACCCCACCTGATGAACCCGGTAGTGAAATGTTCAAGTTCCAGCCAAAACATCATTCCACAGGATCAAAATGTCATTCCATGCCACCAGTGTGAAAATACATTTTGGCCAGGATTTGAAAAATGACAACTGTCATGCTCATGAGGTGGTGTAAAAAAATGCACTCCCATATGCAAATAAGGGTACAATTGAGGAAGGAATGGAGAGCAGGGCCCTCTGGCCCTACACTGCCTCAAGAAATAAGGCTACCATTATACTATCTCAAAAAGTAAGGATATTCATTGAAAAAAACTTTATTAATGCACTAGTTAGGGTTGGTTAAAGCAACAAAAGTAGGGAAATGTGGGGTTAGGGTTTCCAACCTTAACACCCCACCACTAACCTGCAGGCAGCAACAGGGGTGGGTGTGCCTTGGGTTCTCAACCCTAATGTTCACCCCATTATCATGTACTGTACCCATCTCAGCTTATTTACTTATGAAATGCAGTGAGCATTAGGGTTGGAAACCCCAAGGCACACCCCCACCCCTGTTGCTGCCCGTAGGGTGGGGGTGGACTGTAAGGGTTGGAAACCCTAACCCCACATTTCCCTACTTTTTTCACTTAAAGCAACCCTAACAAGTGCATTAACAAAGTTTTTTGTAATGAATAGCTAGATAGATAGATACATACATAGAAAGATATCACTGCAAAGAAATGTCATTAATGCATCAGTTAGGGCTGCTGCAACAAAAGTTGGGACATTTACCATTAGGATTTCCAAGCGTAACACCCCACCCCCACCCTGCACACAACAGTAACAGGTGTTGGGGGTGTGCCTTGGGATCGTCAGCCCTAACATTCACTCCATTCCGTAAGTAAATAAGCTGAGATGGGTATAGTATAACAGAATGAGGTGATTGTTAGGGCTGATGACCCCAAGCCACACCCTTGATGCTTGTTGCTTCGTGGAGGGTGGGGGTGGGGTGTTAGGATTGAAAACCCTAATGCCAAATTTTCCTATTTTTGTTGTGGCAGCCCTAACTGATGCATTAATGAAGGTTTTTTTGCAATTAATTTCCTGACTTTTTCAGATAGTTTACTTGTATCCTTATTTGCCTGTGGGCCCTTCTCTCTTAATCTCCATAACTGTCCTTATGTTGCTGTGGGAACAGTGCCCCTGTGCTCCCATGTTCCGTGACTGTCCTTATGCATATATGCATATACAGTGGTCACTACACATAAGCTGATCGGTACCCTGTCAGAATTCAGCAGGTGTGGTAGCAGCAGTCAGCAGGCAGCAGTAGGCAGGCAGCAGTAGGCAGTCTGTGGTGCATTATATTTATTTATTTAGTTAGTTTTTGTTGACTGGGTAAGTGCACTAGATAAATTCTGCCTATTTTCAGACTTGACCCAGGGAAGGGGGATACAGATGAATGCCAACTGACCTTGAACCAGATTACGCTATTGGTGGCATTTTTAGTGATTGGGTATGCCTTAATCTGACTATGTTTTTTTTCTGAATGGCAGAATACACCAGGTGGCATTGTTTTTGTGTTAATTGGGTTGGTAACCTAAGCTCTGCCTGCAGGTGTCTCCCTTGTCCAGAAACTATTTCTGTTCCTACCTTAACTGCCTAATGGAATCCTCTAATTGTTTCCTCAGTGTGTAACAAAAAAAAAAAAAGAACGAGTGTCAACAGCTGGTCCAGAAGTGCATAGCCTGCACTGCCCAGCCTGGACCATAGCCAAATGGCACCAGAAACACTGTGTCAGCAGCAGGGAAGGGAGGGAGGAGCACAGGTTTCAGAGTTGTTAAATAAAAAAAAAAAGAATGACCAGGACATTTGTTTTAGCATGGCCTGTACAACTTGCTTATTCCATTTGACAGAAGGCTGTTATCTTTGTTTATGGCTATGAGAGATTTGACAGGTGCCCCGATCCTTGTGCCATGCCCTCTGTATCATTTGATGGGAACCCATGAATGTACCAGGATATCAACAGGCAATGTCAGTTTCACTGTAGCTTTAGCCCTGTCAGGCCATGGATTTATGGGTTAGATTAAAGATCTCAAACTGCATGTTTCAATTGTGTTAACAGCCTGTGGGCCAATAATAGGGATGTGACATTAAAATGATTTTTTTTGAAGTACAAGAGAATACAGGATCTGTACTGTATGTAGGAATAGCTGCTCCCCCCACCACACTCCTCAGTATAGACATTATACTATATGTGAGGGATTGCTAATAAAACTACAGCATTAATTTTAACTGTAACAGTTGGATTAAGGTGATGGAAACAGTGACTGCAAGCACGTGTGACAATTGACAAAGCAAAAAATTGAAACACACATTTAGCCCGAAAGTGCGACCACTGTAGCTCCAAAATGTGCTGCAAGATGTTAGCAAAAATACACACACACACACATCAAAAAAGTCTACAGGAAAGTAGCCAATAGGAGGTATTCATTAAACACCATGTTAGAAACTCCACCCTGTATTTGCAAGGATCAGTTACCAGTTAAAAAATGACTGTTAATGACAATAAGAACAAGAGTGCACTTAGGGAATATGGCCCAGATATTCAAAAGAGTTGAGCCATGCGCAATAGGGTTGCACCTGTGCAAGTCTGAAATTGCGCCATTTTGCGATATTCAGCAGGAGGCAGTTGCACCCCCAAAATCATGCTGAGCAACAGCGCAACCAAAGGGGGAGGACCCATGCATAAATGGCACAGTGCAATATTCAACGACTTGCGCCATGCACAACAGGGGAGCAAGCGGAAGTTGCGCCATAGCAGAAATGAGCCAAAATAAAAAGGAGCAAGGGAGAGGTGCAAGAATGCTACAGGGAAGCCACATGAGGCAGAAGCAGAGGCAGACAGACAGGGCAGGAGGCACAAACAGGGCAGGCCAGGGAAAGGGCACTCTGAACAGCCAGGCACAGGGAAGGTGTAGGGAGCCACACAGCACAGAGGCCAGCACAGGTAGGTGTTCCCAGTACATGGGAAGTAGCAGCCAGGACAGCAGGGGGAATACAGCAACAGCTGCCGGGGGGATGAACACAAGCCAGGGACATGGCCAGTGCCACCTTCCAGATGGAGGCCGGTATGAGGGGGGTGAGAAGGCGGGCGGCAGGGGGGCATGGCCGTGGAAGGGCCCGTCAGCGGTATGCCTCCAACAGGCAGTACCGAGCCCACACCAGCTTTGAGCTGTACACTGATACTGAGATTGTGGGCTGGTACCACCTGAATAGGGCAATTCTGAAGTGGCTCTGTGAGCTGTGCAGTGATGTGATGCAGGCACCCACACGACGGAGCCATGCCCTGTCAGTGAAGACCAAGGTAACAGCCTGCATGTGCTTGTTCACCACAGGTACCTTCCAGAGACTAACTGGGGACACCACAGGTATAACCCAGTTGGCCACATCACACCACCTCACCCAATTCCTCAGCGCACTGCTGCCACATGCTGCGGAGTACATCCATTTCCCCAGCACAGCGGCAGGAGCACACAGCAAACATACAGGAGTTCCACAGGGTAGCATGTATACCTGGCATGCTAGGGGAAATCGACTGCACCCATGTGGCCATACACACACCACCTGGCCCCAAGGGGGCCACATACACAAATCACAAGGGCTATGCCAGCATCAACTGCCAGGTGGTGTGCAATGCCAGGGGTCACATAATCAATGTCTGTGCCACGCACCTTGGGGGAGCACATGATTCATTCATCTGGCACCAGTTGGCACTGTGCCACAGATTCGAGAGTGGGGACATCCCCACTGGACACCTAGTGGGTGAGTATGCAAACCACATGGACAATCATAGGGCCTGGGGTGCATGACCAGAGGTGACATGGGTAGTGGCCTACATGGCCTGGGGCAGGGCAATGCTGCTCACTAAACTAACCTCTGCCCTTTACACACAGGTGACAGTGGATACCCACTCCATCCCTGGCTGCTCACACCCTACCAGCGGCCCGCGACCCCATTGCAGCAATGCTACAATGAGGCACACGCCACCACATGTAATGTCATCGAGTGGGTGTTCGGGATGCTGAAGGCACGTTTCCGTTGCCTGGACACCTCTGGTGGTGCCCAACAGTACAGCCCCTCAAAGGCCTGCAGGCTATTCTTGGCCTGTTGCATCCTGCACAACATGGCCAACGAATGTGGGATAGCCATACAGGTCAAAGAGGGGGACAGCGATGGGGATGATGGGGGTGCCAGTGATGATGGTGATGGGCAGCCCCCCTTGACCAACAGGATCCCTGACTGATCCGGCTGGCACAGCTGCACCGGGACATCATCACTGAGGAGCACTTCAGCCAACCCAGGTAAGTCATGGGGCCATGTGCAACCACCAGTGGCTAAGGCACAACCCACAAACATGCATGGACACACACCAGGGGTGCATGCCATCAAGGGAAGTGGCAGGGCACAGAAACACACACACAACCAGGGATGGGTGAGGATCAACATGCAATGTGGATGGATACACACACACACACACACACACACACACATATGCACACACACAATGCACCAAACGTGCACAGAGGGCAGGAGGCAGACTCACCCAGAATGCCAACCCTAGCAACACACATGTCCACAGGCCACTGCCTGTCCATATGTGTGTGTGTCAGATGCTGAGCACCATTGCACATTGGTGTACAGCACAATATAGGCATCATCATGCACATGCAACTGCGAAAAGCAGCTGGAAGGGTGTGCAGGTGGACTGTGTGTCCATGTGGAGGGCCAGGTACTTACCCGTGCACTGCCCACTGAAACACACAATGCACCCAGGGCAGCACCAGATAGTAGCTGCACTGGGAGACAGGTCAGCCACGTGACACAGTGCCCCGGCTGCTATGGATGCATGGGCGGCCCCGCTGAGACCCGCCAGCACTGACAGGCTGATCACTGGCCTCATGGGTTGGCACCAATGGTCCGCCAAGGGTTCCACTGTGTGAACACGACTGTGCTCACACAGGGGTCTGCAGCACACCAAACATTCCTCCACCAGGAGTGCTTGGGATGCCCACAGCTGAACCCGGTGTCAACAGGGTGGGAGTCGCACGACACCAAGAACGGGGGGTGGATAGTGCACTGCGTGGTGTCTGCGATGCATGGGCACCTGACTGTGTGCCCATTGTGGCCATGACAGCAGTGAATGCCTGTGCATGCCTGTCAATGGCAACTGTTGCATCCTCCCTCAAACGGTCCATCTCTGCCAGGATCAGTGCGGTGTCCCTGCTGCGACGCTCCTCTGCCCGCTCCAGAGCCACATGCAGTGCATCCATGGACGTCGCAAGCCACATCTGCTGCTGGACCGATGCTTTCAGTAGGCGGGTGTGCTCGTCCAAGAGGTCATCAACCTCCTCGGCATCCTGTCCCTCAGGGTGTGCACAGCCCCGATGATCAGCACCCCATGATGGTGGGTGCTTCACACCAGAACCAGGTCTGGGCATGTCCACAGGTGGTGCACAGACGCGCCACTGAACCCTGTGCCCACAAGCCCATTGGGTGACTGCTGATGCTGCCCCTCCGGCTGCTGCTCCCCAGGGCTCAGTGGTGCCACCACAGTGGCCGCAACAGTCTCACTGTCCTGAACAGACACCAGTGCTGCCCCACTGCTACTGACAGGCACAGGCTGGGACTGTGCTGCCATGCAGGCCTCCATGGAAGCACCACCCACAGTCATGGGCATGAATTGCCCTGCTGTGTGGCCATTCTGTGGCACACACATGTCACTGCCCATGACGGTGGTGTCATCATCACCGGTGAGGGACTCTGCACTGGCCACAGTCACAGCATGCTGGCATCTGTGGATGCCAGCATGCTGGGACACAGGCAGGGCTTCCTCCACACCTGTTACAATGACATCAGTGTGGACAGCCAGGCGGCCCCATTGTCACAATGCTCCATGTATTCCTGTGGAGGTGGATGGTCCCTCCTCCAACTCCAGCTGACTGTCCTCAGAGGACAGGCCCACCACTGCTGACCCATGCAGATGCTCAGGATCTGTAATGGAAAGCAAAGTCACATTACTGTGTGTGACCTACCTTGCCCCCCCCCATAGACAGACCATGACTTACCATGCAGTGATGGGCCACCACCCATCTGGAAGCCACCACCCGGAACACCCTCAATGGCACTGCGCTGCATGCTTCCTACAAGCCTCTCCTCCTGTTGGGTCAGCTGTACCACCTCCAGCTGTGCCCCACCTGTAGCAGCACATGCCCATCTTTTTGTTACACTCCTGCACGGAGCACTGGTGGCTGCCATGCAGGTTCACAGCATGTGTCACCTCCTCCCATGCAGCAGCACGGGCTTGAGGTGTTCCCTGCCATCCACTGAGAAGTGGCTCCTGATCCAGGTAGGCCTTGAACAGGGCCTCGATTTCGGCCTTTGTAAAATTAGGCCTCCTCCTCCTCCCACCACTGTGTTCCTCCTCTCCAACAACCTGCTCAGTCATTATGTAGCCTGTAAGAATGGCAGTTGTTACCTGTGACTGTGCAGTCCCATGCATGTCCCTAAATCCACAGTCCACACTCCCAAACAGCATGCAACTCACCAATAGACTTCAGTAACTGACTATGGCCACTGCAGCACAATGTCGCACTTTTATAGCGCAACCCATGCAAATGAGGTGAGGAGCAACTTTAAGTAGATGCAAATTGCAGTGCTGCACCATTGAATGGCTGATTAGATGATCTGCATATGACGGCTGAATATCTGAATATGTTGCGCTTTGAGCAATTGTGTTGAACCTGCTGATCCAATGGTGCAGTTCTGTGACATGCGTAGTACACACCTCACTGCGCATACCCGGGTTGCTGATGCAGGCGCCTGCCATGCTGATGAAGTGCTCTGCACGGTAGGCAATGCAGGGTATGGCCACCATTGTGCCAGTGGTGCTATAGCAATGGTCACTACATGGCGCTGTGGCACTGGGCCATCATAGGCGCAATGGGCCAACTGCGCGGTAGGCTGCTTTGGCACTGACACACAGGCAGCCAATCGCGCTACATGCATTGTGTTCCAATGGTGCTGTGCATGTTCATGCGCCAGAGACCCTTGATCCTGTGCCCGACCTTGGCCCCCTAGGTGCCATGCGTCAGGCATGGGTGCACCTCTATCACACTGTTCGGTAACAGTGCAATAGGGAATGGCAGCACTGTACCAAGCAGCATCTGCACGTGGGGAGCCACACTGCAGAGCACCATATTGCCAACTAGAAGTGAGAGAATGGCACACAGAAGGGCAGTCCAGTGGTCTGCAATTGAATTAGAAAATCTAGTGGCCATTGTGGAGCCACACCATGGGCCTCTATTCGGGGAGGTGTCCCTGTACAGGGCCAGGACCCAGGTGTGGCAGGAAGTGGCCACTGCTCTGGAGGAGGCCACTGGATGGGGGAGGAGTGTGGAGCAATGCAGGCACTGATACAGGGACCTGCGGAGGAGGGAACTGGAGCTACTGGCATGCCTGCGGGCATGTGCCAGGAGGGGCATGGTGCCATGGCCAGGTAGGGGTTCTGTCAACGCACTTTTATCCATATGGGTAACAGTGTTGTATGTGTCCAGCACATAGGGGAGGGACCGTCTGAGGTTGGCTGTGGTGGTGTTCACAGGGTGTGGGGTGGGTGGGTCTGGCTGGGTGGGAGGGCACACACCTTGGGGCAAGGGGACTTTGCTTCGGCATTGTACTGATGTTCCTCTCTCCTTGTTTGTCCCACAGGCCCAGAGGAACTCTGCCTTGTGAGGGAAGAGCGGTGGCAGGAGGAGGATGGTGCAGCCAGGCTGGGCGAGAGCCATCACCACCCACCTGACCGGCCAAATGAGCGTGAGAGCCATACATCCATGATTACTATTGCATGCTGTGTGACAGGGTGAGCAGTGGGGCATGGCCACAATCCATCGACACCACTGCCATGCACGCAACTTGTTACAGTCAACACTGTCCAGTGGCAATGCATGTCTGGGAGTGCGTCAATGGTGGTCCATGCATGCACCAGGTACATGGTTGTGCCACTGCCTTTGCACCACATAGCCATGTCACTAAATGGCCACGGTGGTGCTGTGCGTGACTTGGCCGGTGGGTGTGTGCAGCGTTCCGCATGGCTGTATGTACCTGGGTGGGCAGGTCCTGTGGACGTGATCACTGTGGGTGGTCACACACCATCACAGTGGTATGTCCCACGGCCGTATGCCATGCACAGTGGGCGGGCTGTATGGGGTTGTACATTCATACCTATTGACTGTGCTCCCTTGTCCTAGGTACCCGCCATCTTCGTGAGATACGGGAGGCACTGCGGGAGATATTGGTGGTGGCATGGGCGTTGCTGGACATCCTCCGATGCATCGACGAGACAGGGGTACTGAGGAGGCACAGGGCCCGGAAGAGCCAGAGCAGGGAGAGGTGCTCCCGCTATGGATAGATTGCTCCCAGTATTCCCCTACCCCTCCTGGATCCACCCTCACACCCCTTCTTTCCTGTCCCATTTGTCCACCCCTGCTCTCTACCCACCCCACCTTGTTTGTGGCCCCCTGACTTTGTATATAGTTCCTATGTTATATTGTATATAGTTCTTGTATTACTGTATATAGTTGATTGTTATATATTTTTTCAAGACATTTAATTTTGATATGAATATTGCTGTGGTCTCTGATTTGTAGTGGGCTATAGGTGCTCAGTTGCAGTGGTGTTCATGGCATCAGGGGTTGTGCGGTCATGGGTGTGTGTGTCCATGTGGAGGTGACTATGGTGTGGGGGTAGCTATCAGTCAGTGTCTGTGGTGTGTGTGTTGTTCCCTGTGCACTGGATGACTGTGTGCAGTGGTCCATGGTGCATGCTCTGTGTCCATGGTGCACCCATCGGCCCGTCCATGGCCTGTGCAGCTGACACACATGCATGTCTGTGACCTGCACGGTCCACTGGCATGTCAGTGGTGACAGTCCCTGCAGGGCAGCCACTGTAGCCATCACATTGCTGGGTTGCCTCCTGTCACTGGTGTGGTGCATGCCTGCCTCAGTTGGCACCATGGACACAACAGTTGTTGTCCCACCTCCATGCTGTGCCTTGTGTGTGTTGCAGGGGATGAGTCCCACTGTCTGTGACTTGTGCTCCGGGCGACTGATGGTGGTGTATGGGTCCACAGTGCCTATACAGGGTGGCTGGCACTCCAGTGCCATGGAGGACTGTGGGTTGTGTGTACACAGTTTACATGGGCCCACAATGGGGGCTTGGTTGCCCCACCACTGCGTCCCTGTGTTGTTGTGCCCTTGGGTATGGGTGGGTGTCTGTCCATACACTGTGTGGCATCCGGTGTGGTGCATGCTTCCACACACCACTGTGGGTGGCTGTGCTGACTGTTGTGGCCAGTGGTGGGTCAGGGTGTGTCATTGGACTACTGTGCAGAGTGCTGTACCACTGGTGGTGGTGTCAAGGGCACGCCCTGTCCCATCTGGGGTGCCTCTTGTGCCGACGCATGGTTGGTCTCTCAGCAGTACCTTGGGGGGGGACTGTGCATGGTGGCACTGTGTCTGCCGTTGTTGCATTGCTGTGTGCTGCCACCCGCTGATGGGTGCTCATGGTGGGGCTGGCTTGCATGGTTCTGTGGTGCACAGGGTTGCAGTGTCACAGTAATAATAATAATAATAATAATAAAATTTATTTGATTAAGCACCTTTCAAATATTTCAAGGCACTGTACGAAACATCATAACATTCAACATAACCATGCATACACTAACAATACTACTGATAAAATATTTAAAATAAACAATTAAGATACAGCAGGAAATGCCTGATTCCATAAAAATGACTTTAAAGCCAAAACAGTAGGGGTGGTGGCATGCATGGGGTTTCCTGCAGTGGTGGTCACTGCTCATGTGGGGGGGGTGTCTGGGGGTCATGATGCAGGGTGTGCTCTGCATTGGGGGGATGGTGTGGCATGGGGTAGTCAGCCCTCCTTGTTTGCCAGTCACAGCTTGCTGGTAGGTGTGATGGGGCACCATGGCCTGGCTGTGGGTTGTTTACTTGTCTCCATGGGCCAGTGGTTATTCCAGCCCTCCTCCAGTTGTGCAGTGCATGGGGTGTGGGGGGGACGATGTCTGTTCTACTGTGTGTTCCTGTGCCCATCTGTAGCATGGGTGGTGGGCCCTTACCTCACTGGTGTGCAGTTACATTGCTCTGCAGCTGGAGGGCTCCCTGGTTATGCTATGGCACCTCTGGACTGCTCAGCTGAACATCCCTTGTTGCACTATAGCGCATCAGATCTGTTCAGCTTCCCCTCCCTAGTTGTGCTATGGTGCAGGTGGTGTGATATTCAGTCGTCGGCTGTAGGCGCAGTTTGGCCTGCTCCATTTTTGAATATCTTGTCTCTTGCACATGGGCGCAATTGACTTGCGATTGCTCCTGCTATTGCGCACTTTCTGAGCGCAGTTTGAATATCTGGGCCAATGTGTTTAATTCCTAAGACATTAATTACAATTATTTGCAAAAGAGATGCATGAAATTATTGGGAGCTTTAATAATACCTACAGTTCTAAGTAAGCTCTAACAGTGTCTATTTACAGTACATGCCTGTGGGCTCATCTGCACCTATTACATTCTGAGCTACTGTTCATTTGCATGTTTTCCCGATGCCGCTATGGACAGTAGTTCAGACCTCAATTAAGACTGTGATTTGTTGAATCGACTAAGTTGTTGGTTATATGATTCATCACATTTATTTCAATAAAAGTAGTTTCATTTAGGACCTTGTGCCCATCATTTTGGGAAACATAAACCTTATGTCTGAGGGACCAGCTAAAAACTTGAGTTGTTCATTATATAGCTATTCTGAGATGTTATATGATGCTGTGTCAGGATTCTTGCAAATTAAATGAATTTATTTGATTTGCAAGCAAATCCTGACATAGCATCACAGTGTGTGTTTTAATAGTTGACCATGTCTTCACTCCATTTTCCATGAGATGAGTTAGGTTTTTAACTTCAGTCCCAGAAAGTAACTCCCGTGTCCCACCTCCACCCCTAAAAAACTGACTGCAATTTGCCTATTATTTTTTTTTCTGTAGTAGTGAGCAACTGAGTGAATGTTTTGCAAGTGACCAGTTGTGGGAGTAGTGGAAAGACTGAGTGTACAAGGAACTCTTCACTCTTCAAAGACGGGCCACCAACCAAATAAACAAGCATTCATCAAAGTAATTCAGTGAAATTGGAGCTGGTCAAGAGAACAAAGTGCAGTTTGGGCTGTATTACTTAAAAGAAGCTAGAATGAGCTTAATTATCAACTAGTTCTTTTCGGCCTCTTGAATCTGATCAGAGACCCTGTCTAATTAACCTCTGATATTTATCAGTAGTTGGGGTAATGCTCTTCAATATTCAGCCGTTCTGTATGTATATAGATCAAACTTTCTTTAAGGTAATTATTATTATTATTTTTACTTTATTATCCCTGTAACCTATTACCACTGCTAGCTAACATAATGGTCAAGAAGTAAACAGATAGACAGCAGTGTTGTACTTGCTAGGAGACGAGTTTAGGTATCGGGCTGTGTACTATGTAGTTTGAGCCATCTGATCAGTTCTCTTTGTAAGAAATGTGTTCCATAACAAATTATTTATTATTTTTGCCTTTCTGTGCATGCTTAGTCCTGTAAGGGTGAACTATGGGACCATAAACTAAATACAGTATACAGCAGTTCACAGAAAGGCAGAAGTAATTAATAAAGGCATTGCCACATCTGTAATTTTCGGTCAGGAAAGTATACAAAGGCGAACATTTTATTATTAGTTGCACACTAGTTTTCAAGCCCATCAATACAATTGTTCTATTTGCAAAAGTATTTTGAATAAAATATCTTGAAAACAGAACTAATCAAATGGCTCTTGCAGCAGAGTTCACATCCTGGTACATAAATTCTTCTTCAGGCAAATAGAATTATGCAATCTCATCTGCTTACCTCTAGAGCTCGCTTTATGCTGGTTAGCATTGGTAGTATTTTATGAAATAATGAAGTAATAACATTGTCCCTCCAAACACTGAAAGTACTTGCCACAACTGGAGATTGGTGAAGAATGACTCTAGGGAGTCTGGGACAGGGTTTATACGCCACCCAAGACCTGCAAGGTGCATAAAATAAATGTTATCCTATTGGTTCTGCCAAAACACATACTTATTCTGTGATGCACCTATTTTGAAGGAAGCTACATAGTCAGTGACAGATTTAGAAGCCTGTTTCTAGCATCCCCCCCCACACACACACAGGCTGACATGATGCCCCCAGAATTTAAGAATAAAAATAAATGTAGCAGTTCTTGTGGAAAAATAACTAATCTTACACCTTGAATTATCTTGCGTGCACAATACAATTTGCAAGGAACTATATGAAGATCAGGCTGGCATTACACATTTAGAACTCTGGAGGCTGTGAAATCGAATACAAACATAGACTTTGATGGCAAATAAGGATCACTTGGCCCATCCAGTCTGCCCATTTCCCTACCTATTCAATAAGCTGCAGATTCTAGTTTACCAACAGCCTACTTCCTCCTACCCCCAACTATAATTGCCTTATGGCTGTCCCATGGAGTGAGCCCCTGACCCCTCCTAATGTCAAAGCTATTCATTCTGTTGCAGAAAGAGCCAGGGGTGATGTGCTTGTCAATAATATCCCGCTTTACCTTAAACAGTATATATTTATATTATGACAATTTTCCCCCACTGATAGAAAAAGGTCCCAGTTTGATGGTAAACCACATGAATAGGTGACCCATTGTAAGCTCTTTAAAAGTCTTCCTGCACAATATTTCTCCCGATGAACACCTGGTGAAATGAGTTGGTCAGGAGAATAAAGTGCAGTTGGGGCTGTATTACTTAAAAGAAGCTAGAATGAGCTTAATTATCAACTAATTATTTTCAGCCTCTTGAATCTGATCAGAGCCCCTGTCTAATTAATCTCTGATATTTATAAATCAGGGTACTGTTCTTCAGTATTCAGCCATTGTGTATGTGTGTAGCTCAAACTTTCTTTAGGGTAATTATTATTTTCTACTTTATTATCCCAGCATCACCAACAGGTTCAACGCACTTCACCCCTGCTAAAACAATACAAGTCCGACTACAAATCCAAGTCCAAGTCCAAATACAAGTATGACTGGGTGGGCCAAGCGATCCTTATCTGCCGTCAAAATCTATGTTTCTATGTTAAGTCCACTGACTCTATGCTTCAGAAGGGTTAGGATTACAGTCACCCAAACTTGTCCAACATTTCAATTTTTTCTCACAGAGAGAGAGAGAGAGAAAGAGAGACAGACAGACAGAAAGAAAAAGAGAGAGACTGAGATATGTAATTCAAAATGTCTTCGGTGCCCTTTCTGTATATCTCTCTTTCTCTGTCTGTGAGTGAGCTGTGTATCTCTCTTTGTCTGTGAGTGAGCTGTGTATCTCATTGTCTGTGAAAGAGCTGTGTATCTCTCTCTGTGAGTGAGCTGTGTATCTCTCTTTCTCTGTGAGAGAGCTGTGTATCTCTCTTTCTCTGTGAGTAAGCTGTGTATCTCTCTTTCTCTGTCTGTGAGAGAGCTGTGTATCTCTCTTTCTCTGTGAGTAAGCTGTGTATCTCTTTCTCTGTGAGTAAGCTGTGTATCTCTCTTTCTCTGTGAGTGAGCTGTGTATCTCTCTTTCTCTGTGAGAGAGCTGTGTATCTCTCTTTCTCTGTGAGTAAGCTGTGTATCTCTTTCTCTGTCTGTGAGAGAGCTGTGTATCTCTCTTTCTCTGTGAGTAAGCTGTGTATCTCTCTTTCTCTGTGAGTGAGCTGTGTATCTCTCTTTCTCTGTGAGTAAGCTGTGCATCTCTCTTTCTCTGTGAGTACGTTGTGTATCTCTCTTTCTCTGTCTGTGAGTGAGCTGTGTATCTCTCGTTCTCTGTGAGTAAGCTGTGTATCTCTCTTTCTCTGTCTGTGAGTGAGCTGTGTATCTCTCTTTCTCTGTGAGTAAGCTGTGTATCTCTCTTTCTCTGTGAGTAAGCTGTATATCTCTCTTTCTCTGTCTGTGAGTGAGCTGTGTATCTCTCTTTTCCTGTCTGTGATTGAGCTGAAAGTGCTACATACCTGATCAGCCTAATTCCCATTCCCTCTCCTCCCTGCACCCTGCAGAGGAAGTCCCCATAATTTGTGTCCTGGAGCTCCAGGGATGCATAGCCTCTGCCTTCTCCACCAGTCCAGCACAAAGCAAACTCCCTTAGGAATGGGGTGAATAGCTGCCCCACCGTCCTGTGTTGCCAAGGTTGCACTTTGTGTGCTGAAGGAACACGCATCCAGATTCATGCCCCACCCCTATAGTGAGCATTCTGCCTGAAAGGCACTCTTTGGCATGTCCCTTTCTTCCGCACATGTGGACTGACTGGGAACATTCTGAGGGCTGGACCCTTAAACAGCACAAGGATATTATGATTGCCAGGTTTACAGGAAGACATTAATTTTTCCATCAGATTTTTATTTTTAACCAGGAAGTGAACTGGGCACAACTAATTTACAGCCATGACTGACATAAAACAATGAAACCACAATAAGAATTACATTTATTTATGTCAATTATAAATATAACCAAGCACATTTAAAATTTGCCAAATCTAACTTCTTCAAAAGCTAGCCATGAATAATTAAGTCATTTACTGTGAACCATGAGTTATTATTTATGATGTTATGAAAGTGCTCATATATATTTTTACCTTGCACCCCCACTGCATCCCCAGTGCACTGCTGCCCTGTAACATTGGAATTAGCATCAGGATGAGATTCCACGTGCAGCCCCCACCCAACATTCTGTGATGGAGCACAAAACACATACCAGTTGAAACTGTGAAGGGCTGATGCATTTCAAGATGCTGCTATTACAGGACATTCAATTCTGGAATAGCTGTTAGTGCTTAAGTACCGGGAGAAGACTGGCCTGGGGCACATTCCAGTAGCCCCCTAGTGACTACAACGCATTAAGGGCAATCCTGGTCAATTGATGAGAAAGGTACAAAAATGAAGAAATAAAGGGTGAATGAGTGAGAGAGACAGGGAGATGGAAACAGCCAACAGCTTCATTTTATCAAATGCCTGGGAGTAATGCATTTGTTACAGCGGAGCTGTTACCTATTTCAGTCTGACTCTCACTCTTTATTTTTTATTGATTTATATTTAATATAATACAGTAAATATAATATTTAATACAATAAATAAACATTTCAACAAATAAAAATGTTTCTCAGGTTCAGTGTCCACAAATACATGCAAAACATCCCCAATTTCTTTCTCTCTCTCTCTCTGTCTCTCCCTCCCTCCCTCCTCCCTGTAAGTTCTTAGAAAGTAGTACTCAAGCTGGGGAAAGTGCCATGGCAGTCCTGGCAAAGGTGTTAGGCAGACTGATTTATAAAAAAATACAGAGGTCAATATATAAAACAAGATGCTTGTGTAGAGGCACCCCCCACCCATCCACACAAAGTCACTGATTGCCTTTCCCAACTATCTGATGTCTAGTGACACCCCCCATCCAACCTACCACCCCTCCCTCTATGTTCTTTCTGACCCAATCCTTTGTTACTGGTCCCAACAGCCAGCCCTTATTTAAACCCCTCCCACTGTACTCAGAAGACATAAAAATTGATTTGTGCAAACGAGATTCACAAAGATACCCTCCACATTTACGACCCTCTTCACCCCACACCAGGGAGGCAGGCAGAGTGCAATCACAGATTGTCTTTTTTCCCTTTATTTTGTGTTATTAAGGAAATAGTGTACTGTCACATATTACAACAGTGTCTTATCTTCCCTGCTTACAACAACCCCTGCTTGACTTTAGAAAAACTCACTACCACAAGAAAAGAAAAGAAAAAAAAAGAAATTGCGACTCTTCTAAACTTTCTTATGGATGTGTTGACAAGTTCTTGACCCTGTGCAAGGGAGTTGATCTCCAGGATTATTTGTATGTCTAGACTCAGTACTGGTGAATTACAGTAATGCATTTGGTCATCCCCTATGCATTGATGTTACTTATATAGGTAAGTCTCCTGATCAAATCACCCTTCTCTCCCAGAAAACAGATCAAAGTCTCAAACAAAAAAAAAAAAAAAAAAAAACAACAAAAAAACAGAATGATGTAAAAAATAAATTTATTTAGAAAAGCAGATTGGTTGGTGAATCATATATAGTTTACAAGTTCATACCATTGCAACAAACAGTAACTCCTGCTGGCAAATCAATGCACATAGAACACCAGACAGCATGTGTTTGAATTAATGTGCATTAGTTTCATTCCCATCATTGAGAATCAGCAGTCTTATTGGAGGCACAGGAGGTTAGGACCCTGAGCCACTTTTGTTTGCTGCTAATTTCATAAAAAACCTCACCAGAGGTATGGCATCACTTTTAAGCCACAACAAGTCACGGTGGCCTAACATGTAAAAACATAAGATACAGACGAGCCATGGTTCATCTACCACCACAGCCACTGACTCTAACAACAACAAATACAACAACAGCAGTCAGTCTATGTCATTGATTGCAGAACTGTGAATCTCTCTGATAACTGTTGGCTTTTGTTTATTTTATTTCCATAGTATTTGGGCCAAGTCAGTAGTGAAATAGATTTTATAGTACAGCCTGAGGATGACAGAGAGTAGAGCCCTGGGTTACTAACTACCACTGTGTACTAAGAAAACAATAAGGTATTATAAATGTTAAAAACAACATCAGTGTATTTTCAGCCCAACATGTAGCCCTTGCACAAATGTACAGAAGCCCTCATTTTCTGTATGATGTTCAATCACCACAGACACTAAAGCTCACTTTCTTTAAAGTAATTATTTATTTATATTTTAACTGTATTATCATTGTAACCTACTACCACAGCTAAAAAGGTCAAGAGGTAAACAGATACAACAGCACTGCACTACCAGAAAGGAGACGAGTTTATATTGGGCTTTGAACCCTTTAGTAAGAGTAACCTGATTAGTTCTCTTTGGAAGAAATGTGTTTCATAGCAACTTATTATTGTTGGCTTCCTGTGCATGCTTAGTCCTGTAAGGTTGAACTATAGGACCATAAATCAAATACAGGATACAGCAGTTCATTCACAGAAAGGCAAAAGTAATAAATAAATAAAGGATTAGCTACAGTATGTCTATAATTTTCTGTCAGGAAAGCATACAGTGGTAAATATGCTAAATTATTACTTGCACATTAGTTTTCAAGTCCATCAATATCCCTTGTTTCTTTTGGAAAAATGTTTTGAATAAAATGCCTTCAAAAATAAACTAATCAAATTGCTCTTACAGCAGAGTTCACAAACAGTACATAAGTCATCAACCGGATGAAGAGGGGACCCACTGTGAACTCTTTAAAAAAGTCTCCCTGCCCAGTATTTTTTCTGATGAGCTTCTGGTGAAACTGGAGCTGGTCAGCAGAAGAAAGTGCAATTTGAGGGCTGTATTACTTAAAAGAAGCTAGAATGAACTTAATTATCAACTACTTTTTTTCAGTCTCTTGAATCTGATCAGAGCCCCAGTCTAATTAATCTTTGATATTTATCAGTACTTGCAGTACTGCTCTTCAATATTCAGCTATTCTATAGGTGTATAGCTCAAACTTTCTTTAGGGTAATTATTTTTATTTTTTACTTTATTATCCCTGTAATTTACTACTACTGTTAACTAACATAATAGTCAACAGGTAAACATATAGGAGAGCAGTGCTACACTTGCCAGGAGAAGAATTTAGGTATCAGGCTGTGAACTATGTAGTATGAGCCCTCTGATCAGTTCTCTTTGCAAGAAATGTGTTTCACAGCAACTTCTTTATGATTTTGCCTTTCTGTGCATGCTTAGTCCTGTAAGGGTGAACTAATTTTAGGAGACAATATAGCGCAGTGGGTTAAGGCTCTGAGCTGCAGATCTAAAGACTTAGGGATGAATTCCACAGCCGTCCATCTGCATACTGTGTGATCCTGAGCAAGTTACATAACTTCCTTGTTCTCCCAGGTCACATCTGAAAACAAGCTTCGGCTTAGTGTGCTACTCCTGGTTAAACAATGTCCCCTTCCCTAATTGACTATTAATCAAATACAGGATACAGAAATGCAAAAGTAATTCAAACCCTTTGAATTGTGATGCCTGTAATTTTCGGTCAGGAAAGTATACAGAGGTGAATATGTTTTATTATTAGTTGCACATTAGTTTTCAAGGCCATCCATATCCTTTTTTTCTCATTTGCAAGAATTGTTTGACTAAAATGTCATGAAAAGAGAACCAATTAAATTACTCTTCCAGCAGACTTCACATCCCACCACATTAAGTCTTCTTCAGGCAGACAGAATCATCCATTCTGTTGCCTGAAAAAGCCAGGGGTGTCATGCTTGTGAATAATGCCCCACTGTACCTTAAAAAGTATATAATATTTATATTATGGCAATCCCCCTTCCCCCCATTGCAAAATTACCCATATTGATGGTAAACCAGATGAATAGGGGACCTATTGCAAGCTTTTTTTAAAAAAAGTCTCCCTTCCATGTATTTCTCCCGATGAATATCTGGTGAAACTGGAGTTGGTTTGGAGAACAAAGTGCAGATAAGTTTAAGTATAAAGATGCGAACCTTTTAATATGAGTCATCTGATTAGTTCTCTTTGCAAGAAATGTGTTTCACAGCAACTTCGTTATTAGTTTTAGCTTCCTGTGCATGCTATTACTTGCACATTACTTTTCAATCCCATGAATATCTTTTTTTTTTTGCAAAACGTTTTTGAATAAAATGTCTTGAAAACAGAGCTAATCAAATGGCTTTTCCAGTACAGTTTACATCCAGGTACATAAACTCGTCTCCAGGCAGAAAGAATAATACAATCGCATCTATTTACCTCTTGAGCTCCCTTTATGCTGTTAGCAGCAGTAGTTGCTTACGAAATAATAAAGTAAAAACCTTTTCTCCCAACCCCTGGCAGTATTCGGCATGACTGGAGATTGACAAGGGATGACCCTGAGGAGTGGGGACAGAATTTATAAGTCACCGAGAACCTATCAAGGAGGATAAAAAAAAATCATATTGGCTCTGCCAAAACATATACATATACTGTGATGCACCAATTCTAAATGAAGCTACATAGTAACAAAGTTAGAAGCCTGTCAGCAGCACCACACACACACACACACACACACACACACTGATATGATGCCCCCAGCATTTAACAATAAAAATAAATATAGTAGTTCCTGTGGGAAAATAAGTAATCTTATGCCTTTAATTATCCTGAGTGCACAATGCAATTTGCAAGGTACTGTATGAAGATCAGGCTGGCATTACATGTTTTAGAATCTGGAGGCTGTGAAGTGGAATACTGTAGGTCTGGAGAGACACCCCACCCGCCACCTGATGTAAATGATGTTGTCCATTCTCTGCATGAAAGAGCCAGGGGTGAAGTGCTTGTGAACAATGTCTCACTTTACCTTACAAACTATAATATTTATATTATGGCAATTTTCTCCAACTCATCCAAGGTCATTTTGTCTATCAAGTCTGCTCATGTTGCAGGGTACACAGGATGACCTCATGTTCGTGCCCTCCTTCCCCGCTCCTCCCATCCTCCCTACCCAAGGGTGGGGGTGGGGTTGGCATCAGTTCAATACTTCGCTGCCATGCCTGTTATGCATCTCTCTAACTCCTGCACTATCATTGCTAAAGCCAGCAAGCCAGCATTCAGCATTGATAGCAACCAGAACCATACACACCCACTAAATGAACGCGGCAGTACTCTTATGCTGCTGTACCTGTTAATGTGATCATTTGATGGGGAAACGTTCCCTTCCAGCATAAAGCTGTTTTAAAACATCCAGGAACTGAACTGAAACAAGCAGACACAAGATATGATGCAGACCATATCCCTTTAATTAAACTGGAATGTCAAGAGCTAAAGCCCGAAGTTGCTAGTGTCAGCTACATGTTTAATAAAAGAAATAGGGACTATAAATGAGAATATAAATTTTGGCCGAGATTCCTTAACAACATTAGCAACTAAATGGCAGTGTCTCAGCTCCAGACAGTAGTATCAAATTATGCTATTCATAGTAACTTCCACAGCCTAATGGCACAGTACATCGCATGATTTAATTTGTGAAATTGCACTGCTGCTTTAATCTTTTAGCACTAATTCTGGCAATCCTATTCAGAATCTGAAAAAAAAGTTCTGTTTGGGTTCTTTTACTGGTCATGAAAGGTTCTGAACTTAACCAAACCAGTTCTCAGGTAGAAGATCAGTGCAAACAGGACAGAAATCTGTATGGCTTTGATGACTGTGAACAGTAGTTCACTCAGCCAAATTGTGCAAATGATGGGAGGGTGGGTGAAGCTTTGTTAGAGAACAATTGCAGTTAACTTATGCCCTTGACAGTAAAATCAATTAGTCACCATGGCAATGGACCTCGACTTCAGAAAGGCCAGGGAAGCCATCAATTGTTGTGTCCACACTTATTCTGATGCACTTGGGGGGAGGGTTAATTGCCTGTGTCCAAGACAGAAAGGAAACAGAGACAGAATGAAAGAGACTGTGGAGTTTCTGTGAAGCAGTATGCTGATCAATTAGTAGAAAGCACAACTGGTGTGTCACAGCTATTGTATATCCACCACAGTACTGGTACAATATTAAGTATTAACCACATTGTAATTTCTTTCAAAAAGTGACAGAGATTGAATCAATTCAAAACAGTGCAATGTACTGCAGATTATTAAATGAGACATTTGAACAACAGAGTTTCTCTTTGTCTTATTCTAGATACAAATTACTAAAACTACAGTACTTTGTTTGAAATAAAACATGTAACATACCTTATTGGATTCAAATGGGATTGCATCTCCCATGCTATCAAGCTCTAATAGGGAGTAGTGCTAGGAGCTGCCAACGTTATGGAGAGGTGAATGGGTGAGTAAGGTGATAATAGCTTTCACTGGACATAATCTGATTGACAAACATCTGGAAATCATTACAAGTCAGGAATTCAACATTAGGAGGCATGTTGCATTGCTCTCTACATGCCCAGAGAAAATAGTCTCTGATTCTATTTATTGTAGTTTTAGCCATAGCAAGTAGTAATGCCGCGCAAATAAAAAACGCATCTTTACATAGCCATACCTTAAAACCCCCTAAAGGTCAACATTTTACATAAATCATGTCTTTTGAATATATATGTAACAGACACAATATGTTTAGACCCCCATGCTACTGTAAAATGCTATTCTCTTTAAGCTGCTAAGAAAGAAAAATACAAACAGCATATCCACAATAAAAACTGTGTTGCTCTTAAAAAGTCTTTTAACAACTCAGCTATTGTACACTGATTGTGGCAAATTATGCATACTTTTCTCGCTAATGGAGATTTGGGTTGGGCTTGTTCAAAAGGTTGCAATTAATAATCTACTGTACCTGGCACTGTCATTGCATGAGTCAATTTCTGATACAGTAGTTAAAACAAAAAAAAAATGAAAAAGATTTAAACTTGATATGTACCAACTCAATTTTATGTGTACTGTATGTGCTTTATACTGATTGCACTGGATACTGTTTCAGGTACACTTGATTTTCTTTGTCCGACAAAACAAGATACACCGCCCTCCACAGATCATGAATTTAGGGGGACAAAATTGCAAGAGTGAGTTGCTATCTAATGGGTTTGAATTTAAGAAGTAAAAAGTAAGAAGAGGGAAGGGAGTCCTTGAGGTTATATTTACTGCAGCTTTTGCAGAGGGGTGCCAGGATGAAGCAATTGACACAAAACCAGCAGCACAATGATCAGAGTGAACATATAACGTGTACTAACCCTTATATTTCCTGCAATAAAAGCATACTTATCAGCTATAGTAATACTAAAATGCCAAGAATGGGTAAATGACTCTCCTATTCAGTAATGCTATCATAATACTAAGGACCATTCCAGCTTAGCAGGTGCAAATTAGGTTTGCAACAGCTAACATTTCATTGATTGTCTGTGTTATTCCAGTTCCCACACACATCATTACCTGAGAGGTGGTAAGTTAATTATTTAAATCACAGCTCACCCCAAAATAAAGCCAGGATATCTCGGATATCTTAAAGGTACAGTCCACACATACACTAAAGAAAAGATTATACAGCAATGGCAGTCATACCTCTGTTTCTTAGTTTTCAGTCATCCCATGTTTGGGATCCCTCATCTGGTGTTCATTTGTGATTCAATATAATTTTTTTTTTATGAACCTATGTAAATGGACCCGTTTAGTTAGATTTTGTTAAAGTAATTGGACAGTGAGCATTTGCAGTCCATGTCTTTTGAGGCTATACGAACATATGAACATATGAAGAAGCCAGAAGAAGAAGGCCATTTGGTCTATCAAGTCTGCTCGTATTGCAGGGTCCACAGCTTGAGCTAATGTCCTTTCCCTCCCTCCCTCCCTACTCCTCTCATCCTCCCTACCCATGATTCTTACCTTCCCCCATGCCTATCCCAGCCTCTGGTAAAGCTGCCCACCATATTCAATGAGATGACCTCTTCTGGCAGCGCATTCCAAGTGTCCACCACCCTCTTTGTGAAGAAGTGCTTCCTGACCTCCCTCCTAAACCTTCCACCCTCCAGCTTAAGACTGTGTCCCCTTGTGATATGGTTGCCACTCAGCTTAAAGAGACTCTCCTTATCAACTTTATTTATCCCTTTCAAGTATTTGAATGTCCCAATCATGTCCCCTTTCTCTCTCCTGTCTTCCAGGGGAGTACATGTTCAGTGCTCTCAACCTCTCCTCATATGCCTTGCCCTGCTGACTGGCTATCATCTTTGTAGCCCTTCTCTGTACCTTCTCCAGCAGGTTAATGTCCTTTTTGAGGTGTGGGCACCAGTACTGCACTCCATACTTTATATGCAGCCTGCCCAATGACCTGTACAAGGGCAGTATAACCTCCTCTCTCCTACTACTGATCCCCCCTAGCTATGCATCCCAGCATCTTGTTTGCCTTTGCTGCTGCTTTCTTGCACTGTGTGGAGTGCTTCAGGTCACTAGTGGTCATCACTCCCAGGTCCTTCTCCTCCTCTGATGCAGATACTTGGACTCCACCCAGGTAATACTCTGTCCTGGGATTCTTGGCTCCAATATGCATAACTTTGCATTTCTTGGCATTGAAGCCAAGTTGCCAGATCCTGGACCACCTTCCTAGCTTTTCCAGATCTTCCTGTAGATCCCTTATCCCTTCAGGTGTGTCCACTCTCCCACAGAGTTTGGTGTCATCTGTGAGTAGGCACATTTTGCCTTTAATGCCATCCCCAATGTCATTGATGAAGACATTGAATAACACTGGTCTCAGCACAGAGCAATGTGGGACCTCACTGGTTAGTTCTCTGGTGCCAGATAACTCTCCCCCCACCACCACCATCTGGGTTCTGTCTCTCAGCCATTTTTCCACCCATCTGACCATCTTTTCCCAATTCCAAGATCCACCAACTTCCTGATCAACCTTTTGTGGGGCACAGAGTCAAAGGCCTTGCTGAAATCAAGATAGAGGATGTCTACCTCTTGGCCCCTGTCTACTGTCTTAGTGACATAGTCAAAGAAGTCAATCAGATTTGTTTGACATGATCTTCCCCCCATGAACCCATGCTGCCTCTCATCCTGGAGACTATACTCGACGCCACACTCAGCTCTGCTCCCTCCAAAGCCATTAGCAGGCTCTGATTGGGTATGGAGGAGGGGGTGTTTGGTGGATCAAGGAAAGGGATGAGGGTTCACACACCACCAAGAAAAAAATGTTCCTATAACTACAGTTAATGGAAAAAGGATAATGGGTTAGTATGGGCTCTTAGTGAGAGCAATCAGACTGATGATTTAGGGTATGCAGGGAAAGATATCCACAAGGGAATAAATATTATTTAGTATATATATTTTTTTAAATCAGAAGAGTCATTAGGGTCTCTTGTAATCTCTGACTATTACTGTCTCAAGATCAGGAGACTAACATGCTTGCATACAGGAATAGAAACACTGTTTCAGCCAGGTGTGTGTGTATATGTGTGTGTGTGTGTGTGTATATGTACTGTATGTGTGTGTGTGTATATATATATATATATATATATATATATATATATATTTATATATATACAGCATGTATATATGTATGTATGTATGTATGAGGGACTAGCTGCACAATCGAGTTACCTAAAGCATTCTTGAAATGAAAATAATATGATCCCATTTACATTAGTGAAAACGTTTCCCTGCAACCTACTGTAACTACTGTACACTGTTTTCTCTGTAAGTTACCTCACTCAACAATGTGCGCAGTAAGCTTTAGTAAGAATCCATATTGTTAAGTCAATGTAATTCAAAAAATATACAGAACCTATTTTTTTAAGTAAATAAATACCACCAAGCAGTACAAAATTGGCACATACAGTAATCAAGTATTGTAGCCACTCAACATCGTTGAGCTTCAGGATGCATTTGACCTCACACTTAATGCACCTCCCATGTCACCAAATTCAAATACTACTATAAATATTTTAACCAAATTTAACAATTTAATTTCTCTGTTATTCACATACTGTATACTGCAATATGAATATTTTTTTCCAGAGTACCCATCACTACTTTGAAAAGGAATGGAAAGCAGCACCGTGTTACTTTGTTGTAAGTTTCTTACACTTCAAAGAGATACAGAGTAACTTTCAATGCTTTATCTCATTATCCTGTGCTACCACTATGGTACAAGAAAGTAATGCATTGTTGATTTTTATTGCCTAGCAGGCAAATGAAACTCTGCAGTTTTTGTTTGGTTGGTCGGTTGCTGTCAAACAACAAAATTGAGAATTTGTGTATTCCTTGTAGATATCATAGATTTTTTATTTAGTCACAACTTGAATGACAAATTAACTATTAAAACAATGAAAAATAAATGACATTCATGGCAAATAGTATTTAAAAAAATGAACACTCTGCCTCTTTTTTGTTTTAAGTAAACAAATGAACTAGAAGGGATATTATATTATATGGATATGATCTGTGGATAAACATAGTGAAAACAATGTACTCCCAAACTCCCTCCATCTGTGATTGGTAACAGTGTCTAGAAGCCAACAAATGATCATAAAAAGTATTCTGTTCAAAATATTTTTGTTTTTCTTTACCATCCAAGGCTATGGTTCGATTAATGTAAATGAAATAAATGACATACAGTATGCTTCAATTTAGCCAGAATGTTTTAATTGTTTAATTGTTAATTAAACGTTTTATTTGTTAATTGACACACAAGCAACAGAATGAATGACAAAAACCATAGCAGCTCTTTATTCATTTTATAAGGGTTTCTTGCCGTCAGACCACTTGCAGAGATCTATATCCATTTATAGAAGATCTGTACTTGATTTTTTTCTATGTTCAGTTTATGTACTGTAGTATGTGACCAGTCATAGTGTGGAGGCAATTACGGTACCACGTATAAATATACTGTAAATATGTGAGCACAATGTGCCCATTACACACTTTGTCAGAGCTGACATCTGGATTGAGAAGGACCAGAGGGAAAGTTTTTATTATACTATCATGGTTCTGGTGTCATCATGGATCGGGAAGGACCAAAGGAAAACTGCTTGTTTTAATTATATTTTCAGGGTTTTGGTGACAGGATCAGGAAAGACCAGAGGAAAAAGAGTATTTTTAAAATTATTTTATCATGTTCTGGTGACATCGGGGATCAGGAGGGATCAAAGGGAAACTGTTTTTGGTTTTTTTTTATTATATTTTCAGGATTTTGCTGACATTGGGATCAGGAAAGACCAGAGGGAAAGTGTTTTTTAACATATTTTCATGGTTCTCATGACATCTGTGATCAGGAATGACCAATGGGAAAGTGTTTTTTTATTATACTTTCATGGTTCTGGTGACATCGGGGATTGGGAAGGACCCAACGGAAACTTCTTTTTTGAGTTATATGTTCATGGTTCTGTTGACATCGGGGATTCAAAAGGATCAAAGTGAAAGTGTTTTTTTTTTATTTTTATTTTCATAGTTCTGGTGACATCGGGGATCAGGAATGACCAGAGGGAAAGTGGAGTTTTTAATATATTTACGTGGTTCTTGTGACACAGGAATCGGGAAGGTCCAGAGGGAAAGTGCTGTTTTTATTATTATTTTTGTGGTTCTGGCAATATCAGTGATCGGGGAGGACCAGAGGGAAAGTGCTGTTTTTTTTAAATACTATCTGATGGTCAAGAACTACATTTATTGTAAAAATAAAAAATAAATGCCATCTGGTGGTGCACCTCTACAAGCAGTGGAAAAAGGTAACATCACACTTCAGAGCTGTGGATGAATTGCTGCTTCAACCTTGTGGTTTAACACTGAATTAAACTACAAGAATAATAATACAGCACAGCTGAATTACAAGACCTGCTGCAATGAGCGGTATAATGAGAGGCAGAGCGCCACACCCGCCATCATACTACAGTACCGACCAAGTTATCTGTAGCAGCCACTGTAGCTGTGGATGCACAGGACCTTCCAGGTCCTGCGCTTCCATTTATAGGATAACAGTGACCAAATTGTCAGCATATCCATCTTATTACCCCGCCTTATGTACCATTTACAGAACATTTTCAAATCCTCACCAAAAGAGAATTCTGCGTAATTGCAGTGCCATTCTGGGCCACAGGTGTGAAAACAAATTTTAGCAAGGATTTGAAAAGTGACAGCTATGACATACATGAGGTGGGGTAATAAGGAGGCTATGCTGAAAATCTGAGGTCAAAATATTTAAAAATTCCAAAGCTATGAGTGTGCATATTGAAATTCCAACGAATGATCATAACTTTGTTGTTTTTAAAGATTTTGACCCCGAATTCTCAACATTGCCTTTTAATGACCCTGCCTCATGAACAATGTATCTCTCATTATCCAAATCCTGCCCAAAAGGTGAATTCACCAAGTGACTGCAAAATTACCTTTTGGACAGAAATTGCCAAATGACAGTCATATTGTTAATAAGTCAGGGTCCCCAAAAGGCCATGTTGAAAATTTTGGGGTCAAAATCTCAAAAGACGGCTGAGTTATGCATAAAAGTTGAACCCCCACTGAAATACATTGAACCTCATTTACCTTACTTTCTCATATTGCAGTTGCTGGTTCCAACAGAAAGACATGTCTTTGATCGCAGAGTGGATCTCAAACCTTACACCTATTCAGGTGAGTAAAACTGTGTGGGGGTGTAATCAGGGTGTGGTGTGGTGGCTGATGAGTGGGCGGTGGGGGTGGGAAGGCTGACCAGTGAGGGACCATATTTTTCTTTCACGGGTATTTTCGCAAAAGAAAAAAGTAATTGAGGGACTGTTTTCTTCATTTTAGGATTGTACCTGAAATGGAAGGGGATGCCACTAGGCACCAGGGCACAAAAAGTAAATAAGAGGGATGGTGATCAGAGGGTGGAGGTGTCACTAGACACCAGGGAAATCTGCAAGAATGATTGGGATGGAAGGGGGTGCCACTAGCCACCAGGTATTATATTATAATGATATGGCAGATGGCCATCAGTGGGGGGGGGTTGCTAGGTAACAATTCTACAGGTGGCACCAACAAAAATACCACTCACAAAAAATACTGATTTGATGCAGGCATCTTCCATTGAATCACAAAGTCACTCTTCTGCTATGTTAAAACATGTACATCCTTGTTTTCTTAGTATTCAAAAAGGAAATTTCTAAGCTGGCCTGGTGGCACTGAGGGTTGAGGTGCTGGATGCCACACCTCGTGCCACATCAGCGACCTGGGTTTGGGAACAAGCCCGGGCTGCCGGGGGTCAGCAGGGGAGGGAAGAGATTGAGCATCCAGAGGACTGCTCTCTCTTCCTGCGGGTGGGTACAGGATGCGCTTGCTCTTGGAGTGACCTCTGGCAGTGGCTAGAGGATCGTTGACTGTAGTGGTGTGGTGTATGCCTGTGGGCAGAGCCACAGCAATTAGTTGCCTTGCTGGCTGGGCTCCGCATGAAGAGGGGGAAAGTAAAAAAAATCCTTGGCTAACCAAGGAGATGATGAGGGGCCCCAGGGATCTCCCTCTTATCCCTAATGCTGGGTCAGGCTACACTGGGGATCCACAGCTGAGGACCCTATAATTTCAGAAAGAGCCACCGAGGGTGAGCGGGACCTGTTCTGGGGGGTGATCCGGAGTGCTGGGAAGTCCCTCTGGGAGGGGTGAACAGGTGATGGCTGGCCACAGTAGGGAGAAGAAGGGGTAAGACTGAGTGGGCACCTCTGAAGAATGCCATGGAGAGTATGGTGCATACATAAAGTAAAAAAAAAGGAAATTTCTGAGTTTTGTGGAGTGCAAAATGCAAAAAATACATCTCACTTGATATATGTTAACTTCCTTTCCCATCAGTCATCATCTGTGCATTAATGCTGTCACTCGATGTATGTTTATTTATTACTCTGTGTATTTATTTATACAAAAAAGAAATAAAAAAGTGTAAAACTATCATCCCAAAAAGCATTGCATCAGTCATCTTTTGGTGAGTCAGAAAATAAATCTCCCACTCTCCCTCACTGTATATTTGCTAGGTAATTCTAAATCAGCAATCTTGTGTTTCACAAAAAAAAATATTGATTTGATGCAGGTTATTATATCTAATATAAATAAGAATGTCACCTGTACCATGGTTAAATATTTGCAAGGGACAGCATGGGACAGCATGGCATTTGCACAATAATAAAAGTAACAGCTCAGTTAGTGGTACCAGAGAAATAGTGGCTCACAGTTCAAACTGCGGCCAGCAGTACGAGTTCCAGATGTGGCTGCAGAAGTCAAGAAAATCCAGCTGTTCTCATACACAGAATGCGGGGGAAGCGTTCCTTTCACTAAGTTGGGCACCTGGGATTTTAGGTGCCCAGAAAAGGTGTTTCTTGCCATAATTTGAAAAAAAACAAACAAACCTCAGAATGTAGCTAAACGGGTTCCATTTAGATACTGTACATTCTGATGTTTGTTTTTTGAGATCCATTCATTTTTATGTATTTTGTTTCTCTCATTAACTTAAAAACCAAATGGCGGACCCACAGAAAAGGATTGCCCACCTGTGACACAGGATGACCCATCTGTGCAAAGGGATCTTACCAGGTCATAATGAAGTACACTTAATAGTTGTCCATGACAGTGAATGGTGCAATACTAAGTATACTGCTGCATGCGGTATTGCGTCATTCATACACTCCCAGGCAGAGGATAAGAACTTTGCTGGGAGCAGGTTGTACCAAGCAGCTGCTGTGGCTCACTAGACAGAGCCACAGCAGCAAAAACCCAGGTGCTGCATCGGAGAATGGGTTTGTCGTTCCAGACCTTTATTTTTAACGGATTGTGCGCTGACTAAGTTGGCCCCCGCTGAAGTTGAGAATCCTTAGTGGGGGTGTGGGGCTAGAAAAGAGTTATGCCACATGGCAATATTGAGCTGTATTGGCAGCGTGATTTTGCCATGCGGCATAATGTTGTGTGACATTATGACCCTGTGCCCAAAGGGATTAGGCTCCTGCGACACAGGATGACCTGTGTAAATAGAATAGCTCCTGCAACACAGAATCCATTTGCATGCTGAACATCTGTATTTCCCATTGAAAATAAGGGGAACTTCAAAATGTTATAACTTTGGAATGCATTAATATGTTTTCATGAAACCAGCAAAATGCCCATCTGTGAGGCAAAGGCTTTCTACCCTGAAAATGTCAGACCACAGTTTGAAACAGTTTCTGAAATACGGGTAAACAAAGAAACAGCAAATAACACATACATTTTAAACATTTTTCAGGCTCTGGATCTCAGAAACCACAAACTGGATGCAAACAAAACTTGAAAGATCAAGAGACCAATGCCAAGAAATTATGCATGCAAACTGTCATGCAAATCTGTTAAACACTTGTGAAGTTATTAAGGTTCAAATCTTGGCCTTTGACATGGAAGAGACCCCTCAACTCTAACTATACTGACGCTACCAGGTCAGTATAAATATATTTATAAAATAGGCTATAAAATGGGCTAAGGATTTTGAGCAATTTGATTGGTTGTTAGTCATGCCTTAGAATTGCCTAATGCATGGCTAAAACTAGACCAGCCAAATAAGCACATTACATGTTTGAAATCCTTGTGCCATCAGAACTTTCAAACCTGACCAGCCATCATCCCCCCCCCAGTACATATACAGGTTTTAGGTGCACATGTACCATTTACTTTATAGCTGACACAACAGTAAAGTAGTAGTTCAGTTATGAGTTGTTCATTTAAGTTAAACTGATTTTCTGTATGACAGCGCAAATATTGTCACAGTCATAATTCTGATCAGCTGCTGTACTGGCTGGCGTTCCCTACCCCCCGTCCTTGATCGCTCCTTCAAACTGATTCACAGCTACATAAAAAAATAAAAAGAAGGCCACACTCACAATCTCTGCCATTATATATTGTGGAAGACCCTTCCTTCAGTTGTCTGTCTGTGAAGTTCCTCAAGCCGGCTGCCAGCCCACCCACTGCACTTCCGTTCTCCCTCTCTCAAAGCCGTCTCACTTGCACCCATGGAAACACAAATGACAAAACAAAAATACAGTGTGGGCTGTCTGGGTGAAACAGAGGAAAAGTATGTGGACATTTATGTCAGTAAATTATTTTCTTGACTCTGTCTTACCAATACACTTACAGCTGGCATCCTCTGTAACAGTCCTGTGGTTTTCTTTTCTGCTCTTGTCCATCAACCCACTCCCTGGCACATTTGCTTGCTGTCTAGACCTCTCATTAACAATTAAATAATGTTTTAAAGTAAACAGGATAAGTTTACCTGCTGCACTGGGTCTGTGTCTGGGGTGGGAGCCATGACAACTAGCTGCTAACACACCTATGGAGGCCAGTATGGATCAAAACAGTGAAGAGTAAAATCTAATTACATCTAGGTGGAGGAATTATTTAAAAAAAATATCAAAGATTTCATTTTTTAATCTTAAAACTTTTAAATTTACATTTTTAAATCTATGTAAAATACACAGCCCCATTTTATAAGCACAATAAGTCACTCTGGAGTAAGTATTAGACAGTTCTAACTTATGGCTAGAGGGCTGGATGTGCTTCGCCTGCAGCCTCGTGCCTCACTACGCCTCCTAGACATGTGTTAGAACTGTCTAATGCATACCCCATCATGTTTTATTGTTTACATATATATAGATAGATAGATAGATAGATAGATAGATAGATGTTAGAGTGATGCGGTAGCACCACTGTAGTTAGGGTTGAGTGCACAGTTCTATGTTAAAGCAAAATTTTGGAACTTTAATAACAATGGATTTCCACGATATTTAGCATGCATAATATCTGAGTGTAGGTCTCTTGAAGTGGCAAATGTTTTGTGAATCTGTTGTGTGGTTTCTGAGACATAGAATGTCAAAAATCCCATAATTTACCTGTTTTCATTTTTTGCCATTATTTGTCCACCTGTATCTCAGTAACGGTTTTAGGTTGTGGTCTAAAATGTTCAGGGTAGAAAGCCTTTGCCTCACAGATGTACTTTTTAAAGGTTTGGTGAAAACATATTACTCCATTCAAAAGTTAAAAAATTTTCAATGTTCCCATAATTTCCTATGAGAAAATTTATTTTTGTATTCGCAGGAACTGTTGTATTTTTGCATGGAGGTTCATATAGTGTTTTTTTTTATAGGAGCTATTGTATTTTTGCATGGAAGGTCATATAGTGGTGCAGGGAGCATACTGTATTTTCATAAAGCTCTCCTCTCTTTTTGCAGAGCTCTCCTGTGTCCACCATCTTGTTTTTCAGTTAGTGAGAGAAATAAAGAAAAGACATAAAAATAAATGGATTTTTAAAAACAAATAAACATCTTAACTTAGCTAAATTGGGCCCGTTTAACTACATTCAGATGTTTGTTTGTTTTAATTTTGTCAAGAAACATCTTTTCTGGTCACCTAAAATACCAGGTGCTGAGGTTAGTGAGAGGACCACTTCTACTGCATTCTCTGTATGAGAACAGCGGGAGTTTCTTGACTTCTGCAGTCACAGCTGGAATTCATACTGCTGGCTGCAGTTTCACCTAAAGAGCCGGTGTTTCTCTGGTGTCTAGTGGTACCCTCCCTCACCAGATGATCACTGTCCTCTATCCCTGGTGTCTAGTGGTATCCCTTTTTCATATCTTTCCCTGGTATCTAGTGGTACCCCCACACTCCAATTCCCATTTGTTTTATTTATTTATTTTTATCATCCCACTCCCTTTGTCAGATCTGTTTCCCCCACAGTCCATTGTCTAATTTGCCAACATCAGGGGGCTCAATCCATGTGTTTTCACTAGAAGCCCCCCCCAGCAGTGTGGAACACTGGGGAGCCCACTCCCAGTATCCTGAAACATTTAGTTTGTTTGTACCTGTAGAGAAGAAAACCAACCCCCAATGTCTTTTTTTTCCTGAAAAAAGAAAATGGTCCCTCACTGTCCCAGTCTTCTCCGCCATCATGATCCTCCCACTGAGCCGTCACCTCACCACACCCCCCTTTGCCCTATACTTACCACAGGAGATCATCACCTGTCGTCTTCTGTGGACCAGGACACATCTGAAACCTTCAAAGCCGAACCGTGAACTGAGGAATCAAGGTAAGTGCCGTATAATATATTTCAGTGACATCAAACTTATGTTAATAACTTTTTAGGATTTTTTTACCAAGTTTTCAACATGGGCTTTTTGGGACCCCACCTCATGAACACTGTGACGGTTGTTTTGTTAATCGTGCCCAGAAGGTAATTTTGCAGTTGCTGCATGAAATCACCTATCAGGACGGAATAATGAAATTTCACCATGAGTGTTAATGAGGCAGGGTCCCAAAAATGCCATGTTTAAAATTTGGTGAAGAAATTCCTAAAATGGCCAAGTTATGAGCGTTCATTGAAATGTTTCCATGTGCACATGTAAATTTGGTAATTTTCAATTTTCTGAGACCAAATTTTCAACATAGCCATTTTTCACACCATCTCATGAACAGTACAGCTATCACTTTTCACATCCTGTCCAAAACGTGTTTTCAGACCTGTGGCATGGAATGGTGTTTTGGCATGGATTTGAAAATTTTCACCTATGGTGTTTATGAGGTGGGGACATAAGAAGGCTATGTTCAAAATTTGGGGTCAACATATGAAAAAATGCTAAAGTTATGACCTTTTGTTGCAATTTCAATATGCCCACTTGTAACTTTCAGAATGTTAAATATTTTGACCCTGGATTTTCATCATAGCCTTCTTATTACCCGACCTCATGTATGTCACAGCTATCATTTTTCAAATCCTGCCTAAAATGTGTTTTCGCACCTGTGGTGCAGAATGGCATTGCAGTTGCACAGAATTAAGTTTTGGCATTGTTTGAAAATGTTCTATACCTGGGTACATGAGGTGGATAATAAGGTGGCTATGCTAACAATTTGGTCACTGTTGTCCAATAAATGGAAGCTCAGGGCCTGGAGGGCCCTGTGCTTCCATGACTACATACATATGTGCATCTATGGAGGGATAGGAGAGCAGTGCCTGGGCCCTACACTCCCACAGACAAATAAGGATATGATTATGCTATCTAAAAAAGTAAGGAAATTCATTGCAAATCCATGCCAAAACACCATTCTACACCACAGGACTGATGACTCCAAGGTACACCCTTGGTGCCTGTCAGTCTCTGCAGGGCAGGAGTGGGGTGTTGAGGTTGGAAGCACTAATACCACATTTCCTGCTTTTGTTGCTGTAGTAACAATCCTAACTGATGCATTAACAACTTTTTTTTTTAATATATATATATATATATATATATATATATATATATATGTATATATAAACACAATTGCATATAACCCAATAATGCAAAGCATCATGGGAAACATATGCAAATCCCCATGAGAGAATTTGGACTGGCTCAACTTTAAGCAGAATTGCATGGTGCCAGAAGGCATCACAGTGCAATCAGCAAAGGCTAAGAACAACAGACACATACACATGTTTCGGCCTCATTTGGACTCGTCAGTGTGCCATATCTGTGTCTTAGCCCAGGAAGAGAGAGCTAGCCACCCCTTAAGGGGGATGTTATTTGTTTGGTTCATGGGGACCCCAAAATAGGGAAGGAAAAGAACACCAGAGCAAATGCCCTGAGGCATGGTTTATCCCAGGGAGCATATGTTTCCCATGATGCTTTGCATTATTGGGGTATATGCAATTGTATTTTCTTTAAAATGTGACTGTATGACCAATATCCTCCAGGATAACCCATGCCTCAGTGCATTTGCTCTATGGTTCTTTTGTAGTTCTTTTCCTTCTCTATTTTGGGCTCCCCATGAGACAAACAAATAACACCCCCTTTAGGGGGTGGCAGGCTCCCTCTCTCTGTGCTAAGACACAGATATGGCACACTGATGAGTCCAAATGAGGACAAAACACGTGTATGTGTCTGCTGTTCTTAGCCTTTGTTGATTGCACTGTGAGGCCTTCTGGCACCATCCAATTCTGCTTAAAGTTGAGGCAGTCCAAATTCTGTCATGGGGATTTGCATATGTTTCACATGATGTTTTGCATTATTGGGGCATATGCAATTGTGTTTTCTTTGAGATTTGGCTGTATGGCCAATATCCTCCAGGGTAACCCATACCTCAGGGCATTTGCTCTGGGGTTCTTTTGTACTATATATATATATACAGTGCCTGCTATAGAAAACTTCATTGGTACTGCAGTATAATGGTCAGTGTGACACAGTACCGCTAGGCATACCGCTACCATTGTACTGCTGTGTGCGGCACGGCAGTGACATTATTCCATGCTGTAAAATTAGCTTCCTAATGTTTTTCCTCCATAATCCACCAGGTGGTGACCTTAAGTCATCTAAGCCTTGAAGTGTTGTAGTTTGTTTCTTCCCACTGGTTTTGTAGGTTCACCAGCAGGTGGCGTGAATTTCATAACCACTACTGCAGAGCATGGGTGAAAGGGAGGTTAAATCTTGTCAGTATCACTTGCACTCTGCAGTGGTGTGTACAGTAATATTAAACAAAGCCCCTACCCTGGAAGCATGTCCATCCACACACAATTGAAATTACCTCCTCTCTGGTGTATCTGTTGAAAATAAAAAACTGCTATTCACGCTGTATTATTACTTGTGAACTAGAGACTTTGACTACTAGTGAGCCAGCTCCATCACATCAGTGATGTGATCCCCTTTTCCTGTTCCTGTAGCCTGATGCGGCATTAGTACAGCATATCCCTGTCCTAGAAGTCAAATAGCAACTTCCAATTTTATGCAATTTTTGTATTTTCATGTTTTGGGTTTGCTCATACATGTGCGCACTCTCATTTTAAACTTATCACAGAAAATACACTGATATTCATTAAACATCACATTTTACAAATGCTTGCAATATATTTGATGAAATCATACCAAGTGGTAAATTCAAAATATCTTAATACAGTAAATCAGGGTCAAAATAATATTCAGTGCTTGCATATCTAGCAGTAGTAGTACCGGCTACAGTAAATAATGCTACCGCTGCACCACGGTTCCACACAAGTCTAAACATTCCTAGTCTCATCTACATTTGATATTTCACTCAACATTTTTTTATGAAGTTCATAGTGCATTTGCACACCCTGGTATAGCTGATGCTGTGTTATTCTAATATCTTATTGTGGCACAAGCATTTTCTTTATTTTCTGTAGCCCGACCAATTCTATCAAGTTGGAAATGCCTCCAATACTAGTAAGCCATTAAAACTTAATATGTTAAGCTAAAATACTAGTACCAGTCCCCAACAGATAAAAGCACCAGTCCCCGATAGCCAAAAGAATGCCAAGACTCAGCTTCCCTTGATATCACACTTTCAAATGTTATGTAAGCAAATGCTATTAAACAAATGCCAAGGCTCAGCTTCCCTCGATATCTCACTTTCCTTTATTTTTTAAATGTAATATAAGGAGATGCAAAAAAATGGCTGTGTTTTTTTTAAAGCTAGGTGTGTGGGGATTTGAACCAGTGATTCCTTTGAAATGTTTGTCTGGTGGTGTTGGGTTACTGTAGAACATGCCTTTGTCACTTGGATTGGACTTGAAGTGGAAAGGGGTTGTAGCAACTTGAACCATGCATGTTTTGAAAAGCAAAACATTAGGAAACACGTTTATTACCAAAAAGAAGGTCAGACACAAGATGAGCACAGCAACCTCTGTGTGTGCATCTAGTGATCATTTTGCACTTTTTGTACAGTAGTTGAATGTGTAAATGCATTTATCTGTGTTTTTGTGAATGCTTCATGTGTAGCTAGCAGCATGCCAAAAGGCACACCCACCTCATTTCTTAAATGGGTACAGTAAAAAAGCACTTTATTTTGTTATTTTTCATTGATTTTTGTTAAGTAACTATTTTTTTATATTCTCTGTCCTTTCAAATAAATGTCAGCACAGTGAAATAGTTTGATTTTATATAGCCATAAAGTATACTGTATATGTAGCAGAGGGTAAAATATTTGTACAAATTAATTCTATGGAATGGGTAAAATAATTTATTTAATTCTCATACATTTTTTATGAAGTACTGTACTGTATGTAGTTGGAAAGCTTGTCATTAGCTAGAGGTACTGGGGAATGTAAGGTACTAAAGTCAAAGCTGCCTATAACCTATAGTATAGTACTATCCTGTGCTTTGTGCATCTGTCCCATATAATAGAAGTCTGGCATACCAACACATCATCCTATAAAACATCAGCCTGGTAAAAACTTAAATGAATAAAACATGTAACTGACATATGCTCTTGTACTTCTTTTCTAAATATGTCATTTTTCTTATCTTGATGTTTGTAATCTCATATATTTTCAGTAGAAAATAGACTGGAAAATGCTGCCACTGTCATAACACAATGAAATATTTTGTTTAGGGCCGATTTTCTCTAACCAATTCAGTTGAAACAATTAGAAAATTTGTCACCCTTAGAGCTGTAATATTTACTGAAATTCATGTGGAGTAGGAGGTTGTGTGTGGCAAAATCCTCTGATTTACTTCATATAAATTAAACAATAAGCATCCATGACGATTAATTTTCTAATGTTTCTAACAGAATTTGTTTGGGAAACTCTGTGGAAAAAGAATTCTGCCTTGCATTTTTATGTTTGCTTGCATGCATGTGCAAGAAACATAGTGCCATCATCGGAGATTTCGGAGGTGTGTCACCTCCTCCTCCAATTCAGTCAGTGTACTGGCAGGCGCGGCCCCTGTAAGCCAATGCATTTTGGAGCTGTCTATGACCGGCTCAAAATGCAGTAACACTTCTGATTGAAAGAGGCCTGCGGCTTGAGTGAGCAGTGATGGATCAGGCTGCTCACGCGCGCTCCCCCACAGACGCCCGAGGCGTGCGTGCCCCTCGCGCCGCGCACTGTATAACCGACGGGGTGCCCAATCCCCGTCGGCTGTGCTGTCGTTCCTTCCGCCTCCCCCAAAGCTGTTACAAAATGCCATGCTGGGGTGGGCACCCCAGCGTGGCAACTAATCATAAGCCGTGGGGTGCCCAATCCCGTCGGCTGCACTGCCTCCCCCAGTAGTGAGTGCCATGCTGGGAGCCCACCCCAGCATGGCAAGCAATTCGTGGAAGCCAGCGGAGGTGCCAAATCCCCCGTCGGCTGAATGGCCACCCACAACATCCTTGTGCCACGCTGGAGCCCACCCCAGCGTGCCCAAGCAGTCCCCGTCCATCGTTTTTCCTGTGAAAAAGCGGTCCAGCGAGTAGTCTCGCCCCCTCCACAACCGCGCCCACCCTGCGCGCAGCCTCCCCGCTCACCCCATACTTACCTCCAGACCTCGGGCGACGATCTTGGTGGACGGGAACACGTCTGCACTCTTCAAAGCGACCACGAACTGAGGAAATGCGGTAGCTGTATAATGGGCTAGATAGGGGGGTTTCAACTTTATTGCATATCTCAGGCATTTTTTTGAATTTTTGCACCAAATTTTCAACATGGGGTTTTTGAAACCCCTTCTCGTGATTGATGTCACTGTCATGGCGTTATTCGGGTCCGAAGGGTGATTTCCCCAATGACTGTGCAGTGACTGTGAAATCACCCTTTGGACCTGAATAATGCCATGACAGTGACATCAATCATGAGAAGGGGTCTCAAAAACCCCATGTTGAAAATTTGGTGCCAAAATTCCCAAAAATGACTGTTTTATGAGCGTGCGTTGTGCAGTTCCTATGCAGGCTCGTAAGTTCGCGAATTTTCAATATTTTCACTCCAGATTTTCAACATTGCCATTTTACCACACCTTCTTATGAGCAGTACAGCTGTCATTTTTCACATCTCACCCAAAATGTGTTTCTGCCATGTGGCACAATGGGCGCCCAGTCGATTGTCTTGAAATCAATGTCACGGACAAATTAAGAAAATCACAGTAACATTGTTCATGAGTAGACATCTAAAATGGCTATGTTGAAAATTTGGTGAAAAAGTCCTAAAATGACTGTTTCTGGCGTGCATTGTACAGTTCTCATGCGCTCGTTAGTTCGCAAATTTTCAATATTTTCACTCCAGATTTTCAAAATTGCCATTGTACCACACCTTCTTATGAGTAGTACAGCTGTCATTTTTCACATCTCACCCAAAACTGTTTCTGCCATATAGCGCACAATGTGCGCGCAGTCGGTGCGAAATCAATGTCTGGGACAAATTAAGAAAATCACAGTAACACTGTTCATGAGTAGACATCTTAAAATGGCTATGTTGAAAATTTAGTGAAAAAAGTCCTAAAATGACTGTTTACTGGCGTGCATTCGCGGTTCCTATGCGCGCTATGAAAGTAATTTTCAATATTTTCACTCCAGATTTTCAACATTGCCATTTTACCACACCTTCTTATGAGTAGTACAGCTGACATTTTCACATCTCACCCAAAATGTGTTTCTGCCAATGTAGCGCACAATGGCGCAGTCGGTGTGCGAGGTCAATGTACGGGACAAATTAAGAAAATCACAGTGACACTGTTCATTATCAGAGGTCTTAAAATGGCTATGTTGAGAATATGGTGAAAAAATTTCAAAAAATGAATGTTTTACGAGCGTGCATTGTACAGTTCCTACGCACGCTCGTTAGTTCACAAATTTTCAATATTTTCACTCCAGATTTTCAACATTGCCATTGTACCACACCTTCTTATGAGTAGTACAGCTGTCATTTTTCACATCTCACCCAAAATGTGTTTCCACCCATGTAGTGCACAATGGCGCAGTCGGTGTGCGAAATCAATGTACAGGACAAATTAAGAAAATCACAGTGACACTGTTCATGAGCAGAGGTCTTAAAATGGCTATGTTGAGAATTTGGTGAAAAAATTCCTAAAAATGAGTTTTACTGGCGTCGTTCACAGTTCCTATGCATGTAAGTTTGCAAATTTAATATTTTCACTCCAGATTTTCAACATGTCCATTTTATTAAACTTCCTTATGAACAGTACAGCTGCAATTTTTCATATGTCGCCCAAAATGTGTTTTCGCACATGTAGCGCACAATGGTGCTGTTGGTGAGCGAAAGCAATGTTTAGGACAGATTAAGAAAATCACAGTTACACTGTTCATGAGCAGAGGTCTTAAAATGGCTATGTTGAAAATTTGGTGACAAAAGTCCATAAAATGACTGTGTTACGAGTGAGCATTGCACAGTTTCCACGCACCCTCGTTAGTTCATGACTTTGTAATATTTTCAGTCCAGATTTTCACCAGTGTCATTTTTCCACACTTCCTTATGAGCAGTACAGCTGCCATTTTTCACAACATGGCCGAAGTGTGTTTTTTCACTTTCAGTGCAGAGATGCGTGGTCGCTGTGGGAAATCATTGTTCGGCACAGATAAAGAAAATCACAGTGACACTGTTCATGATCGGAGGCACCAAAATGCCTGAGTTGACAATCTGCTGTAAAAAATCCCCAACCTAACTATATTACTGGTGTGCGTTGCACATTTTCTATGTATGCTCGTGACTTCACCATTTTTTTTAATATTTTTACTACACATTTGCAACATAGCCATTTTTTACACCTCCCCATGAAAGAGTACAGCTGTCATTTTTTACATCCTATTCGGAATATATTTGCACCTGTGGTGCTAAATGCCGTAGTCACTGTGCATAAGCAGCTTTCGGCTAACAAACTGATATTCCCCCTGTTCATGAGGTGGGGTCACAAAACAAACATGTTGAAAATTTGGAGTGAAAATACCAAAGAATGCCTGAGGTATTAGGTTTTTCAACTATAATGCCCCACCCTATAGAGAATGACAGACATCAGGGGTGAGACTTGGGATTCTTGCCTGTGATGCTCATACCATTCCACACCCTGCAGTCACTGAGAGGCATCGAGGTATGCCTTGAACTCTTTGGCCCCAAAGTTCACCCCATTCTCCTATATCGCACCCATCTCACCGTACTTCCTAATGGAATGGGGTGTGCATAAGAGCCAAAGATCCCAAGGCACACCGTGACACTTGTCAATGTCTGCAGGGTGAGGTGTGGTGAAATGGCGTGGCCATTATGCCTGATGACCCAAAGGCACACCCCAATGCCTGTTCGTATCTGCAAGGTGGTGGTGGGGTTGGCTTCAGTTCAATACTTCACTGCCATTCCTATTATGCAGCTGTCTAACTCCTGCACTACCAATACCAATGCCAGCAAGCAAACATTCGTCATTGACAAATGCTTGTTTGAGTATGGGATATTTCATGAAACACTCAGCCAGAAACAAACTGCAGCATTTGAACATTTGTTCCAGTGTTCACAATGGCCAACTGGTGATTTCTCTAGAATCTACCATGAATGGCTACATCGTATATAATACAATAATATGGAAAACAGTAGAGAAAAAATATAAACAAAGACAAATAACACAAACAGTAGCTGCACAAGCTGTTGTATTACTTCACATCCACAGCTGACGATATAGAATGCTTGTCTTGCAGCCTACTGTGTTGGTAAGAATTATTCAAAAAGATATGACCAAAGATGGTATCTGTGACTTGAAAAGTTATTTCAACATGAGAGCATTTTTCTTTCATGGCACAGCAAAGCATATGACCTCAGATTTCAAAGATACAGTAATATGCTACAGTATGTTTTTAATCTCCAGTGTTTGTTAAATATTATATACACTATACTGACCACTGTATGGTGAGAGCACCACTATTAGTTTAATTTTTTAAGTTTGATATATTATCATACCTCTGATAATTACTGGGGGCATCCTTGTTTTACCCCTCAAAACTACTCTGCCATAATCTCTCTTTAATGGATAAGTTACTAGGCACACGCCTACTGTAAGTGTCCCTTATTTCTTAAGAAAGGGTTCAGAGACACAGTATGCCTGCCAGGCTATGTGCTCTGTTTGTGCCTTGCTTTTTTTTTTTGCTTGAACTGTGTAAGAATAGATGACAGTGAATAATAACAGCACACCACAATAAGAGAGCCAGGAAGCAAACTATTGTGCTTGCTTGCTTGCATCATAACTAGTGTTTCTGATTCCCTTGTTTTGTTGATAATCACATCACAGGGGATGATGACACCTTTTCTGTTTTTGTAGTTTCTGTATCAAAGACCAATAACTTTGAAAACAAAAATACTGTATCATAGCTGTATAATCAGTCATGATGCCAGGACTATCATGAGTAAATTAATGATGACATCACCTAAAAAAATGCCTTCAAGCATGGTCACTGTTATGGACCTCTGTGTTTACCCTGTTGTAAATAATATTAAGATATTGTTTTCCTTATGCACTAAGACTCCAAAACCCCTCTGATGGAAAACAAATCACTAAATACAGACTATGAAGAAATCCCCAGCAGCTCTTGCAAACCAGAAAGTTCACCCCCCCCCGACTCACCCACAAGTAATGAATGTTGTCATGGTGACTGATCTTTTTCCACACCAACTGACTGCTATTAACTTAGGAACAATATGTGTGAATGGATTATCCCCCACTGACTATAGACCGGTGACTGACTTGAGATCAGTGAGTTTGCAAGGCCTACAGTAGATGTGTTGCATTCTGCTATTTTCATAAATCCTCACTTTCTCAACTCTCAAAGCTGGCTTAGATAGTTACAATACACTATTAAAAGCTACTGTATTACTGAGCCTTAATCACATTATTTTAATAATGTTAAGTACTGTACATGCATTTTCATATAAAAACAAACAGTTTCACAGCACTGAGGAATGGATAGGGAGAGCAGAGATAAAGGAGGAAAACAGCACAGAAGTGGAATTTGATGTTATAGTTCTGATTGAATGTCGGATTGAGTCATCTAAGTCACACATTGAAACCAGTGTTAGACCTATAGCTGCAAGAATCATGTGCATCTAAACATTAAACTACTGTATATAAACAGCCATCAAAACCATGGCTTATGCCAAAAGTACCTCTGTATGAAAACTGGATGCCATACCCATAAAAATGTGTATGTTTTTTGAGAAGCTGGCACAGTTAGTATGTTTTGATGTACAAATGTGGAGCTGAGCATTCTTTGGCTGCATAATTATTAGAGGAGTTTGGTCATGGTTTAGACCCTTCATGTTTAGTTCATTCTGTAGTGGCTGAAGCAAACAACATATGGCAGACTGGAAGTACTGTCATTGTACCCTGTCTTAGCCATGGACCAGTTTGAGCTGACTCGTGCCGTCTGAAGCTTCCAACTCCCAAAATGTAAATCACGAGCCAGAGATTAGTACTGCATATGCATACATTCTTTTAGACCAGAGGGGAAAAAAACCCACAATAGATGTATTAATTGGTGGGGAAAATAAACCAATCAGGGTCTAAAAGCAAATACCAGACTGTTATCCAGACATGATCAGGAAACTGTAGGCGATATGGGCAAATGAGAAAAAACAGTGCTAGATATCAGCTGCAGCTCTGTAAACCCTGTGGTGTGAACAGATGTGAGATGGGATAAGCACCCATACCAAAATTAAGCAACCCTGGGGAAGCCAGACGAAATTCCGGTTCCACCCCTCCACCTCCAGAGCATGGATTGGAGCATGAGTGTGCACCTATGAGACCAGACACCTAACTATAATAATAATAACCATGGTGCTGGAGGCAAAAAGAAATACATGCATAAAATTAAAACAAAATTCTAGGCAGGTTGCCAGTGAACACAAAGCTGGAAAGGACATCCTATGTCCCTGTCCAGATCCCTTTTTTACAGCAATTAGGCATTTATGAGCAGAGCTGTTTCTATGTTTGACAGCTTGTCGATTTCTGATAATGGTTGTAAAAAAAGTACAATATCATACTCTCATTAGTTTTGAGGGAGCAGCTGCCAAATACAGAAGCAGCTCTGCTTATAAATACTTTGGGCTCTGCTGAATAGAAGGGTGAAGGATGTACTATTTTTACCTTTAGAATATTCTAGTCCACACATAACTGAAAAAAAAGCTTCATAAAAAGATGCCCCATTAAAAAAAAAATTATACCTCTAAGTTCAAAACCTCATTGAATTACATTGCACGGCAGGCCTGATTTAACTGCTAAGTATGAATGTCATCATAGGGGACACTAAGTTGCATAGACATAAGCAAGAAAAGAAAAAAAGGACACAAATTAGCAGGTGATCATCTTAAAAAGGAGATAGTAACAACAATCAAACAGACTAAATAGATGGAAAAGGGATAAACGCCTGGCATTACTTTCACCTAATTCTAATGTGTTCAGAGTAGAAAATCAAAAAACAGCACTTGTTTTTTTTTATTAAGTATATTTGAACGGAAACATGACAGTGTATGGACATGGCAGTATATGCACATAACAGTACGTCAGTGTTGGAATGTGTTACGTAACACTGATAATGAAATATTTTTTGTTTAATTGAGGGCTGCTTATCAATAACTTCACATCCTCTGTTGAAACTGTAGTGCCTATATTCTCATCAGCTACTGTACAATAATCAGCAAAATCTGACAGCCAGTGTCGTGGAGAATCCCAGTTGCAGTACTGACTGCATTGTTTCATTAAGTCAGCAAACTATCACTTTTACAACATGGAGCATACAGTACATGTAAAACACACTGTACGACGGCATTCAAAATTAAAAGACAGATCTAAATTATATAATTGTCATTTAACATCTATAAGAAAACAAGATTGATATCAAGTTTTGACAATCTTGTTAGGATGCCATGTCCCTGTTTGCCATGTAAATAAATAAATGTTGGCATCTGCCTGTATACAGTACTTTCACCTATTGTAATTATAATCTGTTCAGAGTAAAAAAAAAGTGAACATCCAGTTTATTTTTTTATGTAGTTGACTCTTGTTAAATCAATGAAGTTGCATCCATGCCATTTAGAGTTGCAGAGTGTTTTCTTTTCTTTTTTTCTTCTTCTTTTTTTATTTAGCTTTAGCACAGCACTGCAGGCAGACTGAGTATGATCAAATTTAAGTTCCCTCCATTGCCTGTGAAAGGCATAAACAGCACCTTTTGTGATAAGAAGATTAGCTGGGCACCAGCCGACGAGCAGTGCAGTACAGCCTCAGCTACAAGTTATAAGTTATGAAGTAGGTGAAGGGCAATTCAGTGGCATAAAGTAAAGTGAATCTACAGAGGAAAGAGCATAAACATTTTGATCAGCTAGGTTTTATACAGCCATGGGTTTTTATTGATTACATCTATTGCAAAAAACAGTGTGTGTTGACGACTACTGTGCTCTTATGCAGTTATCACCTTACACTAGAGCAAGTATAAGTGCATTTGCATGCCATAATAGAACTGCATAAAAATGCAGCTGTCTTGCGCACATATAAATACAATAAATTCCCCATCATATTGTATGCTTCTTAAATAACTTCATATGCAAGTAATGAAAGATAACTGTTTAACAAATTGGATACAGAGTAGTACGGAAACTTTATATTTTGTTATAGGAGAGTTCTAATAAAGGGAATTTTGTTTAACCAGGAGTAGAACACTAAGCTGAAGCCTGTTTCCAGATGTGACCTGGGAGCACAAGAAAGTTAAATGACTTGCACAGGATCATGCAATATGCACCTAACCAACTCTATTCCTCCCAGTAGACCATAAATAAGATATGACTAGGTGCCTGATCACTGCACAGATGTCCAAGGGCATAATAAGGCACAAGGATGAAGGCCAACTCTGAGTGTATTATTACCCCCCCCACACACACAGACCTGCAGCAATTAAGCTACTATCCAATCCAGCACACTGGGGGTGCAATGGGTGTGAGGACAGGTATGAGAGCTGGGGAGTGGGAATTATACAATGCAAAGAATTAGAAGTGCATCACATCTCGAATTTGCAGTGCCTGCAAAGAAGAAAAGCTGTTAATTAAGTCCAAGCATCATAACAACATCCTAATTCACATACATTGTTGACACTCTATAGTCTGCTGAGCCCTTCTCTGTCCAGAGGAACTTAACCCCCTCCAGTGCTACAACATTGTACTGAATCATACACGAACCAGTTTAAAATTGCAACCCTCATCATGTCTCACTGATCTGTCTTGCATTCACTAGTTATGCCCCTCCTGCTAAATACAGTAGATGACAATAACAATTTGACCTTAGTAGTCATTTAAGGGACTGAGGGCACACACAGGGGGTGGCTAACCAAAACTATTTAAGCAACCAAATAATAAAATAAAAAATAAAAACATCAAGAACTGGGGTAACTATGTCCCTTGCATGTTGGCAGGGAAATATGATCAAGATTATAAAAACACTAACTTAGCTTTCAGTAGGCATGCATGTACTGTATATAAACTTGAATATGCCACATACTGAAACCAGCATTAAATAAACTATCACCCATTTTTATATCATCTTGAAGATGGGACTTATTATTAATCATCACACAAACTTCAGTTTCAGTATGGAACGTGTGTTTGTAAAGCAGTTTTTGAACATACTGTAACTTGTTCTCTGTTCCACGCTTTGAGAAGACAGCTGTGTGCATACAAAAGTGCCCAAACCAAGTCTTCACAATTGGAACACACATCCTGTCCAGCCGCCTTGAGCAGTGTCAGAATGTTGGAGATTGGCTTCACAGTTGGTAATTACAATATGCAAATAAATCACAAACAAAAACGATGACAAGGCAAAAAAAGGTATATGAATGTTGTTTATTTACCATGGAGACATACACTTGCTCAAATCATTGCTAGAATTGCTTTCCTGTCCCCTTTAAACTACAAGCTCTAAAGGGGAGAGCTTTCAAACTTTGATTCCATTCCACCTCAGTAATAAAAAAAAATATTTGCAAGCTGGTGATTCAGTTTAAACAGCCTTCTATGCTTTGCTCAGGCTCAGTTTTGGTTGTGTGCAGGCAGCAAACAAGCAGATCACAGCCTTGGCAAAAAATACATATTGTTTACAAGTCAGTGATTTTATTTAAACATGATTTTGTGCTATGCTCAGGCTCACTTTCTGTTGTGTATGGAACTGAGCAGGCAGTAGATTATAGCCTCAGTTACCAAATAAATAAATTAATAAAAATCTTAAATGTTGTTGATTTAATTTAAACATGTTTCTATGCTTTGTTCAGGCTTGGTTTCCATTGCATTCTGCCTCTCCCCACCAGTACCGCATAACTGGGTCTCAGATATACATTGGACTGTACTCATTTTGTGAAACCACTAGCCACCATCTGGCCACTTCATTCCCTTCCACTGTCCCTCAGTCATTTATTTGAGCCAAGACCTACAGTATGCACTGAATAGCAATTTTGTATCCCCAAGCCATGGCCCAATGAGCCGAGGACAACACCCATAAATTAAAGCAATTCTTACTGTTAGATGTGCAATGCAAACAGATACATTCATCACTGATTTTATTTTTCATTCTTTCTAACCAGTTGGGCTGGTGAATGGGTGGGGGGAGGGACCCATAGCCACCAGGGGATTTCTTTTTAAGGGGTCGGGTGGGTGATGGGATAGGGAGATGGACTGCTAGGAGTGGGTCCCTATACAAAGATTTAAATTTAGTGTTTTTTTTACTTTTCATTCTGTTAAGTATGAATGAAAAGACATCCTTCTATGGTAGTAAAACATGACTGGCTAACAGTCAGCCAATCAGGTATTACTATTACTTCACAGGGAGACATCAGGAGAACAAGTGGTAATGCGCCCACTCCATCCCAATCTCCAATAACCATATGTAGTATAACATTTATTTTTGTTACGTGTTCCCTGCCAAATTCCAATCCTTGGTGGTCTAGTGGTGTAGTGGTGGCCAGCCACCCCCTCCCAGCATGTAGTGTTCAACACCTGTCCCCTATTCCAAGTCAGTACAGCCCTCTCCTATCCTCCACAGATGACACTCCACTGAACAATTAATCAGTGAATGAGAACATGCTTGAGCAAGCACTCATTCACTGATAGTTCAGTGGACTGCTGGACATGAAGGAGGGTGAGGGACTGTGATGGCCCGCTCCATTTTGGGATGGAGAAGCAGGATAGATCACTGCTTGCTGAGGTGGGGGGCACTAGACCAATAGAGATTGGACTTTGGCAGCGAATATTTTCATGAAATGCAGTACACTGTGTCAGTATATCTATTTTATGGTATATTGTTAATTGAAGTTATATAGTGCAGGTTGCATTCCAGCAATTTGGCTGCTGTTTATACTATTTCACTGAGTTATACAAAAATAAAATAAATAAGGATCTTAACACCCTGACAGCATGGAAGATCAGAAAGCTGTGAGTTCATTTCCCATACCTGGCATTTGAGTGAATTCCCAATTCTGTAGTACAGCACTGAGGTGGAGGGTATTGAACTGTTGCAGCACCTACCTTTACCTGAGAGAAGTAATAATGAAGTAATGAATAGCTGCACCTGTTGGCTGCAGATTCATCAATACATTTTATTTATTTATTTAGTTTTTGTTGACCGGGTAAGTGCACTAGACAAATCCTGCCTATTTTCAGGCGAGACCCGCGGGGGAGGGGGATACAGATGAATGCCAACTGACCTTGAACCAGATTAAGCTGTTGGTGATATTTTTAGTGAATGAGGGAAATTTGGCCAGGACACTGGGGAAATTCTTCTACTCTTTTTTGATAAGTGCCATGGGATCTTTAACATCCACCTGATCTACCAGCAATCCAGGCAGATGGGACCTCGGTTTAACGTCTCATCCGAAAGACGGCACATCAGAAGTGCAGCACCCCTCTCATGCTGCACTTAGGGTTGCCACCTGTCAGTTTTTTTACCGGTGATCAGGTTTTCAGGGTCCCTATCAGGTAATCCGGTTTTGCTCTGTGCTGGTCAGATTTGTGAGCCATTTTGAGTGCTCACATACTTTTGAAACATATTTTGTCATATCATTCATTGTTTCAGCTATATATCCAGTTTACAGACAAGTTCTCTTGTCAATATAGCCCTTTGTTTGTGAAAGCAGTCAGCCTGGGAGGTGTAAAGTATGGCCATTAACACTACTAGTACTTACTTAACCTAATCTTTTCCTCTACACCTTAAAGAGGCATAGCAGTACAACTGCCTCCACCTTTTGTAACAGTGACAGAGCCAGTTGTCTTCCAGTTTCATTTGCTGGTAAACATTTTCATCTCTAACTGAATGTAGACATTTTTAAATGTTTAATTTTTTTTTCTCAAGCAAATGGTATGGTCACTTCTTTGGCTTTGAAATAGTACTGTGGACATGAACAGGGAAAGGTGCCAGAAAAAGATATAATGTACACATTACAGGAAACAATTTATTATGTATTATTATAGACCATGTAAACTGTTGTGTGCTATTTAGAGTGTTTCCCTTGTCTCCCCCCCCAGATCATATCTGTAAATGATATTTCTTTTATCTCTGTATATTTATTTGGTAAATCAATGTCAATAAATAAATACATAAGTAAATGGATGACTAGGAAGAACCTAGGAAAGTAACTTTAACAGGTACAGTACAGCATCTTAACATTTTTGTTGAACTGCTGCTTTAAGTGTTGTCCTTTATTGATATAAAAAATGGCCTTCTAGGAGAAACAATGCATGATGAGTCATGAAAAGGGGTGGGGCTAGGGGCGGAGCTTAGGATCTGGTTTTTGTCCCATCCAAATGTGGCAACCCTAGCTGCACTACAGTGTCAGTACTGGGATATTAACCCAAGTGCCAGATGTGAATTAACCAAGTACATTCAGCTGATGGTATCATGGTGGTTTTTTTGTTTGTTTGTTTTGTTGTTGTTTTTTTGTTGCTCATCAGCAGTTTTTGAAAGAGTGTGTGGAATTTTTTCCTTTTAATGAATACATTTTTTATAAGCTGGCAGGCACAGTACTGCTCATTTATACTGCAAGCCCTATTTTATGTGTTTTTAAGTGTCTTTTTAAATACCAAAAAACAAGAGTTACAATGTGTGATCATTTCACATGTTGTGCATGGACCAGTCAATTAGTGCTTCTATTCCTCATTTCTCTATTTCTCATGCTTTTGCTGTGTCTTTTCTTTTGCGCTGCTCAGTCCTGGAAAAGCACATTGCAAAAGCAGACCCAAATAAATTGAAAAACTGCCTCTCACACAGGCTATACTGGGTAAATTGCAGCACAGATACACATTTCCTAGTGGGGTCTGCTGTCTTGTGTCCTCCTTTTACACATTTTTACTATATATTTGCCAGAGAAAGACTATCATTTTCAATAGGATCATGTTTCTACATATTGTTATGGTGTATTTAGCCATCTCCTGTCAATAAGGTAAATCCTAAAACAACCACCAGTAATATGGTCAGAGGCATCAAAGGTGTCCCACAGGTGAAGTATCACACATGTCGCCAGACGGGTTTAAATATAAAAAGCATGTAATTTGAATTTTATGGTAAAAGAGTTAATTGATCCATCATAATTACATTCATTCAAGTACTATATGGCATTTTCTATATTTAAATATTTCTATATTTCAGTGCGAGATGTTGCTGCGCAGATGACCTCTCATTTCATCTTCTGGACCCCACTATTTTCATTCTGCACTTGCCAGCTGAAAAAAAATCACACTGAAGTGTTTTATTTTTCTATTCTCACATCCCATTTTTTGAGGTGGTTGTACCACTAACACATGTTGCATGTAACAACTAAAATAATTTCAACCCATTATAAATATATTGGAGTTTTAAGCCATATAGTATACTATATATTTTTGGAGGACAAAACTTTGAAGATACTGTAGAAGAAGACCATTACCTTACAAACAGCATGGATGCTTTTGTCAGCTTTTAGTGAAATAAGCCCCTTTACTAAACTACAGTACTGTATGTGTCTTCACAATATTTTTATCTAGTTGAAATTGCTTTAGTTGTTGCAGGCAATATTTATCCTTAGTGGTAAAAGGGAAAACTGATTAATAGGTGCTTTAAAACTGTGCACTGTATTTCTCAATAAAAAAATAGCTTTTTAAAAAAACAACATGTAATATACTAATTATAGATCATTATTTGTAATAAAAGGCCTGATTCATACAGGTGGCAATAATCAGAGCAGACAGACATTTTTATTAGTGTACAGTACACTGAAAAATTACTACGATATGGCACAGTATACAAAACTTTGAATCTGTACCTGGTGCTGGTTTACAGTGTGCTGACAGCATTGTTGGTGGTGAACAAAGCTCTGTCAGGCTTCAATGAGCTTCAATGAGCAGCAGATATTTGTAGAGATACAGTAATCTGCTTTTATGAAGAATTGTTTTAATATAAGCAATGACTAGTAAATTGCAGTAATCAGAGTCTAATGTCCTCTTCAATTTAAAATGACAGACAATGTTGTTGGCACATAGTACACCAATGCCAAGTACAGATTTCAAATTTAAATGTTTTGTATTCTAAGCCATATGGTTCAAACATTGAAGGAAACATCGTGAGTTCATATTCCGTAGTAGAGCAGAAATAAACATAAACTTACAGATCTCTCTTTTTTTTTATAAAACTATAGGGGCAGCAATACATTAACTGCATTTGTACTGCTTTTCATTAAAGGAGTGTAAAGCATAGACTGTAACAAACTCGAGAGCTTCTTCAGAAACTAGCAGTATCAAATCAGAGGGAAAATTTGAAGCAATGTTCCACACGATGAAAGATCTCTGTTTAATTTTCCCTCTTTCTTATCCCAATAACCACTACTAGGAGGAAAGCTCACACTAATCGCTGACTCTTGGGCCCAGAGACCAAAGCCCTGGAGTCACCTGCTAAGTTATTGAGATAAAACATATCCCAGCACCATACTACTGTCTGTGTCCTTGTGTGGTTTGCCATGATCTCCTTGTTCTGGGAGTCCAAAAGCTTGCCTGTCAGCTTTCATAACACTGAGAATTCCTTTATAATCTTCTCTCTCCAGCTGTGACCCTTAGTGCCATTAACACCTGTGGGCTCCTTTGAACACCTGTTGAAAATAAAACAGATGCACTCCATTAAGCATAGTAACTTCAATATCTGCCATTAAAGATCAACACCCAAGCTCCTAGGAAAAAGTGGCATACTGTTTAACGGCATTTTAAAAGCCTATCTGCCCACAGACACCGTGGGCTTACAGTTCCTCCTCTTGGCTCAGGCATCATTCCTGCTCCTTCGTTTGGGCAACTGGCTTCTCCTCTTTGTAAAAACTCCTTTTACCCACAAATTATAGCCAGAGTTTTATTTTATAAATTATAATACATCAGATGACACCAAAACTGTTGGTGTTATGGCTTCTCTAGCGTTTTATATTACCATCCCATATTGTTTCTTTATTCAAGATCCCAGTAATAGAGAACAATGTCAAATAATTATTAACATGTAAAAGAGAGCAACATTAAACTCTCTCTGCTTTTAGTGCCTTGGAAAATAATACATGTAATATGTGGAAGATACAGTATGTGGACTGTGAGGACACCTACCGGCAGATTGAAACTTAGCAATAAATTTAACTAGACAACAGTGCCACCTGGCACTTTTAAGGTGTCAGCGATGGGAATTCCATTAGCATCATACATTACTGCATTAAGGCATTAATCAGGTAATGTGGTATTTCTCAGTACCGCTTATAATGCTGCTCAGTACACTGCTCATACACCGCTTGATATGACGCACCTGCTGAGAAATATCTCATTACCAATAATCTTTTCTACAGTGGGCACTGTATATATATATATATATATATATATATATGTGTGTGTGAGTGTGTGTGTGTATTAGAGGGTTGAGTAAGCACTTCTATGGTAAACTCAAATGTTTGTACCTTAATAACGTTGCCCCCTTTCAACTGATTTACAAGGGCATTGAAAAGCACAGCCTCTGTGCTGGGAACTCTTGATCCTGTAAATTTCATGTAGATCAGTTCAGGGGAGACAAAGTTACAGAGGTGCACCAAAAAAATGCAAAAGTCTCTGTTTTTTAAGACCTTTTTTTTGTCACACGATAACTAAAAAAATAGGCATCTTTGAATCCTGAAACGTTCAGGTTTGATAAAGCTTGGTCCAAGCTTGGTCCAAGGTATGTGCTTTTGTGGTCTATAGGTCAAATTAAGTAGGTTTTTTAACTATTTAATAAAAATGTTCCATTTCTGAGCATGCACAGTTGAAAAAATCCAACATTCTATTCATAAGTGAATTTTTGTGAAAGCAGCAGCCTACATTATACAACACAGCTGTCTTTAATAAAGGACAGCTGTGTCATATAGTGCAAGTACTATATGACACATCTGTCTTTAATAAACAATGGGAGTGTCGTATAGTACTTGCCAGAATACAATGCAGCAGTCATTTATTAAAGACAGCTGTGTCATACAGTGCAGGCTGCTGCTGTTGTGACTCATAGGTCAGAGACTGGGTTACTGTCCTTGTAGAGTTGCCATCTTGATTGTGCCTTAAAGAGCTATAGTGTAATAAATTAGTCAGGCTCTATGTCTGTGAAGGGAGTATTGAGTTAGAGTGTATTACTCTATATATATACACATTTTTACCCTCTGTTTGTTTTTATATAAAACATTTAAAAATACTGTCTGCATACATTCTTCCAGTGAAACTGTCAAAGTGATCACTGTGTGCACAGCCTGCTTGCTGAAAAAGGGAGTGATTCAGTTTGGGGGAAGCTGAACAGGACTGCTAGACAACTGTGAGCTGACAGGAACCCTGATTAATAGGTATGGTGCTGCTTACTATAAGCAAAATGATGATTACATTACAAATAAAATCCATTTTGTTTTTCATGGTGTCAAACTTATATTTCTGTTTTCTTTTCTTCTTCAATGAAACTGGCAAGCTGTAGAGGGGAGCCTTGGCTTAGAGAGAAAAGCTGCAGATCACTGTTTATAGGGCAGGTGCTCAGTTGTGTGATGAAAGGACAATTTGATGGCACTAACACATTTCTTTTAGCTGTCAGTTTGTTCGGCAAATAACATTATTTTCTTGGCGAATTTCTCACAAAGCAGCTTTTAAATACATTCTGTATTGATGAAGAATCCACCTAATACTTGATCATGCCTCATGAGTGTTTGCCATTTCATTCAGATATTTTAAAATCATGTCATGATTTATTCATGTTATGCAGCTTTTGACAGGTTTGCTCGGTGGATTGCACATTGCACAATAGTTAAGTATGCCTTTGCTTTGTGATATTCCCCTTTGCTAATGCACCCGCTAGCATTGAAGCCCAACACACACACACACACATACACACCAGCATAATGATGGCTACTTCTGCCCTTCATCGATGTCATCATTCATACATACTTTAAAAACAGAGTGATGTGATTGGAAACAAAGAATGGAACCAAACTCTTACGTTTCACTGACTGTATGCTACCTCCTACCTGGTGAATTGGATTTTTAATTTGTTTTCATTTATCTTGGTGACTGGAACATACTGTAAAATTCTTTTTTTTTTAAACAACAGGAGTGGCACACTAAGCTTAAAGCTTATTTACAGGTGCAGCCTAGGAGCACAAGGAAGTTTAGTGACTTGTTCAAGGTCACACAGTATGCAAGTGAGGGCAGTGGGATTCAAACCCAGATTTTCAGCTCAGGTCCTTAAACCACTGAGCTATATTGCCTTCTAAATTCTGTCTGATCCTTAGTTTGATAATCTGAATGGAACTACAGCATTAGTCTTTTTTGTTGTTTTTACACTTGCTCATGTAAAAGAAGACATCAGCAGTGCAGGAGCCCCCCCCCCCGTGTGAGATAAGTACCAGAAAAACAAAAACACAATCAGGCTTTGTGCATAAATCCAAGCCATGCAATGCATACTCCAATCAGTAACCTATATTTAAATACTGGGCTAAATTTCACATCACAGGAAAAAAATGTAAACAACAGATTTATTTGGAAGGCTACAGCCTGTAGTTCAAGGGGGCGGTGCAACTGGCCACACCCTCATTCAGCGGCTTCTCTCCCCACTCCACACACAAGTATTTTTTCCTGCAGCCAGAGGATCTGTCCATCCTCTCTCTGGACCCACTCTTTCTCTGAGCCCTACCACCCACTGTGTTTGTCTCCTCCCTTCCCTCCTGTTGGAAGCTGCTGGCTGTGCTGGACTCCCTGCCCTCATTGTACTCCTCCTGCTTCTGGGTTGGTAAATTTTGCTTTTGCTTCCTGCTTTTCGGTCCATGTTTTGCCTATGGCTGCAGTCTGTGCTTCTTTCTTAGTTGTTTGTTCTCCCTACTGCTCCTGTTGTCCTGACTGTAAGCAATCAATGAGATAACCTACTGCCATCAGACCAGACAGTCCTGTTTGCTTTTGGGTTTTTCTGTTATGCTAGTGCCCTTCTGTTTGCATTGTTATATTTAGCTGCATTGCTAATTCAGCTCTCAGTTCATTTATCATATTTCGATGGTGTTTCTTTCTCTGTACTAGGTGCCCGTGTGCTCTCAGTTCCAATTGCTGTTTCCATGCTGTAGTCCCTGTGCTCATCATCTTTATTGTTTGCACCTGCCTTTAGTATTTCTTCCCCTTAGCAACTATCACGCTGTCTCATTCCCCTGTCTGTTCCAGCAGTGTCCTGCCCTACTGCATCACTTCTCACTTTTATATTTGTGTTATTTAGGCTCATTTATTGCTCATTTCTTGCTACTCTCACTTTTACCAAACCCACAGCAGTCTGTTTCTGATGATAACATAATCCTGCTTTCATGGCTGGCATGTATTTAACTTATTACATTAGCTGCTTGGTGTCGTGGTGTCATGTTTGTGGCTTCTTTGTTTTTCCTATGGCAGGAGAAAGAGGAGTTACATCTGTTTTCACAGCCCAAATGTGAGAACGCTCCCTATTTGTCGTATATTGTATAAGCCCCTGGCATGCCTGCCCTCCTCCTGCTGCTCTGCATAGCCTTTATGGCACTATGCAACCAGCTATTCCAGTGAAACTTTCTACCTAAGGGCTTCTGGCTCTACCCAGCCTTCTACCATCCCTTACCTAATAATATGCACCTGGTTTACACAGTCATCCCAGCCTTCCTGCCCCTTGCACTACTAGCAACACTCATCCCATTCCAGGTCTGGCAAAATATCATGTTTACTTGTTTTGAACCACACCTCCTACTATACTGGCTTTGCAACCTCCTCCTACCTAACCAGCTTCATAGCCTCCTTCTCTCCAACCATCAGCCCTGGGCTTCACCTGGCCTCACTGTTCTCTTACTCATAACATACAATTCAATTCACTCCCAATTTGGCTTCCTAATGGACTTGGTTAGCATGCATTCCTGTGGTTGACAAATGCTATTTTTTATACCGAAACCCACAAGAGGGTCCATATTGCTCAGCCCAACCTACATACAGGTCTCTTCCTGTCAGCTCTCATTCTGTCAAGACCCAGGAGAGGGTTCACAGTGCTCAGTTTGACTAATGAAAAGATCTCCCCATGTCTGCTATCATCCATCATGACTGACATGTGGGTCCCACGCTCATTACAACTCACTCCTCCTCATTTTGGAGACATGCCAACTGTATCAATTACTTCCAGGTCTCAGGGCTTGTTCTGTTGCTGATGGTCTCTCTATGCACCCTGAAATCCACATCTTGAGCATGTGAAGCTTGAGTGGGATCCTTGTCTCCTGGCCCATAGTTGGGAATGTCCTTATTCTGGGTGAATCTTCAGTTGGCAACCGTATCGTTGGCACCTCTCAATGTAGCATTGAAGACTACAGTAGCAAACAGGTGGGGCTCTCATGGGAAGGGTCCATTTAGCTGTCCAAGGTGGTTTGTAGGCTATTCTCCCTACAACAACCTCTGGTTCACCTAGTTTGTTCTTAGATCAGTAGGCTGGATTAGCACCCCAGCAGTCATTGCTCTCCTCCTCCTCCCACCTTGGAGGTTGGCACAAGATGCCCTGGTGCTGCAGAGTTCACTCACAACCCTCCACAGCATCCCTGTTAGAGGGATAGAGGGAGAGTGTTCCCCAAAACTGAAATTCCCCTGGATTGGTCTACTAAATTGTAGTAGCAGAGCTGTCACTAAACAAAACTGTCCCAAAGCCTGGAGGGAAGGCAAACTAGGCCTTGGATCCCCAGAGATTTCTTCCTTAAAGGGGTTTTCCTCTCCTCCATGCCAATGGTCATAATACTAGCTAGGTATAGTTGCAGTCCCTAGATCACTTAGTTAGGTTTCTTCTGTTGGATGGAGTTAGGTGGCTGCCCTGTAATTATCCCTTCTCCCCCTTAGGATGTTCTCTCTCTCTCTCTCTAGAAAGCCAGGCCTCCACACCTTACAGTGAGACCTTCTAACTGGTCACTATTCACCTGTTATTTCCTGCCTACTCTACTCAAACAATATGGCCAACTGACCCATGCTACCAAATGAACCCATACTACCAACTGACCTACGTACAGGTCTTTGACCTTGATAAGTGTTTGCAACCTTGTATGCTTTGCTTGACACTGTTTTGGGGTTTCTTCCTAAGGTACCTTTAGCCAAGGGAATCACTCCCATGGCACTTCAAGGGTGAAACCCTCCTCTAGGGTTCCTTGCCTTTGTACCACTACAGGGTAGTATATCCCATGGATAGAGAGGCAAACAGCCAAAGATTATCTACATTACACAAGCATGAAACCAGTTGCACAGGCACATTGAATTGAAAGACTACAGTCTGTAGTTCAAGGGGGTGGTGCAACTAGCCACACCCCATTTGGCCCATTTAAAGGCTGATCCCCACACTCCACACACAAGCATTTTTCCTTGTCCCTCCATCAACCCTTCCTCCTCCTCCTCTCACTCCCATGGGCTTTTTCCTAAGGTACCTTTAGCCAGGGTAATTACTTCCACAGCACCTCAAAGGGGTGGAATCCTCCTCTAGGGTTCCTTGCCTTCATACTCATACAGGGTGGTATATACCACAGATAGAGAGGAGAACAGCCAAAGATTATCTATGGTACACAAGCATGAAACCAGTTGTACAGGCACATTGAAATAATAACAATATGGCTCACAGATCTAGTAGAGGAAGCTGCTGTTTAGAACAGATTATGTTTTTCATGACATAAGCTGCCCAGGACTACCATGCATGCCAAACTGAAATTTAAACTTGCAGCTAAGGTCAAAATGTTAAGAACTACATTTAACATACTGTAGTGGTGAAAAAAGTTTTATTTTCATGATTAATCATTCGCAAAAGCAAGTTGATTGCTTACAGAGTCATCCATGGGGGGAGGGGAATGAAATGTTTCCAGCCACAGTGCTGCTGTGGCAAAATAATACACAGCATTTAGACATCACAACTAAACGGGCAGGGATGAAAGTGCTGTCGTGCAATGACCATTTGCATGAGCACAAACTGAACTGCCAGTGTTGTCGGAATGGGGTGCAGTCTTTTCACACAATTAAAACAAGATGACAAACACACAAGTGATAAAACATGTTGTCCTGCTAACCAAATACTAAATTAAACTACACTCAGCAAAGGGACAACATGTCAAAACCAGTTTATTATAAAAATGCTTGCAGGACTGTTACAGTGACAAGTTAATGTGCACATATACTAGCTTCAACTGATCTTCTAGTTAGTGGACTAAAGCTGTGTCTCCACTCAAGCTGCCCATTCCTGGAGCCACCAGTACAATCATGTACAGAACAAACACACTGGCACTGAGGTAAGAGTTGCAAAATTAACATAACGCTTTATTTAATTTCATTGTGTGATGCATAGCTTAGTGCTTGTGTATACATAGGAACTTGAAGGTTATGAATTTGAAGGCTATGAACTTGAAGGTTATGAACTTGGAATTTGGCCCTTCTCTATTCCCACCATTGCTAGGAATTCTGGAACATTGTAGGGGATAGAAGGCTAAAAAAGTTTGTTAATGGGTTGAAATGAGCTCCTCCAACTCTGCAGAGTGTGATCAGCAGCATGCAGTAGTGGGAAAAAACCCTTTGGGGAAAACTCTGAGGACCCATGGCTACTGACCTGACTGTCCCCCAGGTAAGCTATGAGGTGATAATTCTAAATGATTTAGACCAAGTTTTATTTCTGGTTAGTATGATGAGTCATATTCTGGTTAAGATGAAGAGTCTTACCCTCTGGATTTATACTGGTCGATGACTCATATCTTCAGAATCTTTGATGGTGAGAGCTGGAGGTCATTTCTGTAAGATGAAGGAGAATCTGACTTGGATGGATGTCCAGATGAAGGAAGATGGGTGGTTAAACATTGTCCAGGATTTCTGTTGTTACATGATGCCCAGGATTTCTGTTGTGGTTTAAATAATGTCCAGGATGTCTTTATGGTACCCAGAATTTAAAGTCTTGGAGGTATATGTATCATTAGATAGATTCAAATGTATGGATGAGCATGGGCTTTATATCTGGGTGCTGATGGATAGTACTTGAATATGATTATTTTAGGGATTCATAGTCGATTGTAGTGATTACAGGAAAGTAATAGTGCTTTGAAGCAGCTAAGGTGCTATGATGGCAGCCGGGTTGAGAAATGTTGATTAATTAAAAAGTCTTGATTGGATGCCAGAGGCATAATTAAAGTAGCTCTGGAGCACTGGAGTCAATCGCTGGGATAGTGAAGGATTGAGAGGTGGATGATAGGACTAGAGTTCCACTGATGATGAGAATTATGGATGGAGAAAACATGGTAGGATGGTGGAAAGGTTACTGGAAGCCTGAAGTGAGGATGGATCCAGGGAGCATAATTGATGGTTGGCTGAGCACTAGACAATGGCACATTGGAGGCCCCAAAAAGGAATACAGAAAGAGGAAGTCAAGAAGACAGTCCAAATCCAGGCCAAAAGAAAGGAAGCCAGTTGATGGTGAGAGAGGGGCCAGCACTGAGTGGATCCAAAGCAAGTGGATGATGGAAGGAAGGCAGGAATGAAATATGGAACACTAGGAACAGACTCCCATCACTGGTGGGTGGGAAGCCCAGCCTTCATTTGATACCTCCCAGGCAGAGCTATAGATAGAGTCTGACTAAGGAGTGGAATGAGGTGGAATGAGAAGAAAATGAAGTTGGAATGCAGAGACTCCCATCCCAGGCAGCTTGGGAAGCTCACCTTTGCTCAATACCCCAGAGGCGGAGCTAGGGTCAAAAACTGCTAGCATTTCTGAATGAATGAAAAAGAATGAAACTGGAAGCCAAGGACTCCAGCTGAGAACAGATAATTCAAAATGGCTTGCCAGAGTGGAAGGAAGATTCATAGGTCATATTGCAGCAGTAAGGAGCAAATTCTGTAAAGGAGAATGTTCTGGAGTGAGATTGCTGAAGCAGACATCAGTGGTCCATAAATAATGAAATGATTGGTATGAAGGCTTGAAGGAATATTGGTGATGAGATGGATTCAAACTGTGGAGGAGCATGAGTCTTACAGCTGGAAATGCTGGAGCTCAGCAGTGGAACAACTCTTGTGGTATTTGCTTAGTGGAAGCCAGAAACGAGGACAGACCCATGAATGAAAGCAATGAAAGGTGGGTCAAGTTCTTGCGGTTTGAGGAAGCAGAATGGATCTGAATGGATGCCATGATGAAGAATATGGATGAAGGAAGACTGGTGAAGGAAGGTGTGAGCGAGATCCAGGCATAAGATTGAAAGTGGTGAAGGTACATCTGAAGTGCTGGAACCTGTCAGAGCTTAGAGGATGAGAAGGCAGAATAATCAGCTCCAAGTAGAGTGGTGATTGAATGGATGCTGGTGACATTCTCAGAACTGCTTCATGAAGTAGAGAGAATAGACTCTTGGAATCTGGGAGGCCAAGGAAGGCTAGATGAATAATGCAAGGACCATGATAATTGAAGTAGAGTCAGATGGATTTGAGCACTGCAGATTCACTATAGTTCACCATGGAGGCATGCACTAGAGAGAAGATAAGGCATCCAAAGGAATGAAACTCTTGAATACCCAGTTGAAGAAGGAACTGGATGACTGAACAAGCATGGAATGTGAGGATGGAGTAGGTTGGAAGACAGCAACCAGATATGAATATCAGAAGCGGCCAGCAGAACACTTGAGGTGTGATCTCCAAGTGGAATGCCAATAAGTGATAGATGGGAGCAAACAATTAGCAAGGACCAGGATGAGCACTATAATGGATGAGTTGGCCAATGGGAATAGCTTGGAGGTAGGAGCTAGAAAGATCCATCGGTGTTAACCTGCTAGAGAGCAGAGTTCAATGCATATGGAGATGCAAAGCAGAAGAGAGGAGTCCGTGCCGAGTCTTGACTGAGGCAGCATGGCCAACGGATCACTGAAGAGACCGTTATCAGGAGCAGAATAACACATCAAGGTAGGCAATATCATAGTTCTGGACAGTCTTCATGAGGAATGGTAATCATGTGAAATGGTGATAAAGGAGAAACAATCAGGAGAGCAGGAAGATGCACTGGAATGGAACAAAGACATTTTGGAGAGCAGGATAGCCATGTTTCAGAGAGACAAAGTGCTTAACTATGAGGTAAAAGATGCAAGGAGCATCCATGAGAAACACCTGAAGATTATTTCAGGCAAGCAAGAGTGGGAGGACAGGGCTGATCTGATGTGCTGCCATGGTAGAGGAAATATGGAGGTAGGTGTCAAGAACTGATGGAGCGAGTGCCAATGGTAGAGCACGGTGGTCTACTGAAGAAGCCATATGTTACAACACTGTTTAGGCATCCCAGGAGGGAAGAAAGAATGCATTTCTGGAATGAATGATGAGGTTTGAAGATGACTTTGTTAAGGCTGCTCTTGAGGAAAATATCACAGAGACTGTACTGAGGAAGGAGTCTGAATGTGATTGGGAAGTAAGATCCTCTATATGGTTCAATTCATGAAGGAAGGCCGAGTATAAGATGGTAGCGAGGAGAAGGAGGTGATTGTTCTTCCATGCTGTCTGAGTGATTGTGCTTCCATGCTGTCTGAGGGTTATGATGCCATGTAGTTCTAGGAATGCTGCAGGATCTAAAGTCATTTGAGAAAGGAATGTATAGGCTTTAGAAAGCCGGCCAGGAGCAATGATGCCAATCGAGTGCATCATATAAGGTAGGTAAATGAGGAGAAGTAATCCCAGATGGATGAGAGGAACATGCAGATGGAGGGACAGAGAACTATGAAGTGATATGCAGAAGGTGGCTGGGTGAAGTCAACGGCCATCAGTGAGGTAGCAGTAGATGGATGATTGTCGAAGATGATGGACTGACATGACAGACTGATACAATTGGTGAATGACACCAAAGGACAGGAAAGCTGATTCGGAGTGATACAAGCAGAGCTAGCGAAAGCAAGCCAGCCAAGTCCATTACCAAAGCTAGAATGACGGAGTCAGGGAAGGCAGGTGATCAAGCAACAAGAGACTGTGAAGCCATGAAGCAGGAAAGCCATAAATTAAGTCCATGAGAGTAGGAAATTGAATGGTGAGGATCAGCCATGACTGCCATGGGTGCAGCATTTTTTTGTCTTTCTAGCAGACAGATAACTATGAAGTGCTAATATAAGGGCTGGGTGAAGCTAATAGCCATCAGGTGGGTATTGGTATATGATAGGGCTGATGAAATTATGGGTAGGAAGATTCATAGATGGAAAAAATGTTGAAAATGGTGGAATGACATGAGCAAAGCCAGTGAAAACAAGCCAACCAATTCCAGTATGGAAACCAAGTTAGTGGTGGCAAGGAATGTAGGTGACTGAGAAATGGGAGGTTGTAAAGCCATGAAGGGGTGGCAGAGGACCCACAGGAGAGGCAGGTGGTGCTGAGTGATCATGCAAGGAGATTCTAGGACATTGTAAGTTTGAGAAGATTGGTTTCTGAGGCACAACCCAGGAGACACTCAGAAGAATTGAAGACAATGTACAAAATGGAACAGCTGATAACCTCCAGAATTGGTGAAACAGGTCAAGAGGAAAATGATGCCAGTGGCATGGAATCTTGCAGTGGGAAGTACAGAGCCTGGGATGAGGTGCCCACAGATGGAATTGCAGGAATGCCAAAGTCAGGAGGAATCACTACAGGACTATGAAATGCCACTAAATGCATACCTTGTGAAGTGCATATCGCAGTCAATGATGACCAACACAGGGAGGACAGGCATGAAAGAAATGTAGAAGTCTGGTATCCAAAAATTGCAAGAATTAGGGTGATTATCTCAAAACCATTAACCGAAGCACCCAGCACAAGAAAAACTACTACCAGAGTTATTGCAAAGCCATGGAAGCAGTGCTCTCGGACCATGCCTGTAATAGCACTGATGGTTAGTGTAGAGAGGATATGGGGATTGATCATGTCCAAAGTTCAAAGGTTAGGGGAAATAGCAGAATGGGGAAGATAGGAACTTTCATTTTTTTGTAGTTAAGCAAGAGTTTTTGTGAGATGAACCAACCCTCCATCTGGTGAAACATGGACTGTAGGTCATCTTGTAGTGGCTTGATACAAGAGTTGCTGCTGAGGATAACAGCATTATCTCCATAGAGGATGAGTTTACTGTTACAGGCCTCAGGGAGATAATTCAGGAACAGGCTGAACAGCAGAGGTCCAAGTACTGAACCCTGGGGTACTCCTAAAGTGACTTGTTTGGAACTGGAAACAGTTGGACCTATTTTAATTCTTTGGGATCAGTTGGAGAGATAGTCTGTGAACCAGTGAACAGTTCTGGTGGCCATTCCTAGGGACTGTAGTTGTTTTAGGAGGAGTGGGTGGTTGACTGTATCAAAGGCCTTTGTTAGGTCAATGAAGAACGCACCCACTAGCTCCCCTTCATCCAGTGTTCAGTGTACGTATTCAGTGAAGTCTACCAGGGCAGAGGGCATGCTGTGATTTCTGTGAAATCCATGCTGTTGGTGACACTGCAATTGTTTTTTTTTGTAGGTAGTCTGTGATTTGGTCAGTGACTATCCTTTCCAGTGCTTTGGATAGTGGGGAAAGGATAGAAATGGGCCGGTAGTTTGCAGTGCAGGTCCTAGCTCCACTTTCATGGGCAGGTGTCATCAGGGCTTGTTTCCAGATTCTAGGGAAGGTAGCCAAAGTGGGCAATTTATTGATGATTTTGGTGATGGAGAAGATCAGTAAGTCTATGGCATGGGCAACCAGTCTCATATCAATGTTGTCACTTCCTATCCTGGTTTTCCTCAGGACTTTTTTGACATAAGCCATAGTCTCCTTAATTGTGACACGTCGGAAGTAGAAGTTGGGGTGCAGCTGCTCCCTGGTTTTACAGCCCTGGTTCCCCTCATGCTCCTTACACTTCTTGAGGTAGTCTGGGGGAGGACTGAGCTTAGATCCATTAAGGCACTGTTGAATGGCTCAGCTATAATGTGGGAATCCATGGAATTAGTACCATTGATGTTGAGCAAGGAGGGTGATTTCCAGTTGCCCTTCCCGAGAAGATCCTTGATGTTTTCCCATAAACATCTTCCATCACCCCAGTTTATTTCCAATTGCTTCCTAAAGAAGTTACCTTTGCCATCCTAATGAGTCAAGTGCATCTGTTTCTGGCAGTCCTGAATTTCTGATAGTCATTTTTTACCCTTGTGGAACTGGCTGTACATCAGTGGTTATCTCTTTCTCTCATGAGATCCATAAGATCACTAGTTAACCACCCATTATTGTTGCCATGAATCTTCCATTTCCTTAGTGGGGCAAATATATCACAGACACTGTTAAATTTGTCTGTGAAGAATCTTAATGCTTGGTCAATATTTAGCACAGCATCAATAGGTAACCAGTCAATTTGGGCACGTGCTTCTCTGAAAGAGTTGAGCTGTCCCTTTTTTAGGACTGAGCTTTCAACACTAATTGGGGGGGGCTTTCTTAAATTTGTTGGACCGCCGGCAGGTGATAGGACAGTGGTCACTCAGGGTATCGGCTAGCACACTAACCCCAGCTATCCTATCCAGTGTGCTGGAGAAGAGCCAGTCAATCAGTGTGTTGTTTCCCATTTTGTGGTTCCTCCTGGTTGGTTCCGTTGCTGGTTGTGTTAAGTATGAGCTGGCCACTATGTTCTTATGAAGGGTTGTCTCCCTACTGCCAGTTTATGTTAAAGTCACCAGTGATAATGAGCTCACAATTCCTTTTAATGCTGGATATTGTCTCAAGGACTTTACTAAGTCCCTCTGTAGCCTTTTGTGGTGGGAGATACACTGTTGCAATGACCATGGATTTGTGGTTGGGACCAAAAAGGAGTTTTATGCCAATTAATTTATTGTCATCTGTGCAGCCTGATATGGGGAGGACAACCCCTTTTGAGACTGAATAACAAAATTTCACCACCAGTTTTCATGAGGTAGGGTCACAGAAAGGCCATGTTGAAAATTTGGAGAACAAATTCCTAAAAATGGTTGAGTTATGAGTGTTCATTGAAATTTTTCTATACAGGCATGTAAATTTGGTAATTTTCAATATTTTGACTTCAGATTTTTAACACAGCCATTTTTACACACCACCTTATGAACAGTACAGCTTTCATTTTTCATATCCTGTCCAGAATGTGTTTTTGCACCTGAGGCGTGGAATGTCTTTTTAGCATGAATTTGAAAATTTTCACCTATGGGGTTTATGAAGTCGGGTCATAAGAAAGCTATGTTGAAAGTTTGGGGTCAAAATATAAAAAAATGAAGACTTTAAGTAACAGTATTTGCAGGAATAACCCCATGCACCTCTGGGACCATGCTGCTTTACTGTACCAGTGAGCTGTGTTCAGGTGTGAACTCAGTGAGCCAGTTTACTAGGACAAGTCTGATGGAGAAGGTGCTGCAGCATGCAACACCAGTCACAATCTGGGTAGGGACGGAGCAGTGTTTTGGTGCAGACATCTTACCCTGTGATGGGTCAGGGAAATTCACCTACAGGGTCTTGATATGTGTGATGGGGTCTGCTGGACTGTCTCCAATATTGTATTTATTTCATTTTGTGCAGGTCCAAAAGAGACCCATGGAAATGAGGATACAATTCCATTATCACAAAAAGAATGGAAACTCTGCAAAAAACTATGTTAATGCAGATATTAATGCAGATATTAGGGCTGTAAAATGCAAAACACACAAAGACAGGGAATGAAAAAACATTAGGGATTTGGGTCTCTGGAATATTGGCAAATCACTGCTGGGGTCTTACTCGGGGTTGGCAATCCTAATGACTGCTCGTCCTTTGGATCAGACAAGGTCAAATGTGATGTACAGGCCCTGCATGAAGAAAGTTCTGACAGATTATGTTGGCCATACTGTAGCACTATGAGGAACTAGGTTGGAGCTGTATCTTGTGCTTCAGACAGGAGCATATGGTCTGGGGGGCAGGCATTAGGTTTGACAACCCCAAATAAGACCCCACAACTGATTCTCCAATACTCTGGAGACCTGATTCCCTAATGTTTTTGTGAGCTTTGCATTTTATAGCCCTAATGTCTGTATTAATGTAGTTTTCTGCAAAGAATATATATATTAACTTTGCCATTGTATGACAGATTTGCCTGAAATTTGGAATGCACAGAGTGGTACCATAGATCTCTGGATCTGCCAAGTTTCGTAATGGTCAGATATGCAGTAGTGGAGTTATATAGCACCATAGAAAGTCATATTTACGCTTTTTTGCACATTCTTTGCTCGCACCTACAGGTCACATGGTTTGCGTGACCGGTCCAAAAACGTCAGAGAACATGCAGCCAGGGTCTCCAATGTGCCTTTCAAAGATTTCATGAAAAAATATTAAATGGTTCAAAAGTTATTCAAAAAACAAGTTTACCATTATAGTCAATGGCCAAAAGTTAACAAAAGGTTCGACAGTGTTGCAAATGCAGTTCTTAGTGTCACAAATTATCCCTGTAATGTCACAAATCCACCATTTTGTTTTCAGTTACTGGTCACAGAAATGCTTGGCATTTAAATTTGTGATCCTCTAGGGACACAATTCTTTTTGTGTTCACCTAGTCGAGCCCTGAGGATGCTAGCCATGTCCTTTTTTGGGGGGGGTTAAACACCCCAGAAATATGTTTTTAAAATGTTTGTAAACTGTAGTGTCGCACATGCAACACTTTCATGATTTTTTTTGCAAAAGTGTCACAAATCATGACACTACTTTGTGAAACTATGCCCAATATAACAAGAATTCTTTGCCACTGTGCTGCAAAACAACAGTTCGGTCTTTCAGGCTGAAATTGGGAGGGAAGAATGCCAAGATATAACAGATGTGCATTTTGGTGGTTTGGTGGCAAACTATTAGAGGGCTGCAAAGTTACAACACTCTGAAGTTGACTATTTTTCCCCTATGCTAATATTACGGAGTCCACCGCGTCTTTCGGGGCCCCTATCTCAAAAACACTTCAAGTTATGGACTTTTTGGTGGAAAAATACTTAGCCCCCCCACTAGGGGGCTAAAAAAAATAGCCAGGACAGTAATAAATAATATGAAATTTCATTTTTTTTTCTACGTCGTATGGCTCCTGAGATATAAGCAATTTAGTATTCCAAGTGTTCATTTTCCACTCTGAGGGCCATTATTATGCATACATTCTTTGTATTCACTGTGCTTCTTAATGCACTTTAGCAGCACAAAAAGTGACTGCGTTTTCAGTACTGTTACAGTTGGTGTTTCTGCTTCCATTTCTGTGACCGTTTGCGTTAGTGTCTCGTTTACGTCACCGTGTTGGTTACCCTTTGCATTTGCATCTGCACTTGCATTTGCGTTACTGTTACTATTTGCATTCCTATTACTGTTTTTTTTTTGCATTCGTGTTTACTTTTGTGTCACTGTGTGCACTGCCATTTGCATTTGCTTACACGCTTCTGTTTGCGTTTCTGTTTCCTTTGGTGTCATTGTTGCTATTACCGTAAGCATTTGCATTTCCAATTGCATTACCGTGACTGTGCACATAATGATTTGCATCTGTTTACTTGCTTGTGTTTCCGCTTCCATTTCTTTTACTGTTCCCTTCGGCATCCTCCTTGCTGTTACTGTAACTGTTTTTTTTTCCAATTGCATTACCATTTCTGAAGGCCCTGCGCTCGCACCACCACATTGCATTCACTATTTATTCTGCACATTCTCAAAAAGAAGGGAAATTCATGGCAAAAAAAAATCATTTAATACATCAGTTAGTGTTGTTCCACAGTGACAAAAGTGAGGAAATTTGATTTTAGGGTTCCAACCCCTTGCACCCAACCCCCACCAACAAGCATTGGGGTGTGCTTTGGGGTCAGTCCTATCTCTCACCGCATTCTCTATACTGCCACCTCAGCTTGTTTACACATGGGATGGGGTGAGGTTGGATTGATGACCCCAAAACACACCCGATGCCTGTGTGGATGGGAGGGTGGAGGTGGGTACAAGGTGAGAACCTTCCCAATATCACCCCCTTGCTTGTCACTATGGAACAACCCTAACTGATATATTCAACAGAGTTTTTTCCATGTATATATACTGTATATATATATATATATATATATATATATATATATATATATATATTATAGTAGTTAGGGTTGAGAGCCATTTCCATATTAAACCCAAAATTTTGCACCTTAATAACTTTGCAACTGTTTGATGGATTTGCCTGAAATTTGGAATATATGATTAAGACCCATAGGCCTTAGGATCTGACAAGTTTCGTACTGATCGGATATCACAGTTGCGGGGTTATTAACCACGATCTGTCTTGTACGTTTACGGCTTTTCACAGAATTCTCGTTCGGCGCCTACAGGTCGTATGGTTTTGCATGACTGGCCCAAAATCTTCAGGAACATGCAGCCAGGGTCCCTGATGTGCCTTTCAAAGATTTGGTAAAAAATATTAAGCGGTTCAAAAGTTATTCAACAAACAGTTTCCCATTATAAGTCAATGGGAAAAAGTTAACAAAAGTTCGACAATGTCATAAATGCATTTTACTTTCATAAATGGGCCTGTTACTTTCCAAAATCCGCCATCTTGTTTTCAGTTGGTGATCAGAAAATGGTTGGCATTTAAATTTGAGACCCTCTGTAGCGTAATTCTTTTGTATTTAGCTATCGAGCCCTGAGGATGCTTGCCATGTCTTTATTTTGTGGTAAAACACCCCAGAAATATGTTTTTCAAATTTCTGGAAAAAGTACTTTCGCAAATTACTTTCGTGCTCACGAAAGTGTCGAACTTTTATGCAAAAGCTTTCGCAAATTGCGACAGTAATTTTCTAGTCTGTGGAGAAATGACAGCACTTCTTTGGCACTGTACTGCAAAATAATCGTTAGGAGTTTTGGGCTGAAATTTGGAGGGAACGCAGCTGACATCTCACAGATGTGCCTTTCAGTATTGTATTGAAAAAATATTACTCAGCGGTAAAGTTATGGCACTCCAAATTTGACAGTTTTTCCCATAGGATAACATTACGGCGCCCAAAGCATTACAGGAATCCTTTGGCACCCTGCTGCAAAATAGCGGTTTGGTCTTTTTTCTGAAATTTGGAGGAAGACAGCCAACAGTACACAGATATGCGTCTCAGTAGTTTGGTGAAAAGAAATAACATGGTGGCAAAGTTACGGCACTCGAAGTTGGCGGTTTTCCCATAGGATAACATTCACGCGACGACATAACAGAAATCATTTGGAGCCCTGCTGCAAAATAACGGTTTGGTCTTTTCCAGAAATTTGGAGGAAGAGAGCCAACAGCCCACAGATGTGCCTTTCAGTAGTTTGGTGAAAAAACATTGCAGGGAGGCAAAGTTATGGCGCTCGAACTTTCTTTTTTCCCATAGGATAACATTATGGCGTTCGCGCGCCTTTCAGGGCCCGATATCTCAGAAGCGGTCACGAGATATGGAATTTTCGTCGAAAACTTCTTAGCCCCTGATGGGGCTAAGATTCAAATTAACCAGGAAAGTTGTAAATAATATGACTTTTAAATTTTTTTCTACGTAAATGCACGGTTCCTGAGATGTAATGTATTTAGTATTCCAAGATCTCATTTTCTGCGCCGATACTCATTATTTTGCATACATTATTTGTACTCACTGTCTTTCTCAATGCAGGTTTTGGGGAAAACCAGCCTGTGCGCTTACATTACTGTTACTGTTGCCCTTTCCGGTTGCAGATCCGTACCCATTTCACTTACCATTGGCGTCTGCGCCACCATGTGCGTTATCCTTTGCGTTTTCATTTGCGCTTGCGTTTCTGTTATTTTTAGCCATTTCTGTCTACTGTACTGTTTATCTTACTGTTTCACTTTACATCACCATGCCCATTGACATTTCTGTTTGCAGGTACCATGTTACTATGTGACAACACATCACGTGGCAGACCATTCCCGTCTATGCCACCATGTGTGTTACCCTTTCTGTTCTCATTCATGCTTGTGTTGCCATGTGCGCCACTGTTAGCATTTATGTTTGCATTGCTGTCCCTGTTAGTATGCCACAACACATCATGTGGGCGGGGCCTTGAGGCCCTTTTATGCATCGGGCGCCAGGGCCCAAAGGGCCCTGCTTCTGCCGCTGCATTACATTCACTATTTCTTGTTATCATTCTTTAAAAACCAAGAAATTAGAGGCAAAAAACTGTGTTTTAATGCATTAGTTAGGGTTGTTCCACAGTGACAAAAGTGAGGGAAATTCGCTGTTAGGGCTGGAAACCCCCTTGGACCCCCCCACCCCAAACCGGCAGTACAGTGCGCATTGGGATTCTGGGTTCTAACTCTCACCAAATTGTCCTATTCTTCTGCTGCTTTACACATGTCATGGGGTGAGAGTTAGGCCTGATGATCCAATGCAGACTCTACTCTACCATATGTCATTGTTTGCGTTTTCTTTTTGTTTGTTTCTGTTGCTTTTTAGTCATTTGTGTGCACTGTACTGTTTTGCTTTCTGTTTCATTTTGTGTCACCATGCCCATTGATATTTCAATTTACAGGCACCACGTAACTTTATGACAAGACATCATGTGGCACAGCATTCCTGTGTATGCCACTGTATGGACTAGCTTTTCTGTTCTCACTCATGGTTGTGGGAAGCGGGCCCCGCACTCCCGCTGCTGCATTACATTTACTATTTTTTTTATCTTTCTTAAGAAGAAGGAAAATTAGAGGCAAAAAAGTCTGTTTAATGCATTAGTTAGGGTTGTTCCACAGCGACAAAAGTGAGGAAATTCGATGTTAGGGGTGAACACCCACTTGTACCCCACTGCCCACTCCCCCAAGTGGCACTTTTAGCATTAATGCTTGCGGTGCTGTCAGTTTTATTGTGCCATAACACATCATGTGGCGGTAGCGCATGGCCTGTGCTGCCCTGCCCACCCACCCAACCGGTATTGGGGTGTGCATTGGGATCGTGGGTCCTAACTCTCACCCCATTCTCCTATACTTCTGCTGCTTTACACATGTCATGGGGTGAAACTTAGGGCTGATGATCCTGTCTATGTCACCATGTGTATTACCCTTTGTGTTGCTGTGTTACTGACTGTATGTCATAGGTAGCAAACAAATAGATGGAGGTATAGTTGTAGCAGTATTAGTAAACATTGATTTGTATGCTTAAGTCATAGACACTTATTTTCATCTCAGTATGGTATTTAAAGTAATGAGTCGACACAGGTGGTTATGGTTTTAAAAAATTTATTGCCAATTTGTCAAATGGAGAAAAGGTCTAATCAAAAGTAAAATTTTGTTAACAGAAGCAGTCTCACAATACAATCTTTGTATGTGTGCAATCATTGATTGTTAAATTTGTTAATGTGTAAGAATAATTATAAGTGTGTCATGTGGATTGGACTAAGTGTGTGATATTATATGAAACTAATCAGATGTTGTGTGTTTTTAGTTGTGCTTCAGTACTCACTTCTGTTTATATGTGTGGAAGTATTTTCTGGCATTTGAATTGTAATTGTAATAGTCAGGCTGAAGCTATTGCTATTGAATGTGAATGTGGTTTGTAAAAAATGTTACTTTTTTAAAAATGGTTGTATGTTGTAACTATGTGTAGTGCATTACTTGTCTGCTATGTTAATAAAGGAATGTCAGTTGGTAGTGAAGTGTGATTAGACACAAGATAGACAAGTGTTTTGTTGTAGTGTGTGACTGCTAATGTGTATGTTCCTGGGGTGGGCGAAAAACCATATGCTGATTGTTTAAGTAGTACAGTTTACACAATTGTAAGTTTAAGTGACATTTGATTCTTACTATTAAATAATATGTCACTGACTAGGTGCAAATGGAAAATTCCACCCAACCCCTCAATTGAGGCGATCATAAATATTGTCAGGAACAGGTATGCAGTTTGTTGCTGATCAGCAACAGTTGCCTGATTTACAATTGTCAATATTTTGCACAAACGGTACAGTTAGTTATGTGACAAGTACAAAAAAAAAATGAATGTTTTACATGAACACAAAAAATTTATCAATTCTTACATTGGCTTCTATGTAAATTCTTAACTTGTAAATACTAAAACTGTAATGGAATGCATTTTTTCACAAACTTATGCTTAGTTACATGCTGTTAATATACTGCAGAGTAATGTGTAGGATATTCACTTGTACTGTTGTGCTACACTGCCATTTTTAGTTCAATTATTAAACAAGTTATGAACAATGTACACTTGATAACAAATGCTTAAATTATGTACAAGTAGTTTTAAACAGTTGTAAGAGTCACTAAATTAGATTTAGTAATTGGTTATTATTAACAGTTGTGTAAGTCAGGTTGTTGGATTATCAATAACGGTAGTTGTTTTTACATATGTACAATACTAGTACTATGTGTTAAAGCGTGATAGTTCTACACTGTTGCATGGTGATCTAATGATGTTCTCTATATGTGAAGAGTCACTAGAAGTGTAAAAAGACTACTTCTGAGACAGTGGAATGTTTGTTTAATGTTATAAGGGTAGAATCTTTCACAGACATGTAATCATGGCTTCTCTAGTGACTGTAAATATTGTTGGCGCCGATTGAAGCCACTACAACAATTTTAATGCAGTCACTGATCTACACAAGATGTAACATGTCACAGTCTATGTAATGTCTGTTTTTGAATTCAATTTTTTGTTAAAATTGTATTGTTTATTAACAGTTGTGAATTGTACAACATTGTAATGAGTTATTACATTTTTGGGGACAAAGTACTCATGTTAAAATGGTACATGTTTTGTGCTATTCTTCTGAAATATGAAGGTTGTAATCATTCTTAAATATTAGAAGATATGCATTTTCTGGTGATGTGGGAGGAGTCTATTTAAAAGTAGTTGTAGAGTTGTCACCTCTAACCATCAACTGTCCAGCTTAGTAACGTTTTTAGATGCATAATCTTGTATAGACATGTAATCATGGTTTCTCTAGTGACTGTGAATATTGTTGCGGCGCGATTGAGCCACTACAACAATTTCCTTGTAGTCACTGATCTACACAGATGTAGCATGTCACAGTCTATGTAATATCTGTATTTGAATTCAACTTGTTGAAATTGTATTGTTTATTTACACTTGTTAATTGTACAACATTGTAATGAGTTATGACATATTTGGGACAAAGTACTCATGTTAAAATGGTACATGTTTTGTCCTATTCTTCTGAAATATGAAGGTTGTCATAATTCTTCAATATTAGAAGATATGCATTTTCAGGTGACGTGGGGTCTCTGTTTAAAAAGTAGTTTTAGAGTCGTCACACTCTAACCATCCAGCTGTGCACCTTAGTAATGAGGTGTAATGTCCAGAATGCATGGATTGACCATGGTGATAATAATGCTGTGAGTGTCAAACAGTGATTGGTTGAAGACTATTATACTAGCTGTGTAGTCTGTGATAGGAGTATCAACTCTGAGCCCATTGGTGTCAAATCTGTGCAACATAAGCAACAGATATTGAGATGAAGTCCTCAGGCGTATGGACTGAAGTGCATCTGCCTCCGCACCTTCTACAGGCATGACTACATTCAGCATTAGTGAACAGCTGTCGAAATTTGACACTTTTGGCTTTAGGAACAAAGAGAGTTATCCACAGCATGTCTTGTAGTCGTTTCAACTGTAGTGCTACATGAAACACATACATATTTTGTAACGTATGTTACTGTGAAGTACTGGCAGATTGGGGTGCTGTCTTCATCAGGTTGTTTATCACAGCCATCATAAACTCAGTACTGTCTTGCTGTATGTCTGCAGCAAATGTACTGCATCCAGCATGTAGATAACACCTGTCGTAGTGGTGTTAGTGAGTGTACATTGTTAGAGTGGTCAAAGTCATGTTGATAATCTGCTTCAAAGCATTTGATAGGGATTGTCTTGTGAAGCAGATATTGCTTGCACAAAGTGTAGCATGTGTAGAAAAACTTGCATAGCTGAGTTAGCATAGCAGTTTACTCTATTGCTGTTGTCAAACAGTGGTACAGCAACTACACCAACTGATTTCTGATGAATTGTTGGTTGTGAATGTTTACTTGAGGTTGTGACCTTTGCTGAACTCTTTTGTGTGAATCACTTAGTGAAGCTTGGTGCTGTTTGTTGTAAAAGTCTAGCTGTGACTGATTGTGTGAGACCGACATATATGTAGCAGTGGTATTAAAGACATTTGTGGCTGATGTAAAGTCGTAATCTGTTGTACTCAAGAATACATTGCTTGTCAGCATGTATTTTCTGAGGTGCTATACTAATAATGTGCAATCCAGAAGGCTTACGCACACATGAAAGTGCAACGTAGCTCATGCCATCTTTGAAAATGTCTGTACCTATGTCTATCATTGCTGAATCAAACTTAATCCCTGAGATTTGTGAATGGAGACAGCGTATACAACTTTATAATAGGAACTGTTTCCTGTTTACGTGATATCCTTAAAAACCTGGAATTTTATGCAGGTTCTATCTATGTGTACAGAGTGTTGCATGTTGTCAAACTGCACTACAAGTGTCTGAATAAATGTCTTCTGTACATTATGGATAAAGTCAGTGATGTTTCCCATGCACCGTTTACCATGCACCTTGTTCGACATCTAGATTACGTCATAGCATGATCGTGCATTCTTACAAAGTGTGAGGAACAGCTTCTAGGCCAGCTGTTAGTGAAACATCTGACTTCAGTTCACTTAGTCGTTCAGTCATCTTGCTACTAGCTTCCGACTAAGAATAACGCCATCAACTGTATCAATTGCGATGGAGAGTGACAATCTCTTGGGTTCTCTCTTTGTAGCATTAGATTGTTGAATTCAGTGCATTTCTTTTAGTCGTGGCATAAGACACACACTATGTGTCTGGCAGTAGAGTATATGTCGCTGAAGACATTACATGCTGTTTCTATGCATGTACTAACTGCTGTGATTTTCCGACCATTTAACATCGGATACATGTTCTGTGTGATAGAGAACCTGTGCGAGCTTCATCTAAAAGTGATTTTGTAAGCTAGAGTCACCACTTTGTCAAGATGTTCAGACAACTCAACATAGGTGAATAATTCCCATATGTTATAGCTCATGATGCAACCGAGGATATTCTTAGCTTGCTTGGCAGTCAGAGTTGTGAATACATGCTCTGCATTGACTGGTGCAAGTTGTAAAAGGTCTCCCAACACAAGTATACTTTTACCACCAAATGGCACAGCATCGTCAGTACCTAAGATCTGCTGTAGACGTAGATGAATACAGGCTAGCATGACATTGGAGACCATGCTGATTTCGTCAACGATGAGTAGCTGCATCTTTGTGAACATGGGACAGAGCTGAGATGCAACCTCGAATGACAGTTTCGATACTCTCCAGTTCTCCATGTTGACTGGCAACATAAAGAGGCGGTGTAATGTTCTCCACCAATGTTATGCTGCTAGTCCTGTGGGAGCAATCACTGCAACAGACATTGAAGAGCCTGTTGCACTCCGTATTTCTGAAGTGATAGCTTCAATCAGGAAACTCTTTCCTGTGACAGCTGAACCACTGACAAACATTAGTAGTGGTTTGTACTGAGTGCAGTCACATTTTTTTGTTTCATGTAGTATGCCATGTTGGACAGTTTCTACCACTTTGGAGTGTACTGTATACTGCAGCTGATTTATTCTTTCTCTTACGGAACCTGGGTTGACCATAGAGTGTGTGCCATGTTGCATGGCTGTCTCAATTTTCTGAGATTAAGAGTTCTGGGACATTTAATGGCAGAGGGTCACCTAGAACACCTTGTCCTTCTGGATCAAGGTTGTCTTGTGAACTGACTGGAGTGTCTTCCTGAAGTTGCTTCTCTGCCTGCTCGAGCTGTTCTTTCCCAGCTTTTAGTCTTTCTATGTATGTTTGTGAGTAGTCGGTTTGGAAATTCTCATAAGTGAGATTGAACTGTTCTTTGAATGTGTCAGAGTCACCTTTTTAATTCAGACTCACTCCTACAGGGTCTAAATAGGAATAGGAGAGCAAAGTAGTAATGCTCTGTGCTGTCTGATGTGCCTAGATGCAGTTTGCAGTGATCTATAAGCCATGGCTTGTTCCTCTTCACAAGACAGCCATCTAGTCCATTGACCTTGTAAATGTGCCGTGTTGAGTCATGTGCTGCACCTGTCTTGTAGTCATACCACTTAGCCACCTCAAACAGACACATATCATTCATGTCGTTGTGTCTACGTGGGTAGTATGTGTCTATCAGGTTATTCTTCAAGATATGTTTTGAAGAAGGTGTATTGACAACAAGCTGCTCAATTTCAGCATGAGGAATCAGTACACGCTTCGTTTCTCTTTGTAGTTTACACTGAGAAACGTGCAGCGCCAGACTTCCAGTACAGATGTGTACCCATTAAGCGGTCACTGGCCGTAAAGCTCCACATTCTCTGTGTGAAAGAGTCTTCAAACCCAATGACCACAGCTGAGATGTCAGGCTTTTGCTTGAACTGGCATATCTTCCCAAAGATCTTGCAAGCTAGTCTGTTCATGTTTGGTCATATCACAGTGACATAGCGAACCAGGGCTAGTGAGTTGTCAGCCACAAACTGAACATCTATGTTTGCTTGCCACATTAGGAGAAGAGTTGGGTTGTAGTCATTGATATACACACCTCTTTTCATCTCTGGGTAACTTTAGTATACCCTCTTGGTTGATTTTGCCTTCAAGTGGTGTAATGCATTGCTGAGAAAGGTTATTCATACCACCATTCAGACAAACTCTTCTAGGAAATCCAAAGCGACATCACGTGTACCAATTAAATTTGTTCTTTACTGCTGCGCCCGACAATATTTTGCAAATATGTCGCTGGAACTTTGAACCAACTTCATAGTGTAGGACTGTCATACTTGTCTGGAATGTGACAAGTGATATATTTTTATGAATAATAGCACTTCTGCTGCATCATGTTCACCGATTCGTGGCATCCTTGATCCATAGTAACATATGGATATGAGGGCACCTTAGTGCTTGATATTCTGTCCTCCAAAGTAGTGTTCCACATACGCTAGAGGAGGATTGTCCTTTGATAAGATGAAATTGAGAATGTCATGGGCGCTTGTGAAGAGTGTCTTGTGACAGACCCACAGGATTAAGTGAACACATTTCTCCGATAGTCATTGATGAGATGCCTTTGACATCGGAATTTGCCCACTTCAACAGTTCAATGAGTTCGTCCCAGGCATATTCTGCACAACTAAGTGTGACAAACCATGTGGCTGCGCCATACTCTCGTAGCATTGTCATCACTTCAGAGTGTCTGCGATACCAATATTTTTTGGTGCTCCACAGGCTTGAAAGTATGGAAGACAGATTCACTTGCACACTTTCATCTTTCTGTTTCAATTTCTCCAGAAATTGAGCAGCTGTAATTCCATCTAGTGGAGTTGTTAGCCGAATGGTATGTGCTATAGACGCAGACAGAATGCTAAGCTCACTTTCTCAGAGCAGCTGGAACAGGTACTGAATGTTACGTCTGAATTTGCCATCTTTGCTCAGGATACTGCTGGTGCGGTACTCAGCACCCTGTACCCGTACTTCTCTTTCATCTAAAGCGTCCACCTGACCCTTTGGAAATAGGTCTGGGAAGCAGCGATGCTTCTAATGTTGCCTCCCAAATCCATGACAGGCTCACCTTCCACCTGCTTCATTTGATAGAGATCAATGTTGTCTCCTAATGGATCTCTACCATGTAGTGGTGAATTGTGTACTGTTCATACACATTGTCACTTGTCTGTGTAGTACTTTCTCAATGATTGACTTACTTTTTTTCTAATAGATCATGTTGCACAGAGAGGCTGGCCATTTGATCTATGTCAAGGTCTATATAGAAGGAATTGTTCCTCTTTAAGTAAGCCAGAGCAAGCTTTACGTTTTTCAGGTTGACAACATCTTGCCAGATAACCTTGGCCTTTGTAGGCACACCATTTACTAGAATGACCAAGCTATTTTCTGTTGAGATAGCTTGAATATTTTCCTGTAGAGGAAGTGGTAGATACATCACAGAACCCTTTAGAGATCTAACTAGCTCTTTCTGTGGAATCTTCCGTGTCTTTGTGTTCAGGCATTAGAATCGTTTGGAATGGTTTCATTGTCTGAATTAGAATACGTTCAAACATATTCAATGTTGAAATCTCAGTTGGTGTAACATCTGTTTCCATGTTGTTTAGCACTGACCTTCCTGGCAAACTGTTGCACTTCAGTTTTGAAAAACAGTGTTTGCATAGTACTACCAGTGTCTTGTGGATGAAAGTCAGATTTCAGAAGCAAGAATGCTGTGAGCGAAACCATGTCATTGTATGATGACAGGTTTCTAGGTTGACTGTGACAGTTTGTTTTGCATACTGCCTAAGCGGTGCGCATGACACACATACAGAATCAAACTTCTGATACTTTGCAATCTCAAACTTAGCAATTCCTTTCCATAATGTTTCAGAATGTCATTTTCTAACACTGAAACACATTTTCTGTTAAGAGTGACACTGGAAATTTCTGTTTCTGGCTCAGAAGGAATGTGTTGCACTTTCATAGAGTGATGGCACCGTGCATGTCGCCTGACTGCAGTAAGTCATTTAAGCAGTGTACTGATGCACAGCTCGCTGTACTTCATATACTCTGTAGACAAAGATTAGCATGCCTGTGTGTGGTGCACTCACAGGCATCCGCATGTTGTAGAAAAACTATCACAAACACCACTATCAAGACATGCAGTGGTGACCCATGAGTCCAGTATATGGACGATTTCACAATGATTGATTTCAGTAAATAGAGCGTATCTCTCTTGGCGATCTATTATTATGAATAGGTTAACAAACTGTTCTACTTTTGAAATGATGATTGCCTACGGTTGCAGGTACCATCACATGACCATGTAAAACGAGTGCCGTTTATTCAAGACTATGGTTGGACCACAGTCATTGTCAGTATCTAATTGATTGTTATCAGAGATACTGGAGGACATTTGTAAGTTTGCCAGACTCATTGATATTGAGCGACTGTTGTTTTGTAAAAGCATGATAAGTCTCTCCCAGAAATATGCTTCTGAGTGCTGTGTGTCACCATTGTCCTGTGAAGACATAGCAGAGATTGTCAACAGTCAAACAAAGGATACTGTTGAAACCTTTTTGGTGCTGAACCTTCAATTTCCTGGGTATTCGAGGACATGAGACATCTTGCGCCACCGTCTTTGTAGTACAAACAGTGCTCTGTTGACAAATGTTTGTACTTTCAGACATAAACTCATCAGAAAAGGTGACTCTCGATCTGTTTGTGGCTGTGCCATGGTACAGGCAATAAGTCTTTCGATCTTAGCTTTACTTGCTAGTGATCAAAATACTTTCTTTTTCTAAGTTGTAAGTCACAATTTTCATTGTATGTTGCCCATTTAGCGTCTCTTGATGGTTACACTCAAGATAGTTGTGTTCGATCTTACAGATCGACACAACATTTGTGATGTTATACATTTTTTTATGGTTTGTGTTCTCTGTGCAGTGACTTGATGTCAGGGGTCACTGTTGCAGTAATGCTCTGTCGATGTTCATTTTTTGGGTAACTTTACTTTTTGTTTGTTGCCTTATACAACAATGTAGTACTATTATACCACTCTGTTTTGAGATACACCCTACGTCTGTGTTTAGTTGGCATTTTCAGGTACTATAGTTGACACTCACAGTAAGCAGTCTTACACAAGTATCAGGCAACTGCGAAAAGAAAAAAAAAAAGCTTTAGAATATGTGCTTCAGTTAATTTCTTATAGCAATAGTGTATTAATACAATAGCATGTTAACAATGTTAACAATTTGGTGAAAAGACAAGCAAATGATAGCTGTTATGAATGTGCATTGCAAGCTGCTATATAATATCAGAAATGTTTACATTCTCAATCTCTCTGTGGAGATTTGCTTGTTTTTCTTCACGTGTGTTCCTTAATTATGATGGATGTTATTTTTTATCTGTGTACTAAGATGTGTTTAATGCTGTGTAGTGTGTTATGGAGAGCACATTGATGATTAAGATATATGGTGGAGCAAGAAATTCAGGTGACAGTGCATTATTAAATGTATCACAATTAGTATATTTACAATAATGTGGAGGATATGACTCTATTGCTGTTTGACTGTGACTGTGTGTGTGTGGCAGAGTGGTAGATATGGTTGCATGTTAACTGATTTCAATGTTGATGCTGGATTGTAGTAACATAGCGATTTTTGTGCTGGTGTGTATTTGTTATTCGAGATGTGATTTTTTCACAGCATGGCAAAAGTAGTATTTTCTCTATATGTGCTGTTATTAGTAGAAAGTTCCTTGCAGAAATAACTGTGGAACACAGTACTTGAAGTAATTACACAATATTAGTTTCTGAACTGATAAATTGAATATGTTAAGAATGTGTGAAAACTCTAAATATTTCTGATTTACAAGCTTGTGCATTACAGTTCTCAGGTACTACTAGTAACTTTGTGTTGTGTCATACTTTTCAGTTCAGACTTTACTATTTTGCTTTTGAAAATGGGTCTGAAAATCCTAGCCTTCTGATTGGCTATGATACCAATCTCAGTGGCACGGTATTTCTGAATAGATACCCGCAAAAAAAACAGTTACTATTCGGGGTGCTGCATTACTTGTGTATTTGTTGCCAACCTGAGTCTTCAAGCTTTTCACCTGCCATTTTGTGCCACTTGGTAAGCAAATGAATGAACAAGACCATGATGTTCCCCCCACACATACACACACACAGAGACACGCACACAGACAGAAAACCCAACAGAAGCAGAGTACTCATACAAAAACTTCTAAACACTGACATCTACCAGCAAATAGCTAAGAAAAATGTCATGTATGATGGTCTGTCAAAGACTGGGCAATCCATTACATGGAGAAAGCTTGCGGCATGTCTCCATTCATGGCCACTGTAAGTTATGAAAGTGCTGTTTTTGTTGCCTGGCCCTATTAAGAAAATCTGAAAACAAATGCCACAAGTCCCTCTACTGTATTTACTAATGTCGCATGTCTCCCAAACTACTGGCAGGTACAGAGTACCTTACAGAAAGAAAAAACATCTTCAATGAATGGTTACCCAGTATCTTGATCGCAGATTCAGAGCCCTCCCGTGTCTGGTAGCTTTAGTCACAAAGTGCATGTCAAGAAAGTGCCCTGTCACATAATGGAGTTCCCAATAGTTTAGAAATCAAAACAGCCAGAGGGATTACTTATTCATAAAAGTTGTATGAAGCTCATTTTGTATTTTTATGTATATTTTTAAATACTTTTTCTCTCCTTTTTTTTCGTTTACAGTGCATATTTTCTAAGTGCAATAATACGCCCCAGGGTGGCTGATATTTGGAAATACTGTGCCTTCCAGATCTTATAAGCCCTTCCTTCTGTGTTGTTGGGTCTCATTACGCCTCTGGTTGGTTTGCTCTTTCCGTACACTATCCAGTCTGGAGGGTGTTATTGTTAAGTTCAGACAACGATGTTCTGAAAAGTGTAGATTTCATTTGTCACTTCTTGATGATGCTGTGTTTTTGTTTATGTGCTGTGTTTTATGTGAGTCGATGTGAGAAATGACTATTCTGTAGAAATTTAACATATAAGAGTGTAATGTTATGAGCAGAGGTTGTGCAATGGATATATGAGGGCATTTGAGTGTTAAAAATACAACAAATAAGTGTTTTGTGAGTGTGCGCTGCACAGTTTGTGGGTATGCATTAAGCATTGTAAATCTTAAATATCTGCACTTCTTGCTGAGTTTTGGAGCAGTTATACAGCAGATTATGTGTTTACAATTGATAATTAAGTCATTTTTCCATAAAATGTGAAACTGTGTCAATATATAGAAAGTTCTTGAAAAGTACTTTCGTGAGCACGAAAGTGTCGAAAAAAATACTTTCGTGCATTCGAAAGTGTCGCAAATTGTACTTTCGTGCATTCGACACTATGGTCAAAAGTAATGTCGAAGTTCGACACTTTCGCAAATTTTACTTTCGTGCTATCGAAAGTGTCGCAAATGTACTTTCGTGCATTCGAAAGTAAAGTAAATGTAATACTTGGGAGTGGCTGAAACATTCATTATCAAATCATTAAATAGTCTGTTTGAGTGACAGATAGCTCTACCAATGAAATTAAAGATTTGTCAGGCCACTTCTGAGAACCAATCAGTGACGGACAACACTGAAGAAGAAGAAAACAAGATCCATTTTGAAAATTGCAGCGACAGAAGCAGTTCAAACTGTAAGTACAGTCTATGTTCACATGATATTTTCTAGTATTTAAAAAACTTATTAGAACATGTACATATTATTAATCAAAACATTTTTGGGTGTTTAATCTGATGATGTTAATTGTTATTATGTGGCATGCTATTTTCTGAAGAAAATAGTTTAAAGTAAGAAAAGTTCAGTACTCACTTGTACAGATACAGCTGCAAATGGAGGGAGATAGGAAGGTACGTGAGTTGTATGACGAAACGCAACCAATCAGACTTCTTTCTGATGTTGTAATTGTTTAAAACTGCCTACGAAAAGCATGCATTTTGTTTAGTTCTCAGTGGTTTTAGATTTTTGCAGGAACATAGTCTAGTAATACTGAATGCATGAGTTACATTGGTTCATGAAGCCAGAGCAGGAGGGAATTTTTTTTTTTTATGTGTGTGTTTCGACTGAATGCAGTGAAGCTAGCTTGAAATAAGGAGGAAAATATCAGTTTGATTTTCAGTGCTGTCTGGTCACTGCAGGGTGAACAGGCCCTTTCTTAGTAGCTTTCTGTGCAGTTCTGGGTGAAAAAACTTAGAATGGCAGAAAATAGGAAAAGGATTTTGTGGATAATTGGAAGCAGTTACATAAGACGAGCAGCTGAGTTTGCACTTCATAGTGATTTTGGAAGGGACCTGCAGCTCCCAATTGCTATGTAAAATGGTTTGGTCGTGGTGGGATGAGATGGGAACATCTTATGCCAACCATGCACAGAACTTGAGAACTCACTCTCGTCCTGACATACTGCTAATCCATCTTGGAGGCAATGATTTGGGTTTAAAAGCGATGGGTAGATTTAGTAGCGGAAGCAAAATTGGACCTTCTTCTATTATGTCTATATTTGCCTGCCTGTATTATCATATTTTCAGATATTACAGAGCGCAGAGTCTGGCAAGCAGAGCATCATATGTATCTGATTGACAGAGCTCGCAGAAAAGTAAATGTACAGATTACTGCTTTTTTACGCATGCATGGAATGCATACTATACGTCAGCCCGAAATTAAATTTTGTTATGATTGGCTATTCCTACCAGATGGTGTGCATTTCTCGGATGCTGGCAATTGTGCGTAGATGCACAGGCCATTGCCGCTGCTACAGCCAGCTCACTGACGAGGTTCGCAGTCTGCGCAAGGAGAACGCTGTCATCCTTGAGAGGCTGGACAAAATCCAGTCTCTCTTGGATGCACAGCAGCAGACTGTGAACCTCGTCCTTGAGCCGGTCATGGCAGTGGGTGATGGTGCTGTTGCACCATGATGCCTTCCTCCGCAGCTACCAACTGTTCCTGCAGCTTCCCTGGGTGAGACTGGCCACCCTTCATAGAGTCGGTATCATCTCCCAAGGGCGCAACAGCTTCTACTTCTTTTTGCGCCTCCACATTGAATCCAGCTTCCTGCCTGGATTGCCTGATGCAGTGCACACACCTCTCACAAGTCTTTGAGTGAAGTTAAATAATTAAAAAAATATTTTTATATGTTTTTATGAATATTATGAAAAAACAAAATTTTATTTAATTTATATGTTGTGTATGGAGTAATATCCATTATATGTATATATTTTTTATAAAAATCTATTTTTTGTATGTATGAAAAAAATATTTTTGTTTCTCAGTTTTTATATTGGAAATATTTTTATAGTAAAATTATTTATAATATATCTCTTGTGTTTGGTGTCTTTATTCATATTCAAGAGAAAAAGTAGTGACATTCAAGCCCATAACATTTTTGAGGCAATTGTGATAACCATATCATCTTAACATTGGGTATATGTGGCAGTATTGTTATCCCTAATATAAAGATAGTTAATAGAAAGGTTAATACAAAATTTCAAGGGAGTGGAGGAGGCCAGACACAAAAGAATCAGCTATAGCTGTTCCCAGCCAATATCTCTTATGTAGTCATGTTAGCTTACTTCGTAAACATTTATATACAGCTGAGTTTTAAAAAGCATCTTTGATTTAGGACAAATAAGTGACAGGGACCTCATTCAAAGGGCCACCAGTCTCTGTGTGACAAATGCCTTCCTTCTATTGGTATAATACTTTATGGGCCAGATATTCAAAGGGTTGCGACATGTGTAAAGGTAGTACCTGCTAGGTCAAGACTTGCTCCATTCTGCGATATTCAGCAGGAGGCAGTTGCACCACAGAAAACATGCTGAGTAACAGTGCAATACAAATGAATGCATTGATGAACTGCAGGGGAGCAACCATGCATTAACTGCACAGCCTGAGATTCCAGCAAGTCTGTGTAGAGTTGTGAAAGCACAACCTGCAACCTGTGCTTGCACAACTTTCAGGCCAAAAAAATGCTCAAGTCAACAATCATGTAAGAGGTAAACTGCTGAATTGCATGGCGACACAGCAGCTGACAGCTGTGGCTGGCCCCAACCCACTCCATGTCCCGTCGTGCAGCCTAATCGTAGTCAAAAGAGTGACAATTCCCAGCACCACCCCACCACTGGGCTATTGTGGCAACAACAGAAATATTCCTTCCCCACAAGCCTGAGCACGGCTGCTCTAGTTTAAAACAGTCCTCCTGTGAATACATCCCTGGTGGTCCAACGTACTGAAAAGCTGATTTCAGGGTGTATCAGTGTGAGACACAACCCCACTCCTGTGGAACATAGCCTTGGTGGTGTAGTGGACTTAAAATCCCATTCACGGGATGTAAACAGTAAAGCTGACCCTGAACATGGCCCTGGTGGTCCAGTGGGCAAAACTCCGTTAGCAGGATGTAAGCAGTAAACCCCTCTGAACATACCCTGGTGGTCCAGTGCGAAATTCCCATTCTTGGGATGTAAGCAGTAACCCCGAACATAGCCCTGGTGGTCCAGTATATGTATTCAGTACAACAAACCTCTTCCACCGCTGTTCACATGATTGATGGTACGACCTCAGTTGGTAGTGGAATCACTCTATGAAATCTCAAGTTACTATAGTAGCATATCGATTTGTTCAGTACATGAACTAATAGTGTCCATGTCATATTATATTGTCTTTAGTTCTGCACATTTTCAAAGTTACATATGTGCTCACAAACAAAATGATTAAGACACTGTAACATTAAGCTACTACATGGAGCGAGAATGAGAAATGACAATTAATAAAGTTATTAAGACTGTGGTAAATGCAACCACAACAGTTGAAATATATCTGACACTGGAACATTGTTTTATATGTATGTGCACTATTCTTGAGGACTATTAATCATGTACATGTGGTGATACTTTTGAAAAAGACAGGATATTCATGGCAAAAACTCCGTTTAATGCATCAGTTAGGGTTGTTCACAGCGACAAAGTGAGGAAATTCCTGTTGGGGTTCAAACCCTAACTCTGAATTCACCCCACCAGCACCACACACACAGACACACACACATTCAAGTATGGGGAGGACAAAGTCAACACAACCAATGACAGACATCAGCAGCAGGTGACAGAAATAACAAACAATTGTCTAAATGTACTACGAGCATCCCACCCACTGACCAGGTACTGCATGCTCAGTGGAGATCAACAGCAAAACTGAGGCCATGTACACCAAACGTCACATCCTGATTGAAGCTGCACACAACGTGCCACACTTAGTAGTTGCATGGCCTTACCTACCGTGCCCACACCACACCACACCACTTGTGGTGGGCCACCTGACAATAGAGCTAAGCAAAACCAAGGGTTGTACAGGTATTATATCTGTGATTATAACAAGGGTTTGAGAAATGCAGCTTTCTAATTGACTGTAAACATTGTAACAGCCCTATGGTTAGTTTTTATTAACATACATGTAGAGCTAACCATATGATGAACATGGTTTAATGTTGTTTAAAAACAGTTTTATTATGATGCAATAAGCCACTCCCAGGTATTATGTAAATGGTCAGTTTATCACTGTCTAGCGACATGTGGTACTTGGATATGCCTCATTCATCATTAAACCCCTACAGGGTGATTAACAGACCAATTAACATTACTGTTGGTCATGTCTTATGCTTAATTCTCTTTATGAGTAGATACTCTCCCTCTGCTAGGCACTGTGGCAGCTTTGCAACACAGTGTCCCACTCGAATACGCCATACACTGTCTAGTTGCTGGAATGGCTGTGAATATGAACTCATGAAGATGAACAGTGTTACTTGATCATTACAGTCATCAAAACCCTAGTGTGATTATGACTGACAGACTCAGTGATAGAGGATAACCCCTGCTGTCCTAGTACATTTACGCCAGTATGAGTTAAATCAATACTAAGAGACATTCTGTTTATATCTACACTATACCTACTTGCTTTATGTTGTAGCGGAATTAACATAGTTATCACTTTGATAGCATGAGTGACAGAAGTGTGGCAAACCAAAACAGTAGGCATACAGCCTGAGTATGAAACAACTGTTAAAAAAATCACACTGTGTCCATAAGTGGGATACATCACTCATTGCATATGTGCCTTTGCAGATGACACAAAGATCTGCAATAGAGTTGATGCACAAGGTGGAGTGGAAAGGATGAGAAGGGACTTGGCAAGGTTAGAGGAATGGTCAAATGTATGGCAGCTTAGATTAAATGCTAAGAAGTGCAAGGTAATGCACCTGGGAAACAAAAACCCAGGGGAAGAGTACACAATGGGGGGTGAGAAACTAACAACAAAAATGGAAAGGGACCTGGGGGTAGTCATATCAGATGACCTAAAGGTGGGAAAGCAATGTGAGAGGGCAGCAAGGAGGGCTGGGGGGATACTTGGATGCATAGGAAGAGGCATCACCAGTAGAAAACAGGAAGTTATTATTCCTCTGTACAGACAGTTAGTGAGACCCCATCTGGAGTACTGCGTGCAGTTCTGGAGACCCAATCTCCTAAAAGACATAGACAGGATGGAAGCTGTCAGAGGAGGGCAACTAAAATGGTGCAGGGTCTGCAGCGGAAGACATATGAAGAGAGAGACTTAAGGAGCTTAATATGTATAGCCTCGAGGAAAGGAGGCAGAGGGAGACATGATAGAAACTTTCAAGTACCTCAGGGAATCAACAACGTCCAAGAGGGTAGCATCTTTCAAAAGAGGTGTGCAAGAACAAGGGCACAATTTGAAGATAGAAGAGGCGGCTCAGAGGTAATTTGAAGTATTATTTACAGAGAGGTTGTGGATGTATGGAACGGCCTTCAGAGGAGGTTGTGGAGTCAAAACAGTGGTGGAATTCAAGCATGCATGGGACAGTCATAAGGCAATTCTAGGGGTGGGGTAGGAAGAAGTAGGCTGCTGGTTAACTAGGACCTGCAGCTTATCCATCAGGTAGGGAAATTGGCAGACTGGGTGGGCCAAGCGGTCCTTATCTGCCATCAAATTCTATGTTTCTATGTTTCTATTGCAACAATAGCAAATGTATTACTATTTTAATAAGTTAGTCATCACAGATGCAATTAGATTGTCTTTATGAGGTACAACATACTCAGTAAGTGTCTACAGGAAAATCTATTCTATATACATGTCCGAAACAGGTACATCATTGTTGGCTCAGTAGTGCTATGATATTTAGAAGTTTCTTGTCCAGATCCATGGTATTACAATCTTTCTTACAAAGAATACTTACTGCATCTTTAATATTGAAACACACTGGAGGTCTATGTATTTACTTCACCAGTAAGAATGCATGTGATACTGGCAGTACCAATTTCGTAGCGTAGAACAGGCAATGCTTTTCCATACGTTTACATCAGCCTCTCTATGTTGAGTAAACTATTGCAGTAAATGTACTACTATGTAAATCACCTACTAAATGTATCACTACTTTTATCTTGCGTATCCTAATGTCTTGTAGTTAATTCATGTGCTTCTCTTAATTAATCTATACTCAGTAGTGGTAAAACCTGTGTACAACTGTCATCATGCACCTTCAGCATTTATATTGAATAACGGCACAGTACCAGTTGTTGTGTGGTGTGGGGCGTCGGTATGTAAGGCCATGCAACTACTAAGTGTGGTACGTTGTGTGCAGCTGCAATCAGGGATGTGTACGTTTGGTGTACATGGCCTCAGTTTTGCTGTTGATCTCCACTGAGCATGCAGTACCTGGTCAGGTGGTGGGGATGTCTGTGGTACATTTAGACAATTGTTTGTTATTTCTGTCACCTGCTGCTGGATGTCTGTCATTGGTTGTGTTGACTTGGTCCTCCCCATACTTGAATGTGTGTGTGTGTCTGTGTGTGTGGTGCTGGGGGGGCGGAGTTAGGGTTTTGAACCCTAACAGCAATTTCCTCACTTTTGTCGCTATGGAACAACCTAACTGATGCATTAAACGGAGTTTTTTGCCATGAATATATATATATATATATATATATATATATATATATATATATATATATATAACAGTATATCTATACACACATATATTATTTGTAAAAAGAAAAATTCCATTAATGCAACAGTTAGGGTTGTTTGTACAGTGAAAAAAGTGAGGTAATTTGATGTTAGGGTTTTCAAACCTAACTCCGAACCCCCACCCCCACACATACACATACACCCACACAAAACACACATACAAGTGTGGGATCATACAAGGCAACACAATCAATCAGAAACAGACACCATAAGGTAACAGAAAGAACATACAACTTTATAAACATACCACAAGAGGCATCCACCATCATGTTCATCAACTGTATCACTTCTGCCACCATCCCAGTGTCTTGGGGGTGTACACCAACATGCTGTGCAAAGATGTGGTGAGATGTTAAAAAGGCTATGTAGAGCATTTTAAAAGAAAGTCATTTAGTATGGGATGGTTATGAGTATTTCTTATTGTTTAACTGCACCTACTCATGACTCAATGAATTGAAGCATAGGGCTATACTGTACTGCATTTGGTCAGATACATATGTATGCCTATCTGAGGAGGATAAGCACTGCAGAGTGTAAAGCAGTCCACAGTGTGACTGTGAGATATAGAGAGTGTTCTTCTATATGGATAGAAGTACATAAGTGTAGGATGTGAAGTATTTTGTCATGCTGCTGTTAGGTATGCACACTCCTCTACTATCTGTGTGTAGCCATGTGACAGATCAGTGAATAACCCTATACTCCAAACCTCATACATTCAGACTGTTGTACTATTTACATGGAGAAATACTATTCCCAACATAACATTTCAACACTGTTCTGTTCTTTGTCAATGTGGGGCCGGGAGTGCACTGTCTTTTGGACCATGTACTGTCATCTGTACATTCACTTAGTATGTTACAATCCATAGAGCACACTATTGACATGTCACTGTGGGATCCTGCCCTCCTAGTACTAAATCAACACAGTGGAATGGTACCCACATGTCACTTTGTCCATATGTAACAGTAAAAAGACAGGCTGCTTTGGACCGTGCACTACCACAGTTGTACTGAAGTAGCACAACACAATCCATCTGTCACACTATCGATATGTTGTACTGTTCTCATTGTGAGATATAGGTAGTGTGACTTATGCATTGTGTGTTGTATATTGAAAGAGGAATGGGAATGCAGGATAGTAACCACCCTGTACTGTCATTGTGATATATAGATTGCATTGTACTTATAGCTTGATGGACAGATGCTACCACAGTATTTGGACAACCATGGAGTAACACTGTGACACATGGACATACCGACACATAGATGCTGGTATACTATGCTGATGCAGGGATGGGAGTGCAGAGTACTTAGGACCTTGGCATCACAGCATGACATATGCACAGTGTTGTCCTATCTCAATGGAGGTATAAAATAACATGGTTCAACTCACCATCTGGTAGTACAAGGAGTTATGTGCAGTCTTGCAGTATCTGCATGTAGGTATACAGTTCATGCAGTGACCATCTTACATGCTTGCACAACATGTGGGTGTACACCCCCAAGACACTGGGATGGCAGCAGAAGTGATACAGTTGGTGAAACATGATGATGGATGCATCTTGTGGTATGTTTACAGAGTTGTATGTTCTTACTGTTACTGCATGGTGTGTTTCTGATTGGTTGTGTTGCCTTGCACCATCCCCCGCTTGTATGTGTGTTTTTTGTGTGTGTGTGTGTGTGTGTGTGTGTGTGTGTGTGTGTATTTGGAGTTAGGGTTGAAAATCCTAATGTCAAATTATATATATTCATGCCAAAAAAATGCATTTAATGCATCAGTTAGGGTTAAAGCTACAAAAGTGAGGAAATGAAATGTTAGGGTTGAGCCTCTAACCCCCCAATAACCCACACACCCATCCTTCACAGACTGACAGACAGCAGGGTGTGCCTTGGGGTTGTGAAGCCTAACTATCACCCCATTCTCCTTTACTGTAGCATGTCAACCTGCTTACACATGGAATGGGATGAGAGTTGGGCCTGATGACACCATGGCACACCCTGGCATCTGTCAGTCTGTGGAGGATGGGCGTGTGGGATATGTGGGGCTGGGGGGTTAGGGGCTCAATCCTAACATTTCATTTCCTCATTTTTGTCGCTTTAACCCTAACTGATGCATTAAATGCAGTTTTTTGCCATGACAATGTGTGTGTATATATTTATATATATATATATATATATATATATATATACACTATATATTATATATATCTATGAGCTGTTTATTAATGAGGGGTCATTAATCTTAATGAGCAGTTCATCAATATTAATGAGCAGGACATTGATATTCACAAGTACCAACATACTAACATACTATTTGCCAGCAGATTAGGCCTTACGGTCTATCGAGTCTTCTCGAACCTCAGATCCTTAGTTGGGTGCCGAGGCCCTCCCCTCCCTTGTGCTCCAGAAACCCCCATCATCCATCCCAACCCCCCTGGGACAGGCCATCATCTGATACATCCACTTTCTGTGTCTGTCCCACCCTCTCCTGAAGCCCTCCACTGTGGGTCCCTGAACCAGCTCGCCAGGCAGTGCATTCCAAGGGTCCACCACCCTCCAAGTGAAAAACCTCCTCCTCCCTTCCCCCTCACCCTTCCACCTTCCAACTTCAAACCATGCACTCTGGTGATACCTCCCTGCTTTAGTCTAAAGATCCCCTCCATGTTTACCCCATTTATTCCCTTGAGGTACTTGAAGACTTCAATCATGTCCCCCCTGTCTCTCCTCCAATGAAAACAGGCAGAGCTCCTCAAGTCTGTCCTCATACGTCAAATACCCTAGCCCTCGTATCATCTTAGTTGCTCTCCTCTGTACCCTCTGCAGGAGCTGTATGTCTCTCTTCAAGTGTGGTCTCCAGTACTGTACACAGTACTCAAGGTGTGGTCTAGCCAGTCCATTGTACAGTGGCAGAATCACTTCCTTGCTCCTAGAGGTGATCCCCCTTATGATGCATCCCAACATCCTGTTTGCCTTGCTAGCTGCTCTCCTGCACTGCTCAGAGTTATTCATACATGCATCCACCATGACCCCTAGGTCTTTTTCCCCTATTGAGGCCTCCAGCACCTCCCCTCCCAGGGTGTACCTGTGTTTAGGGTTTCCGCGACCAAGATGCAACACCTTGCACTTGGAGATATTGAAATTTAATTTATTTCCATGTGTGAGCCCAGCTTTCCAGGGTGCCCAGGTCCCCTTGCAGGGCCAATCTCCCCTCTTCTCCCTCAACTACTGCTCCCATCTTGGAGTCATCCACGAAGAGACTCATTTCACACCCTATACCCTCCCTGATGTCCGATATGCATGCATTAAACAGGATCGGACCCAGGACCGAGCCCTGCGGTACCCCACTACCAACCTCTCGAGGGTTCAAGAGCTCCCCACAGACCACTACTCTCTGGGTGCGTCCAGCTAGCCAGTTTTCAATCCATCTGACCATCAAAGGTCCTACTCCTAACCCCATCAGTTTCTCCACCAGACCATTGTGGGGGACAGAGTCAAACACCTTGCTGAAGTCCAAGAATAATACATCCACAGGCTTTCCCCTGTCCAGTTCTGATATTACCCATTGTAAGAACTCCACAAGATTGGTTTGACATGATCTACCTGGCACAAACCCATGTTGCCGACTATCCAGACCTCCCACCTCCTCCAAGTACACCCCCAATTGTTCCTTTAGTATACTCTCCATTAATTTTCCCACCACCGAGGTCAAACTGATGGGTCTATAGTTACCTGGTACTTCCCTCGACCCCCCTTTATGGATTGGCACCACATGTGCCTCTCGACAATCCCTAGGTACCCTCCCTGTCTCAAGTGACCTGTTGAAGAGCTCTGCCAGGGGTGCTGCCAGTATGTCCGCCAATTCCCATAGTACTCTTGGATGAATGCCATCTGGCCCAGGAGATTTGTCTTTCTTTAGGGCCTTGAGGGCTAACCACACCCTTTTGGCAGAGATAGCATCATCCGTCCCCTCCACCTTACTGGCCTTTTTATCCTTATCCAGATGTGACACCCTTGGGGTACCTCTCCCTCCCTCTTGCTCCATTTCTGTTGCTCCCCTGATCCCACTCACTGCCGCTTCTATCTCCATCATGCCTTGCTTTGTAGATATCCCATTCCCCCTCCCTAGTGAACACAGAGGCAAAGTCCTCATTAAATACCTCTGCCTGGTCCCTCGCCTCCTCCACCCACCCTCCTTCTGATCTCAATCTGCTGAGATGGCCCTTAGTTTTTCTCCACTCCCCAATGTACCGGAAGAACCCCTTTTCCCCTCCATGTATCCCCTGTACCAGCTGCTGCTCTTTACTGGACTTTGCTCCCCTCACCATCCGGGTGACTTTTCTAGATGCACGATGGTACATTTCCATATCTCTATCCCTTCTTGTTGTTTTATATTTTTTGTAGGCCACCTTCTTTTCTCTGACTGCTACCTGTACCTCACTGGACCACCAGCATGGTTTATGTGACCTTGCTCCCTTACTTTTCAACTTAGCGCAGATCCTGACTGCCTCATGAAGTCCCCATTTTATGACCTCCCATCTCCTTTCCACACTTGTCATTGATGTAATCCCCTTCAAGTGATCCTTGAGAATATTTCCCATGCCCACAAAGTCTGCCCCGAAGTCCACTGCCAGTGTCCTAGATCTCACCCCCATGCTTATTTGAAACCAGACAGTATTGTGGTCGCTCCCAGTCAGGGGTCCTCTACAACCAGGTCCCTTACCAGATCCCCATCTGCCAGAACCACATCAGGACATGCCCCTCCCTTGTGGGCTCCATCACATGCTGTGTTAAGAACACATCCTGGAAGCTGTCAAGCAGCCTCTGCTCCTTGGCCACCTTAGAGGACATGGTTCTCCAGTTTGTACCTGGCATATTAAGGTCCCCCATCAACACCACTCCTTCCCCTTTTGGTCCACACTGGGCAATGATGTTGTCCAGCAAACCATCCTCTAGAACATCACTCATTCTGGGGGGCCTATATACTATACCCAGCTTGACCTTATCTCCTGCTGGGGATCGTAAGGTGACCCATAAGGCCTCCATGTTTCCCTCTGCCTCTTCTACCCTAGCAATTTCTGTGTCATCTCTAATGAACATAGCCACTCCACCCCCTCTGCCCTCCTTTCTATCCTTCCTAAGCATAGTGTACCCCCACACGTTTAGGTCCCAGTCATGGTTTTTGTTGGCCCACGTCTCCGTGACCACCGCCACATCCACCCCCAAACAGCATGACCTGGAACTCTGGCAACTTGTTTCCCAAGCTCCTGGCATTTACTAACACCAACCCCCACCCCTTATCCCTGATCCTCTTTGTCGAACCCCACCCAGATTCCTTATACTTCCATCCTCCCTCTGCTCCTCCTGAAACCTCCACCCCCAGTCTGTTTCACCCCTCCCCCCTTGGGCTTGAAGGATACTCCCCTCATCTGGAGGAGAGGACTTCTGGTCAGCCCTTCCCTTATCCCTTCCCCCCCTCACAAGTTTAAACCCCACCTTTCTTGAATGTAGTCAGCCATCCCCTGTTTACGGACTTCCTTCCCTAATGAGGCAAGATGAAGCCTGTCCTTGGCATACAGTCCCTTATCCTCCCAAACTCCTTTCCAGTTCCCTAACACCCCCAACCCACTCTCTTCACCCCACTTCCTGAGCCAGTCATTAACCTCTGTGAGCTTCATTTTTTTCTCCACTGAGGCCTTTGGTACTGGCAATATCTCCGAAAAGGAAATGTTGCATCCATTATCCTGACAGACTCTGGCAAGTTCTTGGAACCTTGCTTGAATTTCCAAAACACTATTTCCCTCTAGATCGTTAGTTCCCAAATGCACCAGGAACTCCGGTTTCCCTCCACAATCCCTAACCATTTCATACACCATGAACTTTGCTCTGTGCACTGTCAGCCCAGAGATACTCACTACCTTCACCTGGCTATGGATGGCATCTACCCCCCCTGTCCTTCCCACTGGATACCCCTAATCATCGAGTCTCCCAATGACAGAACCTTAACACCGCCATCATCCTTATGGTTACCTCCACTATGCCCTCTCAGCCCCCCATCCCCCCCTTTATTCGTGATCTTAATTCCATGGGAGTCTTCCTGCCTTGTTAGAGACCCCTTGTCACCCTCCCCTTCTGCCACCCTCATTATTTTGCCCACTTAACTCAGAACCCCTCTGAATAGGTGTCCCTTTAACCCTCTCTTGTCCAGACCATTTATCCTGGCCTGATGGTTTCCTTCCCCCACACTGCCATCCTCCCCTTGTAATAGTACCCCTGCCTCCAGAGCCTCTGTGGGTCCCCTTTAGCTAGGCCCCATCCATGGTACCGACCCCCCCTGCTGAAGGCGCTCCTCTCCCACCTCCTTGTCTCCCAGTTTCTCTCCAGTCATGCTGTCCTCCCTCATGTCTGCAATATGTTGCATTTCCCCCATTTGCTTAACATTTATGTTTCTCCTTCTCCCTCTGAGACTATTTCTATCCTTTCCTTTGCCGGTCTGTGATGCCCTATGGGTATCTGACTCCCTCCCCCCAGCCTCTGTATCAGTTTCCTCATTTCCACCAACCCCTTCCTCCCCCTCTAGGTTGCTTAATAGCTCAAATTTATTGTGACACTCTATGTCAGCCTCCATCAAGTAACCCGAGTTTCCCCTGACTGCACCTCTAAACTGCCCCTCTTCTTCCCCTCTTGCTCTGTTCACCTTAGGAGCTCCCTTCCCACAGTCTGCTGTTTTAGGCTTCCCCACAACAGCCCCTCCCTTCTCAATGTCTGCTCTACTAGGCTTCCCTACAACAGCCCCTCCTGACTATTCCCCCTCCACTCTCTTTGTATTCGGAATGTTCATCCCGTATGCTTTCCCCTTAGCATCAACATCCCTATCTAAGGGTCCTCTGTCCCTAATATCCCCCCTCCTGCTTGCTGTAACATAATGTCCTGTGATTTCAGAGTGTTGCCCCAGCCTTCCCTCAGCCCCACCCTTCTGCTGCCCATATCCACACCCCTTATCCTTGGACACCCCCCCAGCTTACTCCTTAACCAATATACCTCACTCCTGATACAAGATAGCTGTCTACAGAGTGGGCAGCCTCCCTCTCTCTCCAGGCCCAATTGAGAATTATTGCCATCCCACAGCCTGTGCAGCCTACAACCCTTCCGAAGATGCCTGCCATGGTGGAATAAGGACACCCTGTTTATCCCTCTCTGTTTGTAATGGCACACCCCCTTTTCTCAGTCCCTTCCCCCTGGAATACAGTTTCTCTCTATACTGACTGCAGTTATTTACAAACCCAATTTCAACACCACCAATAAAGTTCCCAAGTCTCACAAACACATACAGTCCAGTGTGTGTCCAGTCCCACTAACTGTGTGTGTATGCAGACATCAGGTACCGTATGATGTCACAGGCCCACCAGTTCCTGTTGCTTCGAATTTCAGTTCCAAACACAAATACACAGCAGCCCTTCAATCCCAACCCCCAGTGGCTTTTCAGTATTTAAGAAAGTGTACAAAACAGGTTGGGTGGGAGGGCTCTTACCAACACCAGGCAAACATCACATTTAAATTTCACTCTAATTATCACTGCCAAACAAGTGTTTCCAAGCCTCAAAGGTTACAATATCACATCCCAAGTAACAGTTCTAACTCAAAGTAGTAATTTTTAACACATAGAACTAATTTCACATACAAAACTATTCAAATATTTCAGTTAAAACAGAATATAACCCCAGACCTCTGTCCTTACCAGCCTCCTGCTTATGTTTCCAAGTGAACAATGAAAGACAAGGTAATTCCTGTTAATGTCCCTTCCCCCAACACCAGGTAAACATCACATTTAAATTTCACTCTAATTATCACTGCCAAACAAGTGTTCCCAAACCTCAAAGGTTACAATATCACAGCCCAAGTAACAGTTCTAACTCAAAGTAGTAATTTCTAACACATAGAACTAATTTCACGTACAAAACTATTCAAATATTTCAGTTAAAACAGAATATAACCCCAGACCTCTGTCCTTACCAGCCTCCTGCTTATGTTCCCAAGTGAACAATGAAAGACAAGGTAATTCCTGTTAATGTCCCTTCCCCCTAACACCAGGCAAACATCACATTTAAATTTCACTCTAATTATCACTGCCAAACAAGTGTTCCCAAGCCTCAAAGGTTACAATATCACAGCCCAAGTAACAGTTCTAACTCAAAGTAGTAATTTTTAACACATAGAACTAATTTCACATACAAAACTATTCAAATATTTCAGTTAAAACAGAATATAACCCCAGACCTCTGTCCTTACCAGCCTCCTGCTTATGTTCCCAAGTGAACAAGTAGATCATTAATATTATTGAGCAGCTTTTTCTAATGTATATATTTAGTCCCAGAGCAGTCTTTGGTGTTCTTTAACAAAATGATAGTCCCAATGTTCATGAATGGAGATCACAAAAAGCCCATGTTGAAAATTTGATGCAAAAAATGCAAAAAATGGCTGTGTTACAAGCACACATTGTGCAGTGTATATGCACACTTATAACTTTGCCAATTTGCATTACTTTCACTCCAGATTTTTAACATTGCCATTTTTTCACACCTCCTCATGAACAGTATAGCTGTCATTTCTCACATCCTCCCTGAAATGGGTTTTTGCACCTCTGCCACAGAATGGCTCGTCACTGTGCAAAATCAACTTTCAGGATGGATTAACAAAATCACAGTGCCAGTGTTCATGAGATGATTTTCCAAAAAGCTTATGTTGAAAATTTGGTTTAAAAATTCCACAAAATGCCCATGTTATGAGTGTGTGTTTTGCAGTTTCTATGCATGCTCATAACTTCACCAATTTTTCATATTTTCCCTCCTGGTTTTCAACATTACCCATTCCATGCCTCCTCATGAACAGTATGCAGCTGTTATTTCTCACCATCCTGCCCAAAACATGATTTTATCACCCATGGCACAGAATGGCACATTTGCTGTGCAAACTCAACTTTCAGGACAGATTAACAAAATGACAGTGACATTGTTCATGAGGTGGGGTCCCCAAAATGGCATGTTGAAAATTGGGTGGAAAAAATCCAAAAAATGCCCAAGTTACGTGCTTCCGTTGAATTGTGGTGCCCGCATCTCGAAAACTATGTGAAATATAGATTATGTCAGTTGTATATTTCATGGAAGTCTTGCTGCCATGATTACAATGACACTTGAATTGTTTTCCTACCTGCTACAGTTCCAGAGTTGGCAATTAGTGTTACAAGGGTTTCTTGCTCCAAGGCCTGCTGTATGGTTCTTCAGCTATGCAGAAGTGGGAGCGCAAGACCCAGAGGGCCCATGCTCTCACAGATGCATATCTTTACATGCAGAAATGGGCAGCTTGGTGGGGCCCCCCGCTCCCACCAACACATGCTATTTCTAGTTATTTTACACTTTTTCAAAAAGTAAGAAAATTCATTACAAAAAACTTTGTTTAATGCATCAGTTAGGATTAAAGCAACAAAAGTGGTGAACTGAGACATTATGGTTGAGTCCCTACCCCCCCACCACAAACTCCCATCCTCCACAGACCGACAGATGCCGGGGTGTGCCATAGGGTCAGGAGGCCCAATTCTCACCCCATTCCATGTGTAAACAGTTTTAACATGCTACAGTAAAGGAGAATGGTGTGAGAGTTAGACCTCATGAGTCCATGGCACACCCCGGCATCTATTGGTCTGTCAAGGATGGGAGATGGGGTAGTGGGGGTCAGGCTCAACCTAATGTCACATTTCATTTTTGTCACTTTAACCAAATTGATGCATTAAACAAAGTCTTCAGAATAATATATATATATATATATATATATATATATATATATATATATATATATATATTCTATACTAAAAACTTTGTTAATGCATCAGTTAGGGTTCTTCTACAGCAAAAAAGTGAGAAATTCGATTTTAGGGTTCCACCCTTGCACCCCTCCCCCAGTCTGCCCCCACCAACAGGCATTGGGGTGTGTGTTGGGGTCATCAGCCCTTATTCTCACCCCATTCTCCTACACTGCACCACCTCAGCTTGTTTACACATGAGATGGGGTGAGAGTTAGGTCCGACAACACCAACAAACACCCTGATGCCTGTTGGTGGGGGCGGGCTGGAGTGGGAACCCTAAAATCAAATTTCCTCTCTTTTTTCACTGTAGAAGAACCCTAACTGATGCATTAGCAAAGTTTTTTGCATAGAATTTCCTTACTTTTTTTAAAAAAAATAGAAAAGTAGAAAGGTGCACAAGTTGGTGGGAGTGCGTGCTCCGCCAGCTTGTAAGTGCCAGGACACATTACACACCCAATGACTAAAAAGTACATTCACAACAGCAAGGCCAGCCACCAAACAAATGTTAATCTAGTAGAACAATAGAAAACACTGTGCACAAAACATAAACTGCACCACACAATATCTCCACAAAAAATATATTGTCTGACACATAAACACCTTTATTAACATCTACAGAACATGCCGTCAACACCCTCCAAATTTTAAGTAAAAAGACCAAACCATGTCCAAGGTATGACATGTAAAAATTTGAAATTTTCATTTGTCAGAGTGGCTCAGTTCCACACTTGTTGACATTTATCACACACAATGACTGAAAACTACATCCACGACACTAAAGGTTGGTATCCTATCAATTTCAAGCCACCACCACAAGCAAAACGCTATCTGCAGAACGTAAACTGTGGCACATCATATCTTGGCCAAAAAATATTTTCCAACATGGAAACACTGTCATTTACATCAACAGCACAAGCTGTCAACACCCTCTAAATTTCAAGTGAAAAGACCAAACTGTGTCCAAGATATAACATTTTAATGTATGAGATTTTCATTCGTCAGACTGGCACAGTTCCGCACCTGTTGACATTTAATACACACAATGACTGAAAACTACATCCATGACACTAAGACTAGGTATCCTATCAATTTCAAGCCACCACCACCAGCAAAACACTGTCCACAACATGTAAAGTGCGTCACACGATATCTCCGCAAAAACAATTTTCTCCAACACATAAACAAAATAATTCACATCTACAGGACATGATGTAAACACCCTCCAAATTTCAAGTAAAAAGACCAAACTGTTTCCGATACATTCAGTGTTAAAGATTGGTAAAATGTCCCTATCTATTTCATTATAAAGAATCTGGCCATCTTGTCCCTATCTTGCGATCAAAGAAGGCGATCAAAGAATCTCACAATCAAAGAATTTGCAGGCATGTGATCAAAGAATTTGCAGGCTCATGAACAAAGAATAAAAATGTTTGTAATTTTAAAAATTGAAAGAATTACGGTAAACCACCACCATGATTCGACAGAACGAAGTCCCCTGAGCAAAACCCACCCTCATTTGGCTTTCTAGGGCACTCCAGACTAAGAAAATTTATTTTTTAGTCCAGCCATCTCATCCTACCCTCACGATGCACAATCGCTATCAAACAATCTCGCAATCAAAGAATTTGCAGGCTTTCGATCAAAGAATTTGCATGGTCACGACCAAAGAACAAAAAGTAGTACAATTTACAAAATTTACACAATTGCAGTAAACCACCACCATGGTTCATCAGAACGCGGCCCCCTGAGTAAAACCCACCCTCATTTGTCTTCCTAGGACACCCCTGAGTTGAGAAAATAGATTTTTTCATCTGGCCATCTGGTCCCTCTCTCTTGATGCATGATTGTGATCAAAGAATCTGGTGGTGAAGAATTTGCAGGCTCGTGATCAAAGAAATTCCTCACTCTCAAACAAAGAGTGAGGGACGAGATGGTTAGATTTCAGAAAAGTTTTTTGTAGCCCAGTGGTGCCCTATAAAGCAATAAAAGGGTGGATTTGCTCAGGGGGCCTCGTTCTGCCCCATCTGAATAAAAAAAACATTAGTTTTCATTATCCCTCAGGGTGTGCATTGGGGTCTTTGGCCCTAACTGTCACCCCATCACATGTGTAATCAAGCTGAGGTATAGGAGAATGGGGTGAGAGTTAGGACCGACAACACCAACGCACACCCGGATGCTGTTTTGGTGGGGTGGGCTGGGGGTGCGAGGGGTTTCAACCATAACACTGAATTACCTCACTTTTTTCGCTGTGGAACAACCATAACTGATGCATTAAATGGAGTTTTTTTGCCAGGAATGTCCCTTCTTTTTGAGAATGAGGACTATAAATAGTGAATAGAATGTGATGGTGGGAGCGCGGGCTTGTGACATAGTAACGGTAACTGCTATGCAAATGCAAGCGCTAACAGTTATGCACATGGTGATGTAAACGGAAATGGTAATGCAAATGTTAATAGAAAATGCCCACTCAAAGTGATGCCAAAGTGAATAGTGATGCAAACGGAGACACAAGCGTGCATGGAAATGCAAGTGTTAACGTGCACGGTCACGGTATCACCATTGTAAACACACATTTTAACTGTTACAGTAACAATAACACCAAAGGGAACAGAAACGGAAAGGCAAACGCAAGGCCATAGGGAAATGCAAACCATAATGTGCACAGTCATGGTACTTCAATTGGAAATGAAAATGGTAACAGTAACAACTAAAATAACACCAAAGGAAACAGAAATGGAAACGCTAATGCAAGTGCGTACAAGAAACACAAACCTTTATGTGCATGGTCATGGTACCACAATTGTGAATGCAAATGGTAACGGTAACAGCAACAATAACACCAAAGGAAACAGAAATGGAAACACAAATGCAAGTGCGTACGGAAACGCAAACTGTAATGCGCAAGATCAGGGTGCCTCAATTGTAAACGCTAATGGTAATGGTAACAGTAACAATATTGCCAAAGGAAACAGAAACACAAATGTAAGCGCATATGGAAACACAAACCGTAATGCGCACAGTCACGGTACCGCAATTGGAAACGCAAATGGTAACGGTAACAACAATGATGACGCAAAGTGAAAGATAAATGCAAACGCAAATGGAAGGGTGGCCGCAAATGCAAATGGTAATGCGCACGGTGATGCAAAGCGAAACACAAACAGAAACAGTACTGTAGACACAAATGGTAACAGTAATGCAAATGCAAGCGCAAATGAAAATGCAAAGGGTAACGCACACGGTGGTGTACACGGGAACAGTAATGAAAACGGGTACGGAACAACAAGCGGAAACGGTAAGGGTAACAGTAACATAAGCGCACACCCTGGTTCTCCCCAACAGCTGCATAGAGAAACACAGTGAGTACAAAGAATGTATGCATAATTATGAGGCTCGGAGCAGAAAATGAAGAGTTGGAATACTAAATTGCTCATATCTCAGGAACCCGTCTGACGTAGAAAAAAAATTTAAATTTTGTATGAATTATGACTTTCCTGGCTAGTTTTGCACTTAGCCTCTATTTGGGGCTAAGCATTTTTCCAAAAGTCCATATCTACTCACCGCTTCAGATATGGGCCCGGAAAGGTACGACGGATGCCGTGATGTTATCCTATGGGAAAAAATGTGAAGTTTGGAGTGCCGTAACTTTGCCGCCCTGTAATATTTTTTCACCAAACCACCAAAAGGCACATCTGTGGGATGTTGGCTTTCGTCCCTCCAAATTTCAGCACAAAAGACCAAACCGTTATTTTGCAGCAGGATGGCAAAGAATTCCTGTCAAGCGGCGGATGCCGCAATGTTAGTCTATGGGAAAAAGAGTCAACTTCAGAGTGTCGTGCCTTTGGGCCCCACTCACCCACCACATGATGTCTTGTTACTTAGTAACAGGAACTGCAAAGCAAATGCAAGCGGCAATGGTGACACATGTGGTAAAGCAAATGGAAATGGTAAAGCAAACGGTAATAGAAACACAAGCGCAAAGTGATGCCAAAGTGAACAGTGACAGAAACTGAGACATAAATTCACAGGCGTGCGGAACACAACTGGTAATGCACACGGTCATGGTACCGGAATTGGAAATGCAAGTGGTAATGGTAACAGCAACAATAATGGCAAAGAAAACAGAAACAGAAACCAAAATGAAGGCGTGTACAGAAACGCAAACCATGACAGGCACAGTCACGGACCCGCTATTGTAAATGCAAATGGTAATGGTAACAGCAACAAAAATGCCAAAGGAAACAGAAAGAGAAAGATGAATGGAAGCGAGTATGGAAACGCAAACCGTAATGCGCACGGGCATGGTACTGCAATTGTAAATGCAAATGGTAACGGTAACAGCAACAATAATGGCAAAGGAAACAGAAACACAAATACAAGCACATACGGAAATGCAAACTTTTACACACACGGTCACGGTACAGCAATTGGAAATGTAAATGGTAACAGTAACAGCAACAGTAATGCCAATGGAAATGCAAATGCAAGCGCGTACGGAAACACAAACCGTAACACGCACGGACATGGTAACATGATTGGAAATGCCAATGGTAACAGTAACAGCAATGATGATGCAAAATGAAAGACACACACAAACAGAAGGTCGACCACAAACACAAATGGCAATGCACAGGCTGATACAAAAAAACCTAAAACATAAACAGTAATGGAAACGCAAATGGTAACAGTAACGCAAACAGAAGTGCAACGAAAATGCGAACCGTAATGCACACGGTGGCCTACACAGGAATCGTGATGCGAACAGTAACAGAAACACAACTGGAAATGCTAACTGGCACAGTAATGAAAGGGCACACCCTTCTTTTCCCCAAAAACTGCATTGAAAAAGACAGTGAACACAAAGAATGTATGCATAATGGGCCTTGGAGCAGAAAAGGAGGACTTGGAATACTAAATTGCTTATATCTTTGGAACCATACGATGTGGAAAAAAATGAAAATTTCATATGAATTATGACATTCCTGGCTAGTTTTGTACTCATCTCCCATTTGGGGGGCAAAGCATTTTTCCAACGAAAAGTCCGTATCTCGCACCGTTTCCGAGATACAGGCCCTGAAAGGCGCGAAGTATGCCGTAATGTTATCCAATGGGAAAAAGCATCAACTTCGGAGTGGTGTCACTTTGCAGCCCTCCAATATTTTTTCACCAAACCACCAAAAGGCACATCGGTGGCATATTGGCCGTCTTCCCTCCAAATTTCAGCCCAATAGACCAAACCGTTCTTTTGCAGAAGGGTGGCAAAGAATTCCTGTTATTTGGGGCATAGTGTCGCAAATCATGACACTTTCACGAATTAAATCATGAAAGTGTCATGAGTGCAACACTACTTTGCTACACTACTTTTTCCAGAAATTAAAAAAAACATTTCATGGGTGTTTAACCCCAAAATAAAGACATGGCTAGCATGCTGAGGGTCTGACTAGGTAAACACAAAAAGAATTGTCTCCCTAGATGGTCCCAATTTTAAATGTCAAGCATTTTTCTGATCACCAACTGAAAACAAAATCGTGGATTTGTGACACTACTAGGGCCATTTGTGACAGTAAAAAGTGCATTTGCAACACTGTCGAACTTTTTGCTAGTTTTTCCCATTGACTTATAATGGAAACTTGTTTCTTGAATAACTTTTGAACCGTTTAATATTTTTTCACGAAATCTTCAAAAGGCACATCGGGAACCCTGGTCACATGTTCCCTGAAGTGTTTGGACCAGTCACACAAACCATGTGACCTGTAGACGTGAGCAAAGAATTCACCAAAAACATAAACGTAAACATGCACGCAGATCTCACTTAATAACTCCACAGCTGTACAGCTGACCACTACAAAAGTTGGCAGATCCCAAGATCTATAGTTCTTGATTGTGCATGCTGAATTTCAGGCAAATCCATTTAACAGTGGCAAAGTTATTAAGGTGCAAAGTTTGACCTTTTAACCCTTAAAAGGGCTACTCAACCATAACTATTTATACAATAGGAGTGAAGGAATAATACTCTGAATAAATGCTGTTATTTTCACCACTATTGAATATCAGGAAGCTGATGTAGACACTGGAATATCTTAAAGGATACCTAAACAACATTTTGACAACAAACTATTCAAAAATCTGACTTCGCAGGTGACTAAAGGAAAGGCTGCTGTATTCATGAAGGCTAAAACTACATTTATATAATTTACCTAAATGTGGTTCCAGAGCATCTGAATATTGTAAAATCAGCCTTCTAATTAAAAAAAAAACTGTCTTACCTGCTTCTTAAAATGGCCGCCAAATGTGTTATGTGATGACATCATTTGAGCCAAAGTCAGAAAGATATATGGCTCTCTCTAGTGCTAACTAGTTATTTTTTTCCTTTGTATAGAATTGTTTCACCCAAATGGTCAAACCATGTGCATTATTTTGTATAATACACGTGTTAGGCAACAGTTCTGTTCATTTTGTTTACTTTAACATGCTGAAATTATGTTTTAATCCAACCGACTTTTTCTGTTGCAAACCACAGTGCAGTACAAATCTTGAATGACCTGGTGGTCTAGTTGTTATGGTGGATCCAAGATGCTACAGTGGGGGTGCTGGGGTGGTGTGCATGCTTAATATACACTTTTTAACATTTTTTATTAAACCTTTATATTTTCTGCTATTCTTTTCTAGTACGTTTTTGACAGAACCTACAAATGTAATCCATAGATTTAATGTAAACATTTGTACAATCAATAAATCAGACTTCTTCAACAAAGTGAAATGCAGCAGCAGCACGCAAGTACATTACTATGTGTGTGTGTGTGTGGAGGGTGCAGCCACACCCTTCACCACCCCCTAGAGCCACCACTTTTTTGTAGCAAGGTTCTTGTTCAGTCCAGTGTTAGAGTTCATACTTTCTCAAAACTCAAATATATGCTTATCTTGTCTTCTTTTTCCATGGGAAATAATAAGTAGAGGAATCAGCATTTATATAGTGGTTTTCATACACATTGTATCCCAGAGTGCTTTACAAGCAATACTAAACTGGTAGTGAAGTGACTGAACATGTAGTGGCAGCCATTTCATATTTTAATATCCACACACAGCTTTGGACAATTGCATGAACTAGTTTTATGGGAAATGGAATGTTGCCCAGGATAATGGGGTCAGGTAGTGATCAAGGTGCTGGCAGCCTACATGTTATTTCTCACAGTAATCTGCTCATAATTCTCTCCTCTGTCTTCCCCTTCCCTGAATACAGCAGTACCTTGCAAAAGTGGCCTTCTCAGTCCCCCTCTGGTATTCATTCCTCACTATTCCTCCTCACTCCGAAAACTGGTGAGCTCATCACCCTTCTGCATCATGAACGCAAGTAGTAGAGTCCGCGTTTTATTTTGACATATCAAATATAAACATATATTTCCAGTAAGTCAGGCTGATAGCAACAGGAAACAAGGGGAATGATGGACTTTCCTATCCTTTAAAGATCTAGGCTACCTTTGATTAGGCCCTGCTAAATGATGGGTGTACACATCATTATGCACATCATTTAATAGTGCCTAATCATAGGTGGCTTAGCTCTTACATGGGTAGGAAAGCCTATTTTTCCACTTGTGCAATGCAGCTATCAGCCTGGCTTACCAGAAGATAATTTTTATTATTAATATGTAAAAATAACATGGGAGACTGTACTAACCACATTCATGATGCAGAAGGGTAGTAAACTCACCCGTTTTTGGTGTGGGTGTAGATGAGAAGAATGAATGCCAGAGAGGGACTGAAGAGGCCCTTCCAGCAGGAGAGAAGCTATTTCAAGTTAGTTGAAGACATGAAGGAGGACGCTGAGCAGATCACTGTGAGATCTGAAATGTGGGGCTGCCAACATCGTGATCACTACCTGACTGTGGATGAGAGTAGCCAGCGATGACACATACTTAGAGTGGCAGGGCTGCACCTAAACTGTTACTTGAATTCAGTGTAGGGAGATTACCCTCAGGTGGGGGGTGTTGATGTTTGTTAGGACAGTAAGTTTGAAGTTTGAAGTTTGAAGTTTATTGTTCTAGGAATTAATACCTTTGAGCCAAGGCTCTTTTACAAAGGTTCCACTTCATTAAGTACAAAAACATAGTAGACAGTGTTACAAACAATCAGTAAGCCGTTTAACAAGGCCACAACTTAAACAGTAACATTTATGTACAGAAAAGAAAAAGGAACTCAGAGGCAGGGTCAAGGGCAAGGAATAAGGATTGGAGAGCTTGAGAGGGAAGAAAGGGAGAAATAAGAAGTTTAGGAGCAGAGAGAACCAGGTTAGTGGTATTGTATTGTACAGTATTGAGGGAGTTGTGTATAGCTCATTCAGGATTTGGAAGGGTGGTAGCCAGCCAGCTTGAATTGTAGAGTAGAGCACAGAAAAGTACTGGAGAAGAATTGTTGGGAACTGTCCTGCAGGGTTCTGCAGATCACAGGTAAAGGAGTAGACTGACAATAGAAGTCGGGTGGATTTGCTTATGGTATTAGTATGCCTGTCCTGCTAATAATATTGTTACCCATTGTAAGAGCAGCCCTTATGAGGTCATGAACAGCAGTTTTTCTGATGGGTCATGATGCTTATTGCTTGGCCCTCCAGGAAGACCTAGTTGTTGGTTTATGAGGTGGGAAAAAAACACAACAGGGGAACTGTACACACTACCATCACTGTGCAGAAGGGTGATGATCCACTCAATATTTACTGTGGGAGCAGATGTCAAACACTGAGAATGTGGACTGGAGAGTGATTTGGGAGGCATTTTTTAACAGTGCCAGCTGATGATGCATATTGGTATAGGTGTGCACAACTCTCTGAGGTACAAGATTACAATCTGAGGTGTGATAATTCTCTTCATGAGACCGTAAGCACATATGCGGCACCAGGCAGTACTAAGGACAGGATATAGATGGTGGGGTGTTCAAAAGAAGGCAGGCTAGATGCAGGAGGTTCACATGGAAAAATAAAGCCTTATTTGTGGATTAACAAGAGATCATGGGCTTTGGAACTGAACCAGACCAGTACTTTGCTCTGTGACCCTGAGCAAGTCATTACACTTCCTTGTGCTCCCAGGCAACACCTGTAAACAAGCTTTCAGCTTAGTGTGTCTCTCCTGGCTATCAAAAAACTAAATTCAGTGCATCACATAACCACAAGATCATCAGGTAATTGAAGTGTTGTTCTGTAATGCAGTTTGCCAAGCAAAAAGTCAGCTGGATTGCAAAACATTTTCCACAATTTAAAGTAAACTAAATGAACAAAACCATAGCCTAACGTGTACTGATCAAAATAATCCATGAGTTAATACATGGTGTTGATCATTCTGGTACAACAATTCAAAACAAAGAGGGAAAGAAGAACTAATAAGCACTATAGAAATACATGTGGGACTCTGTGTTTGGATCAGATGATGCCATCATGACTCACCACTTAACAGTCTTGGCACCCATCTTAGGGAGAAACCAAGGCTGTGTTTTGAAAGTGAATGGCTGATGCTTACATTTTTCAAAAGCTATGAAACTGCATTTATATTATTTACACACATGCAATTTTAGCATAAATGTAAACAGCAGCCTCTACTTTACCTTGTTATGAGGCCAGATTTTGGAGTTTGCAGTTTTAAAAAACTGCTTGTTTAGGTACCCTTTAACAGATATTCCACAGTGTCTATCTCAGCAGGTGATATTCTCACAGTGCTTACGTAGCTGCCTGGGCTTTTAAATGGAAGTCACCTGTTACAACTACACAACAGATCAACTTCCGCATAACTATATTAAAACTACAATAAATGAAAGCAGAATAAAACTAAATAGCTCCACTAAATGAATCAGTACTACCCAAAAATGCACTAAAAAGCAATAACAGCACCTGGCACAGCAACACAGTTCTGATATCTCCAAGCATACTCCGTATATATATAAGAAACAAACACAATATGGGTCTATTCATTTGCACAACTCCAGCTCCTTCCCTAAAAAGTGCTCAAAGCAAAAACACAGCCCCAAACCAGCACTTTCTCTTCCTTTCCAAGTGACAAGGATAAACACTAACCGTTTCAAATGTCAGAAGGTTCCTGCACTCTGTGAACCTCCAGCAAAGTGTTCTTCCACTCTTCACCATCTTTTAATTCCCCTCACTGGCTCAGCCCCAACGTGACTTACCAACGCAGATGCACCATTACAGGACACATTACAAAGGAGCAAAAAACAAACGCAACGAACTGCTCCCAACATAAATTGCAACACGTAACTAGCACCACAATAAAAACAGAACCACAATAATCTTCAGACTCTGTGGTCCTCCCATACTGAAGAGTAAACTAATAGCAGCGCACATTCCACACACACATGCGTTGGCTGTATAGCAACACTGTGACTGACCCTAACAACCTGCTCCACTACAAGGATGTGCACAAACCCCCTCTCCCAAACTACAGAAAATAATGATTAAAACAAACAAAATTTACAGAACTGCCTACCTTACAAATCCTAGCCCTATTGTATAAATCGCACACATGATGTGCGCCTTGTGAAATATGGCAAATATTAGCACTCATGCAGCGTGAACTGCCATAATATCACTCGTGGCTTTGCCACTCATGATATTATCTTAGTTCACGCTGCACTCGTGCTAATATTTTCCATATTCCACAGTCGCCCATCATAGAAACATAGAAACATAGACTTTGACGGCAGATAAGGACCGCTAGGCCCATCTAGTCTGCCCATTTCCCTACCTACAGGATAGGCCGCAGATCCTAGTTAACCAACAGCCTATATCTTCCTGCCCCCCACAAGAATTGCCTTATGTCTGTCCCATGCATTCTTGAATTCTCCCACAATTTTAGACCCCACAACTTCCTCAGGAAGGCTATTCCATGCATCCACTACCCTCTCTGTGAAATAATACTTCCTCACATTGCCCCTGAACCGCCCTCCTTCTATCTTTAAATTGTGTCCCCTTGTTCTTGCAAGTCTCTTTTCTGAAAGATGCTACCCTCTTGGACTTTGTTGATTCCCTTGAGGTACTTGAAAGTTTCTATCATGTCCCCCTCCCTTCTTTCCTCAAAGGTATACATATTAAGCTCTTTAGTCTCTCCTCATACGGCTTCTCTTGCAGACCCTGCACCATTTTAGTTGCCCTCCTCTGGACTGCCTCTATCCTGTCTATGTCCTTGCGAGATGGGGTCTCCAGAACTGGACACAGTATTCCAGATGGGGTCTCACCAACTGTCTGTACAGAGGGATAACAACTTCCTGTTTTCTGCAGCTGATGCCTCTCCCTATACATCCCAGTATACCCCGGCCCTCCCTACTGCCTTCTCACATTGCTTGCTAACCTTAAGGTCATCTGATATGATTACCCCCAGGTCCCTTTCCTGTTTTGTTGTTACTACCTCCCCACCCATTGTGTATTCTTCCCCGGGTTCTTGTTTCCCAGGTGCATTATTTCACTTTTGCATTGAATCCTAGCTGCCATCGTCTGACCATTCCTCCAACCTTGCCAAGTCCCTTTTATCCTTTCCACGCCTCCTTGTGTATCAACCCTGTTGCAGATCTTTGTGTCATCTGCAAAAGGCATGCCTTCCTTCCAGTCCCTCTGCACTGTCACTGATGAGACATTAAAAGGACTGGACCCAATACTGAACCCTGCGGTGCCCCACTAGTAACTCCCTTTCTTCAGAGTGGACTCCATTTACAATTACCTTCTGTGTCCTGTTGTCCAGCCAATGTTTTACCCAGGCTACCACCCTGGGACCCACTCCCAGGCTGGTTAATTTGACTAATAATCTTTGTGTGGGACTGTGTCAAATGCCTTGCTAAAGTCTAGGTAGGCCATGTCCACAGCCCTCCCTGGTCTACTACTTTGGTGCCCAGTCAAAGAAATCTATTAGATTCGTCTGACATGACCTTCCCACTGTGAACCCATGCTGCCTTGGATCCTGTGCTCCACTGACCTCTAGGTACTCAACTATTCTTTCCTTCAGAAGTGACTCCATCACTTTCCCTACCACAGAGGTCAGACTGACAGGTCTGTAGTTTCCTGCCTCTGTCTTGGTCTCACTTTTGTGAAGGGGAATCACATCCCTTCCTCCAGTCCTCGGTACCACACCATCCTCCCATGATTTATTAAAAGGGTAGCCAGTGGTTTCACTAGTTCCTTCCTTAATTCTTTTAGAATTCTGGGGTGAATTCCATCAGGACCCATTGCTTTGTCCACCTTCAGTTTTAGGAGTTCTTGCAGAACCCTTTCTTCTGTGAAAGGACTGGGATCGACCCCCCTATCAAGAGTGCTTCTGTTAATTGGATTAGGCACTTCCCCCTCTTTTGTGAATACTGAGCAGAAATATTCGTTCAGTATTCCTGCTTTTTCACTGTCCCCCTCTGCCCACCCACTGTTCATTCTATTCAGCCTCACTATCCCTCCCTTTGTCTTTCTACACTCGCTGATGTACCTATAAAAGGTTTTATCCCCCTTCTTAACTGAGTTGGCTATCTTTTCCTCAGTTTGGGCCTTTGCTATTCTGACTTCCTCCTGCTTCTTTCTGCCTTAACTGGTACAGCTCTCTGTCCTGCTCCTTCTGTGTTTCCTTATACTTCCGGAATGCTGTCTTTTCTTCCTGACTTTCACAGCCACCTCTCTTGAGAACCATAGTGGCCTTTTCTTTCATTTTGATTTGTTTATTTGCTTCACACAAAGGCTTGTTGCCTCTGTGATGGCAGTTTTGATAATTCCCATTGTTGCTCCACACCTCCTTCTAGCCTGTTTGCTAGTGCTTTCTGAGGCACTCTCCCATCTTGCCAAAGTCAGCCCTCCTAAAGTCCAGTACCCTCACTTTTGTATGGCTTGACTCTGTAGCTGAGTTTAACGTGAACCACACTGTTTGATGGTCACTTGTCCCCAGATGGCAACCCACTTCTAGATCTGAGATCTCTCACTGCCCCCGTTTGAGAGTACGAGGTCTAAGATTGCTCCCTCTCAGTGGGTTCTGAAACTAGCTGTCTAATGCCTGCCACCTGTAGGGCGTCAAGAATGGCCCTGCTCTTGGATGTGGCTGCAGCAAATGTGCTCCAGTTAACATCTGGCATATTCAGGTCTCCCATCAACAGTATCTCCCCTTTCTCTGCCATTCTAAGAATGCCTTCCATCATATCCTTGTCCATTCCTTCCCCCTGACATGGGGGTCTGTACACAACCCCTGTGTGGATTGTGGTGCCCTTTCCAGTCTCCAAGGTGACCCACAGTGCCTCCTCTCCTCCCTGTTTACTCTTTTGTTCAGTTGCTTTTATCCCTTCCTTTACATAGAGAACTACTCCTTCCCCTCTTCTCCCCTGCCTGTCTCTCCTGTAGGTTATGTACCCTGGTATGTTAACATCCCAGTCATGGTTCTCTGTGTACCATGTTTCTGTGACTGATATGATATCCAGGCATCCCTCTTCCATTAAGGCCACCAGCTCAGGGAGCTTGTTGCCCAGACTACAGGCATTGGTACTCATTACCCTCCATTTCCTGATGGCCTTACCCCTTTTGCCCCATCCCTGTCCTTCTTGCCTTTGTCACTTTCTCCATTTACCACTGCCCTTCTCCCTATCAACACCTCCATGTTGGTGTTTGCCACACTTACTACCGTGATTGTTTGGGGGCTAGGATTTTCCTGCTCCTTTCAGTGCCTCCCCTTGGCTGGTTTAAAAGCTTGCCAATGAAGCATTTAAACCTATCACCTAGGATCCTGGTTCCCCTTCCGGACAGATGCAGCCCATCATGCCAGTATAGGCTTGCATCACTCCAGGTGGACACCCAGTCCCCAATGAAGCCAATTCCCTGAGCTCCACACCAGTTTTTCAACCACTGATTGAATCCCATGGTACGGAACACCCTAGCCTCTCCTATGCCATAGATGGGTAGCACCTCTAAGAAGGTTACCGTGTGTGCTACTTGACTAAGGCCCCTCTCCAATTCCACAAACTCTTCCTGCACTTCTCTAATCCCTTTCTTAGCCAGGTCATTTGTCCCTAGGTGGACAATGACATCCAGCTTCCTCCCCTGTGCAGCTGCTCCGGCAATCCTGAGGATTCGCTTCCTGTCCTTCCAAGCCATGGCACCAGGCAGGCACCTTACCTCCCTCTCCCCTTCCTTGCCCAGTTCTACCTTTCTAACAATGGAGTCCCCCACCAGGAGTTGTTTCCTTCCCCTGCAGGGTCCCCTGCCACCCTCCTGTGGGTCTCCTTTGTGGAGGTTCCCAGCATCCTCCTTGGTCTCCACTGTAGGTGCCTCCATAGAGGAACCACACTTTGCCAGAATGGAATAGGAATTGTGGAGAGGTACAACTGGAGAATGTGCCTCTGTTCCACCACCCTCACCCTCCCTGAGCCACTGTGGTCCAGCAGCTCCTCTTTCTTGGCAACCTCTGAGGCAGCGGCAGTGGCACTGGTGGTCCCTGGATGGAGAGGAGGTCCCACAAATCCTGGCCAACTCAGCCTGGAGATGAGCAACCTCCTCCCTCAGCCCAGAGAGGTGCCTGCAGATGGGACAACACCGCATCCTCCAGAACATCTCCCGGAAGACTGCTGCTCCACAGCCACTGCACTGCACCTCCAATCATGTCTTATTTCTGGCCCCTTAACTGTTTGCAATCCTTACTCTTTCCTCTGTTTTTTCTCTCTCCTTACTTTCTGCCTGTGTTCCCTTTAAGCTCCTGATTGTCCTGTTCTGAGACAAGAATATCCTATATTTCTCAGTAGACCACTTACTTGTTCATGTATCATATATAGATATATATATATATATATATATATATATATATATATATATATATATATATATATATATATATATGTGTGTGTGTGTGTGTATATAGATATATATATATATTCTCTTTTAGATATTTTCTGAAGAAGACCTAAGGTCGAAACGTAGATTTTTAACTCTTTTCTATCTTCAGCGTGCATTTAATATAACCATTTTGTTTTGCTTTTAGACCACATGCTGATGCAGTGTCTTGTTTTTGCTACATATATATATATATATATATATTCTTTGCAAAAAACTTTGAAAATGCATCAGTTAGGGTGACTACCACAGTGACAAAAGCAGGGAAATGAGGTGTTAGGGTTTACAACCCTAACACCCCACCCCCAGGGTTCCCACCACTACCCCACCCCCATTCCTCACCATCCACACACACCAACAGGCGTTGGGGTGTGCCATTGTGTCTTTGGGCCCAGCTCTCATCAAATTCCATGTGTAAACAAGCTTATATGTTACAGTATAGGACAATGGGGTGAGAGGCCTGATGACCCAATGGCACATCCGACACTTTTTGGTGTGTGGAATGTGATGGGATGGGGCTGGGGTGGCACTGGTGGGAACCCTAGGGGTGGGGTGTTAGGTTTGGAAAGTGTATGGAAACAGTGTGAGGGCTCGATTCCCCCATGTGTTTTTTCTTCTTTTAGAAGACTTTGGTAGGAATAAATGTGTACTTTTCCCATTCATTATACTTTTCAGCCTGCTACAGTGGTAGGGAATAGCAGCTATGAAAACTTAGCACATAAAAATGTATAAAAACAGTGTGCAAAAACCATGTTTTCACAAACATCATACATCTGTGAAAATCTATGGCTGATAATTCTAGCACAACAGAGTCCCATGAAAGTTGGCAGGCCAAGAAACCTACCCCTAGATATTACACATGCCATATTTCATGCATATTCATTGAACGGCTCCAAAGTTATTAACCCTCAAAGTTTGAACTTTAACTTAGACGTGCACTTTCACCCCAACTAGACTGATGATTTTTCTGTTTTTTTCAACACTTTATATCTCAGAAACCACTCAACAGATTCCCACCAAATTTAGAAGATCAAGAGACCTACCCCTAGAGATTAGGTGTGCTGCATTTCATGCAAATCCGTTAAACAGCTCCAAAGGTATTAACTCTCAAAGTTTGAACTTTAACATAGAGGTGCATTTTCATCCTAACTACAGTATACTGGTGTGACAGCACCAGTATAATATATTACAAGGGCATGGTTGTGCCCCTATAGTTAGGATTGAGTAGGCACTTTAATGTTAAACCTGAAATGTCATGGGTTAATAACTTTGCAACTGTTTAATGGATTTGCATAAAATTTGACGTGTACAGTGGGGCATGGTAGATCTCTTGATCTGCCAAGTTGTGTTGCTGTCAGACATACGATTATTGTGCAGTAAAACACCAAAAAATGCACTTTTTGCCAGTTTTGTGGGTTGTTTGGGGGATTTTGTCTGTGGCACTGCACAGCTGCTGTGTAGTGTGCTGGTCTGAAACATGGCATGTAGAAAGAGCTTGGGTCAAGGAACATGCCACTTTTTGTTTGGTGAAAAAATATTGAGCTATTCAAAAGTTATTAAAGTTTTTAACTCCCATTATAAGTCAATGGGGAAATGTATATGGTTGTTTTGCGAAAGAAAAATGGGGTTCTGGCCATCTGGTCTATCCTTACAACCAAAGAATTTCTAGGCTCACAGTCAAAAAATCTTTGGTCACGAGAAATTTATTGGTCATGATGTCCGCCATCTTGTTTTCAGTTTGCGGTCAGAAAAAGACAAATATCTCATCCCACGGGTGACTTCTGAAGTAAAGGAAGGATGGGGTTTGCTTATGGGGCTTCCCACTATTGACCTATGCCTGTGGTTTCATTCAGTTTTGTCAAAAAATAGAGTTCTAAACTTTGAAAATCTTTGGTCACGGCTCGCTCATGATCTTTGATCGCAAGCCTGCAAATTATTTGGTCGCGAGATCATTTTCATTCGTGAGCTTCTTTCACAACTTCCCAGCCATATGTCCAAGTTTTTTCTGGACCATATCTCCCTGGGAGGGACCAGATAACCCAAATTTCATGACCAGATGTCCCCTGACCTCCGAAAATAATATTAGGTCATGAGGTCGCAGCTGATTCTCGTGACAAAATAATTTTTAAAGGTGGTAAAACTTTAAAATTAAATATCTCTGAAATGGTTTGGTCTTTTTACTTCAAATTTGGAGGGTGCTAAGGGGATGTCCTAGAGATGTGACTGGTGCTGTTCAGGTGTTAGAAAATTAATGTGTTGCAGAGATATTGAGTGATGTACTTAACGTTTTGCCCATAGGATTAAGGATGGTGCTATTAGCTTTAAATTTATAGGGCAGGTAGCCCTAGTGCCACATAGGTGCCTTTCAGTGGTTTGGTGTGTAAAACTAAACAGGTGAGGAATTATGCTACTCCAATGAATGAAAATGTTGTTTGTTCTGCTTCAATAACCTTTTAACCATGTGTCCAATTTGCCTGAAATTTGGAATGTAGAAAGATAAAGAGCAGCTTTCGACTAGCCCCTTACTGAAAACCCAACAATGACTGACCTGGCCAGGAGTCCAAATGTGCAAAGTTTTCCTTTTTTTTAATGGCTATTTAAAAGTTATGCCCCTTGTTGTTTGTTCCCAGACCCACTGGATCCCTCATTGTACCCCCACCCCAGCATACGGCCCGTTTTGTGATGTCAGTAAATGAAAGCTGCATATGCGCTTTCGATGACTTGAATGGGGTGATTTTCAAAGATTTTATACCCATTCAACAGCGGTTTTAACAAATCAAAGCAATCGCTCAACTAACAGGGACCCTGTTAGTCGAGCAATCACTTTGATTTGTTAAAATCCCATAGTTGAATGGGTATAAAATCTTTGAAAAAATCACCCCCATTCAAGTCAATGAGGTGCACGCACGCAGTCTTCATTTACTGATATCACAAAATAGGGCTGCGTGTGCCAGCGTGGGGTGTGGCCGTAGGATCAGGAACTGGCTCTGTTTTTTGCCGGTGGGTCTGGGAATGAAATTACGAGGGGCATAACTTTTAAATAGACATAAAAAAAGGACAAGTATGCACATTTGAACTCCTGACCAGGTTAGTCATCATATTTTTGGGACTAAGGGGTTAGTATGATTAGTTGGAAGCTGCTCTTCAATCATAGATCTTGATTGCGACAATTTGCGTGTCGGTGTCAGTTATGGTTGCTGAATTGTGGCACGTGCTCATTATAGTTAATGGGAAAGTATATATGTGCATTGTGAAAACAATGGTAAGCACATTTTTGGGTGTGCAGGAAGATCCTATTATAAGGTATAGGACAGCTCAAAAGGTATGGTAGATGTATATTGTTATGCAGTGCTGAGCAATGTGGTTCACTACTTATATTATGATGTTATGCAGAAATTTGCAAATTGGTGGGAGTGCAGGGTCCTTACCAACGTCCGTAACAATCTACTTACCTATGCTTTTTCAAAAAGAAAGGAAATTCTTTGCAAAAAATTGCATTAATGCAACAGTTAGGGTTTTCTACAGCGACAAAAGTGAGGAAATTCAGCATTAGGGTTTTCAACCCTAACTCTGTCTCCCCCCCCACTGCCACACATACACACACAGACACACACATAGACACACACACACAGAACACACAACTGGGTGGTGGTACAAGGCAAGACACCAATCACAGACACACACCATAACACAACAGAAATAACATACAGCTTCTTAAACATACCACAGCAGGCATCCATCATCATGTTTCACCAACTGTATCACTTCTGCTGCCATCCCAGTCTATTGGGTGCATACACTGCATCCTCTACAAGCATCTGAGATGCTCCTACCAATATATATGTTTTATTACTTATATTATGCTGTTATACATAAATGGGAAAGTTGGTGGGGACATGAGGCTATGTTGTTATGCAGAAATAGGCAAGTTGGAGGGAATTCATGTGTTTTGCTACTTATGCCGTGGTGTTATGCAGAAATGGGCACATTGGTGGGAACATGGGGCTATGCTGCTATGCAGAAATGGACAAGTTGGTGGGGGCGCAGGACCCGAAGGGCCCCACACTTCCACCAATACATGTGTTCAACTACTTATATTATGCTGTTATGCAGAAATGGGTAATTTGGGGCAAGTTGGTGGTAGTGCAGGGGCCCGAAGGGTCCTGGGCTCTCAACAGCACATGTGTTTTGCTACTTATATTATGGTGTTATGCAGAAACAGACAACTTGGTGGCAACATGGGGCTATGCTGTTATGCAGAAATGGGCAAGTTGGTGAGGGCTGGGTCCTGTGCTCCCACCAATACACATGTTTTACTACTTATATTATGGTGTTATGCAGAAAGGGGCAAGTTGATGGGGCATGGGGCTATGCTGTTATGCAGAAATGGCCAAGTTGGTGGTAGCATGGGGCTAAGCTGTTATGCAGAAATGGGCAAGTTAGTGGGAACATGGGGCTATACTGTTATGCAGAAATAGGCAAGTTAGTGGGAGCGCAGGGTCCTTGCACTCCCACTAATTCATGTGTTTTACTACTTACAGTATGCTGTTATGCAGTAGGGTGTATGCACCCAAGAGACTGGAATGGCAGCAGAAGTGATACAGTTAGTAAAACATGATGATGGATGCCTGCTGTGGTATGTTTAAGAAGTTGTATGTTATTTCTGTTGTGTTATGGTGTGTGCCTGTGATTGGTTGTCTTGTCTTGTACCACCCCCCCAGTTGTGTGTTCTGTGTGTGTATGTCTCTCTCTATGCATGCATCTGTGTGTGTGTGTGTGTGTGTGTGTGTGTGTGTATATGTGTATGTGCAGTAGTGGGGTGGAGTCGGAGTTAGGGTTGAAGACCCTAAAGCCGAATTTCCTCACTTACGTTGCTGTAGAAAACCCTAACTGTTGCATTAATGCAGTTTTTTTGCAAAGAATATATATATTGGGTTCACCACAATATAACCCAGATAGACCATCTTAGGGTAGCTGGTTCATTCCACTGGGGTGTCAAACAGACGAGGCACACTGATGAGTCCTGGTAGGACGAAACACGTGTCTGTGTGTTCTGTTGGCACCCTTTGCAAACTGTGTGAGAGGCCTTTTGACACCATGCATTTCTGCTTAAAGTTGAACCAGCATAATATTCTGTGGTGATCTGCATGTGCAGCCCATGATGCTTTGCATTATGGGGGCATGTGTGATTTTGTATTATATATATATATATATATATATATATTATAAAATCTCCATTTAATGCATCAGTTAGGGTTATTCCACAGCGACAAAAGTGAGAAATTCGGTGTTAGGTTGCCACACCTTGCACCCACCACCGTCCCCACCAACAGGCATCATGGTGTGTGTGTGTTGGGGTCATCAGCCCTAACTCTCACCCCATTCCATGTGTAAACAAGCTGAGGTGGTGCAGTATAGGAGAATGGGGTGAGACTTAGGGCCGACCACCCCAACGCACACCCCGATGCCTGTTGGTGGGGACGGGTTGGGCATGGGGTGCAAGGAGTGGCAACCCTAACACCGAATTTCCTCACTTTTGTCACTGTGGAACAGCCCTAACTGATGCATTAAACAGAGTTTTTTGCCATGAATTTTCCTTCTTTTTGAGAATGAGCAGTATAAATAATGAATGGAATGTGGTGGTGGTGGGAGTGCACATTGTGATTTTTTTGTCACTTCACTGTGCAAAAACTGTATGAGCAACTGAAATAAAAATTGTTAAATGAAGACATGTACCATGGCACACTGTGTGTCGAGAATTATGTGTACATCTGTTGAACTGTTGCACGGTGCCACGAGCAAACAATGCAACATGCAAAATTCAGCAACTGTAAGTGCCAACAACTGACAATTAACACCATGAAAGATGAATTATAAATCTTTTTACATTCCAAATGCCAGGCAAATCAGACACTCAGTTCAGAAATTACTGAAGCATAATTAACCAAATTTTAATTTGTCAGAGTGGCATAATTCCACACCTGTTACTGTTTTGCACACAAAACCACTGTAAGGCACCTCCGTGCCACTAGGGCTACCTACGCTATAAATTTAAAGGCAGTAGCACCATGCAGAATGCTATGCACAAAATGTTAACTGTGTCATGCAGTATCTCTGCAGTGAATTCTTTTTCAAACATGTAATCAGTAAAATTCACATATCCAGGACATCCACTCAGCACCCTCCAGATTTCATGTGAAAAGAACAAGGCATTCCATAGATATTCAATTTTTATGTTTCTGTACCTTTAAGAAGTTTTTCACCACAAAATGGTGGCACTAAAATGGCAGACCTGGTGGCTGAAAAATCAGTAACTGCAAAGTGGGCCAACTTCAAATGGCCATAACTCTGGAATGGAACAACATTTTTTCACCAAAAAAATGGTATGTTCCTTGAACAAAGGTATTTCTATCTGCCAAGTTTCAGACCAATTAACCACACACTGGCTGTGCTATGTGTCACGGAAAACAGTGGAGAAAAATAGGAAAAACATAATGTTATGCACTGCACTACGCAAACACAAAAACACAAACGGTAATGTTAACGCAAATGGTGAAGGAAATAGTGGGATAAAATAAAATAGTAATGCTAACAGTAATGCAAGCACAAATGGCAATGCACATGGTGACACAAACGTAAATGATAATGCAAATGGTAAGAGAAACGCAAGCACAAACATTAATGAAAACAGAAATGGTAACGCAGATGGTAATGCAAACGCTAACGGCAACATAAACGCAAATGTTAACGAAAACAGTAACGCAAATGGTAATGCCAACGCAAACGGTAACAAAAATGCAAATGGTAACAGAAACGCAAACAGTAATGCTAATGGTAACAGCAAAGGTGACGCAGAAGGAAACAGTAATGCCATTAACAATGGAAAACGCTACTAAAAACAAAAATGCTAAGGCCAACAGGAACGCAAACAGTGCCGAACACGCAAACAGTAACAGTAATGCAATTGGAAACACATACGGTTATGGCAACACCAACAATGACGCCAAAGGGAAGAGTAACAGAAATGCAAACGCAAGCGCATACACAAACACAAATGGTGCCCTGCATGGTCACGGTAATGCAATTGGAAATGCAAATGCTTATAACAACACCAATGATGATGCCAAAGGAAACATAAACAGAAACGCAAACGGAAGCGCGTCCGCAAACACAAATTGTAATGCACATGTTGACTTGAAAGGAAACACACACAAAAACAGTAATGGAAATGCAAATGGTAACAGTAACGTAAATGCAAGCACAAAGGGCAATGCACATGGTGACATAAATGGAAACGCTAACGCAAATGGTTATGGAAACGCAAGCGGAAACGATAGCTGTAAAAGTAATGCAAACACACACACTTTTTTCCCCCAAAAAGGTGCATTCAGAAGCACAGTGAATACAAAGAATGTATGCATAATAATGGCCCTCGGAGCAGAAAATGAACACTTGGAATACTAAATTGATTATATCTCAGGAACCATATGATGTAGAAAAAAATTTAAATCTCATATTATTTATGGCTTTCCTGGCTAGTTTTGTACTTAAGAATTCTTCCAATGAAAAGTCTGTATCTCGAAGTGTTTTCAAAATACAGGCCCCGAAAGGCACAGCACACGCCATAATGTTAGCCTATGGGAATAACTGTCAACTTCAGAGTGCTGTAACTTTGCAGTCCTCTAATATTTTGTCACCAAACCACCAAAAGGCACATCTGTGTGGTCTTGGCTGTCTTCCCTCCAAATGTCAGCCCCAAAGACCAAATCATTCTTTTGCAGCAGTGTGATAAAGATTTCCTATTGTTTTGGGCATAGTGTTGCAAAGTAGTGTCCTGATTTGAGACTCTCACAAAAAAAATCATGAAAGTGTTGAATGTATAACACTACTTTGTGACACTACTGTTTGCAAAAATTGTAAAAACATATTTCTGGGGTGTTTAACCCCCCAAAAAAGACGTGGTTAGCATCCTCAGGACCGACTAGGTGAACACAGCAAGAATTGTGTCCCTAAAGTGTCCCAAATTTAAATGCCAAGCATTTCTGTGACCACCAACTGAAAACAAGATGACGGATTTGTGACATTACATATAGACTACTGGATGGGTGAACATCCACAACAAGTCTGTGTTTCCATCGACGGAGATGATGACATCATAGAGGCCTCAACAGCAAAGCTCGAGAGGTCTCGCTGGTGTCATCAACTGCCCAAGATGGAAACACTGCCTAAGTTGTGGATGTTCATCCATCCACTGTTTTATATAGTATATGTTTTTTTTTGTTTGTTTGTTTTACATGATTGTTTTCGTTACTTGCTGTAGGTTCTGCTCCCATTCCCACTGGTGCTCCTGCTTGCTCCCATTCCTGTTTATGCCACTTGTGCTCCATCTGGCTTCTCAGTTTCTCCTCTGCACATCGTTTATTTTTAAAATCGGGGGAAAAAAAGAAGAAATAGTTTTTTTCAGAAAGGGAGCCATGTATGGCTGTCCATGTTCTGACTCCCAGCTTCAAAGTTGGTGGCTCCGCTGCCCAGTGCTCACTTAATCGTGCCACCATGTTTGTTTTTATTTTCTAGAGAGAGCCTTGTCTGAGCCAATCAGGCGGCAGGTCAAGAGTAAAAAGTTGTACTATCGATGTGATGTCAGAATGATAGTACAACAACTTTTTTGACCTTTGAACTATACTACAAGATTTCAGCAGTTGCTGAAATCCATCCTCAATAGACAGCACCCATATACTATAGAGGTAATTTGCGACACTAAAAACTGCATTTGCAACACTTTCAAACTTGTTAACTTTTCCCATTGACTATAATGGGAAACTTGTTTTTTGAATAACTTTTGAATTGTTTAATATTTTTTCATGAAATCTTCAAAAGGCACATTGGGGGCCTTGGCTGCATGTTCCCTGAAGGTTTCAGACCAGTCACACAAACCATGTGACCTGTAGGTGTGAACAAATAATGCACAAAAATTCATAATTTGTGCGTTTATTGGCACTCTGTAGCTCTGCAGCTGTATATCCAGCCATTTTGAAACTTGGCAGATCCAGAGATCTATGGTACCAGACCGAGCAGGCCAAATTTCAGGCAAATCCATCATATGGTGGCAAAGTTATTAAGCTGCCAAATTTCACATTTAACCTTAAATGAGGTACTCAACCCTAACTATAGTGGTACTTCCATGCCACTATGGTATATATATATATGATAAATTCAGCAGTTTTTGAGTCCTACAAATGAGTGTGTGAGTGCTCTAGGGAAAAATGTGCCAGGTCAGTCACTCTAAAAGGGAAAGTGTCAGTACAATCATAGAGTGAAGAGCAAAATACAGCATGGTGTGCTGTGTCTCAAATCCTGAAAGCCCATTAAAAGAGCTTTCAATCAACATATTGTGCTTACCTGTATGTGACAGCATCTGCTAGCTTTAAATATCTACATCCTCCACAAATTAAATAATGGTAGCAGTTATTTCATGGAATCTTTACACAGACAATTATGTCAGTGAGTGGGCAAGCTGTAGCACAGCATGCCCCCTCAGCAACATCAGTTTCTACCTTATGATTCCACAAAATAACAACTATCTTGATTTAATATGTGGAAGATTTACATGTTTATATCAAGTGGCTGCTGACATGGAGAGGTAAGCCCAGTACCTCATTTAAAAAATCTATCCATGGCCTTTCAGAATTTGAGAAACTCAACACACGTATCTTCCCCCTTTTAGCAGACAAGGAAAATAACTACTGTATGCTGTGGTTTTACTCTTCAGTCTTTTAGAAGAACGCTTTCCCTTTTAGAGTGACTAACACTATTATTATTATTATTATTATTCTCTACTTCTTTCAGTGAGTACTTCAAAGATGATATGATGTTTGCATTATCGTAGAACCAAACCATTGTAGACATTAGCACACAGCCCTTGAATTGCATGTCTACTTGGACTAATGGGACAATGTCAGTTTTTAAGAAAGTGGAACCCAGCATCGGGCTACTGTTCAATAAAGGCAGCATCTGAGCCAGTCTTGGCATAGTACAAACTGTGCCACTGTGTTGGGCCCAAGAAGTGGAGAAGCTTCAAGAAGCTTTAGCAATTCAGCTGACCTCATTTTTAAGTTCACTTGTGCTTGCTCAAGGAACGCCGTGCTACTAATGGCATTTTAGAGGTGTGTCACTGCTGAGTCAATTACAGCTTAAACTGCAATGGGCTTGGTAGTATAGACCAATGAACAGGCACTCTGGAAATGACAGTAGTTCTGCTTGTTGACATGACATGTTCTGTAGTTAAAATTTTCTACACACGTGCTTAGCTTTGGTAATTTTCAATATTTTCACTCCACTCCAAATTTTCTGTATAGCCATTTTATCACACCCAATCATGAACAGTACAGGTGTCATTTTTCACATCCTGCCCGGAACGTGTTTTTGCACCTGTGGTGAGGAATGGCATTTTCTCACAGATTTAAAAATGTTCACCTATGGAGTCAATGAGGTAGGGTGATAAGAAGACTATGTTCACAATTTGGGGTCAAAATATAAAAAAATGACAAAGTTATGCCCATTTGTTGCAATTTCAGTACACACCATCATAACTGTGGCAATCTTACATATTTTCACCCCAGATTTTCAACTTAGCCTTCTTATTACCCAGGCTCATGTATGTCATAGCTATCATTTTTCAAAGCCTGTCCAAAATGTGTGTTTCCACCTGTGGTGCGGAATAGCATTCTACTTGCACATAATTATGTTCTGGTGCGGATTCAAAAATATTGTGTTCGATCTACATATGCTGGGGTAATAAGATGGCTATGCTGATAATTTGGTCACGCATCTACAGAGAGATGGGTGTGCAGGGTCCAAAGGAAAGTATGAAAGTAAGGAACATACAGAACATGGGAGATCAGGGCCTGAACGAACTGATAGCATTTTAGAGATGTGTCACTGCTGAGCCAATTACAGCTGAAACTGCAATGGGCTTGGCAGTGTACACCAATGACCAGGCATGCTGGTCATGACAGTAGTTCTGCTTGCTGAAGTGGCATATTCTGTAGTTGAAAGAAATGAATGCTCCAATGAGAGGGTGCTTCATTTCTTTCTGTAGTCTAAACTACAGGCATAAGCATTACAGTTAACACTAATGTGCATGGCCAGCGTTATGGTTATTGATGGCTCCTGCCACCTATCGCACTTTCTATCCCCAGTCCTCGCTCCTCTGCCCCCTGGTTCTATATTAGCTGCAATGCGGCTTCACTTATTGGTGGCTCATGCCACCCAGCGAACTCTCTCTCCCTGGTCCTTGCTCCTCTGAACCCGCCCAGGTTTCTACATTAGCCATGGTGTGGCTTCACTTATTGGTGGCTCATGCCACCTGACACACACACTCTCTTCCCCATCCTCACTCCTCTGAATCCCTCCCCCAGGCTTCTACATTAGCCACAGTGTGGCTTTACTTATTGGTGACTCCTGCCACCCAGTGCACTCCCTCTCTCCCCGATCCACTAAGGCCAGCAGAGGTGTCTTCTCTATCTAGTAGCTCCTTGCTGCATTTATGGTGCAGCTTCAACCATGCGGCCCCCTGCCGCTCTCATTGCTGCCTCCTCACAGCTTGAAGCCAGTACCAGTACCAAATACCATTGCAAATACCTGCAAGTGAACATTCAGCATTGACAAATGTTTGTTTCTTGTTATTTCAGTGTCGGTTTAGTTTTCTCATGAATTTATCACTGTGCTGTGTATCTCTTTATCCCTTAGGGATTATGTTCTAATTCAGGGAGAGAAGGAAAACAATGTAAAACTCTTCTAAACTGACAGGAGTAGGGGTCTGCAGTGATGATGTTGTTTTTTGGGATCATCAACTCCTGATATATGGGTGGGGCCTAATTAACATGTTCATACGATGCCCATGGCTTGCTAAAGCCATATTTGGCAGTATGGCCTGGTTACAGAGCACATAAGTGTGCACCAAAGAAACACAGGAATAAATCCAATATCCACCACATACTCACTGTGAGAACTTGAGCAAGTCATGGGGTCCACAGGCCCTTAAATTCAACAGCAGACTTTTATCTGCATCCCTCAGGATGGTTTAACTTTTGCATCCATCTGGAGAAATTTGTGTCAACATTCAGGCACAAATGGCATTTGTTTATTTTCTGGGCACACAATGCACACACTCATATCATCTGTCACTTTTTAAGAGGGAGGGCCCTCATTCTACCCCTCAAAAGTACTCTCTCCCATATCTGTCCCACACTGAAATGGAGCTGACCACATAGTAGAGACTCTAAACTCAGACTTGAAAGTGGAAATTTTTAATTATCTATGACAATAAATAAAAATAAATTTTGAGCAAATAAAGGCACTGTTTTCCACAGTGATCTGAGCCCGCATCTTTGTGTTTGATGATATGTCCCTCATTTTGAGGGCCAGTGTCCCATACCGTGCTTCACTTTAAATGTCAGCCAACACATATCCCTCTTTGGAAATTTAAGTGGCACATTCAACACCATTTTCAGGTACAGATTCAGATGCAGATACATGCAGATCTGCAGTTCCATCTGAATGTAACACTTTTGACACCCCCCATGCTTAAACAGCAACAATTCTGGTCATTTAAAAAGAATTCCTAAGCCTCCTACTGGTACCTTACCTCACCTGGACTTACATAGTCCATATCCCACAATTTTCTGATGATCATAATTCTTGGCTCAGAGGAGCTGGTCACCAGATCCTTTCCCTTTTTTTTTTTTTGTTTATTTTCATCTTTATGCTGCCTTCCTAGCTGCCAGCCACCCGATAGTATCGGCCCAGTCACGGGCCATGGCTTCCACTCCCCAAATCGGCCTCAGGCTCTCCGATACCCCATGGCTTACCCCCACGGCAGGGCTGTGGAAGTGGGCAAGGGAACGCCACCACAGACACTGGGAATTGGTCGGAGAGCTGGCCTGGGGAGCTAATTGAAGCCGTGGTGGGCTTCATTGAGGGTGGCTGGCAGCCGTCCTTTTTCTGGTTTTCTCGGGGGAGGCGGGTCGTAATGACGCCAGATGTCCGCCCACTCTAAGCACGCTATGCCGTAGCTGTGCGACTCCCGGCCTCCGCTAAGGGTCACTGGTGCTCGGACGCTATCCCGCCTCCCTCCTGGAGAAGAGAGCAGTCCCTGGGATGCTTCATCCTTCTCCCCGGCCCGGCTCCTTCCAGCGACCCGAGTCCATTCCCCGAACCCGTCATCAAGGCCGCATGCGGAAATCCAACCGCTGCGCCGACGGGCCGGCTTGCTCACCTTTCCCTTTCCTGATATCAAAAGCTGAAAGCTCCACCCTGTGCTCCAATGTTTTGTGACATACACGCTTGTAGAATGCAGGGGTATGCTACATTGAATAAAATGGAGATCATTTTCAAAATGCTTTTTTTTTGGTTTGCATGATTTCTTTATCCCCCTACATACTCTGGGACCCACCACTATTTTGGGCCACCATGGCCTCTGACAACCCCTATTACTCCCATAATCCTTCTTACCTCATATTGCAGCCTTCCCTGGCGTAACCCGGTGCCAGGTGGGTCCCCCTCCTCTGAGGGGGAAGGCACCAGGGGCAGGCATCCAGCACACTCTCTATTTAGCCCCAGGGCACTGCTGAGGTGGACATGGCTCCACTGAGAGTTTCAGAGGTGTCAGTGGACCAGCGGCCATCATCCGGCCAATCCCAGAGCAGTTTCTGCCTTTTTTTTCCCTGGTGCATGTCCTATTGCAACCCTTCTGCAGTGTTTCCGGTCTCCACTGGGGGCTGCTGCAGAGAAATGCAGCCCCGATACCCACCCCAGGAAAAGAGAGCAATCCTACAGATGCTTAATCCTCTCCTCCCCTGCTGACCCCCAGTGCTCCAAGTCCATTCTTGAACCCAGGTTGCTGGAGTGGTGCAAGGTAAGGTACTAGTGTTTCAGCACCACCAGGCTGGTTCAAAATGCTTTTTGCAGTATGTTAGAAGTCCACTATGGTCAATTCAAAGTTGCCACTCAACTAACAAGAGCTTTGTTAATTGAGCAGCAGCTTTAAATTGACCCCACTGGACTTCAAAAATATGGCTTAAAGCATTTTGAAAATCACCCTCATTCATTTCAATGTAGTATGTGCCTGCACTTTACAAATAACTACGTCACAAAACATTGGAGCACAGGAGTGGCAAGGAGGTGGAGCTTTCACCTTGTGATACCAGGAAGGGGAAAGGATCTGGTGGCCAGCTCCTCTGGGCAGAGAATCATGATCCCTTCCCCTTCATCTTGCACACATCAGAAAGTTGCAGGATATGGACTATGTAAGTCCAAGTGATGTAAGGCACTGTGGGGGGGGGTCTTGATGGAAACACCAAAAATGGTGCTTTTTAAACCTTTCTCTTAGCTATCTCTGCAGTTCGAGTCACCTTGTGCACCTAAAATGGTAGCTATATTCTCTTTCTTTTCTCCCCTGGATTGTGAAGTGTTTGGGGATACAGTCTGCATATAAAATCAAATTCCTTTCCTGAAATTTTCTGCTGACTAAGACAAAGGAAAATACCAAAAACAGGATAGAAATTTCTCTGATTCTTTGTTTATTTTTCTCATCACCAACTTATTAGGTATAATAATTTAGTTTATTTTCCTCCAAGATTGTATTTAGACTCACGTTTTCAAGAGGCCCTTCTGACAGATGAAGCACCAGGTCGGATATACTACACTCAAAGATACTAGAGAACTGGCTTCAGACCTGGCTGAACCTTTGACCAAGCTATTTAATAGCTCACTGGAGGCTGGAGTGGTGCTGAGGGATTGAAGGTCTGTGAACCTGTTTCTACTCCATAAGGTGGGGGGAGGTGACCAGACGGCTAGAGGCCAGTCTGTCTTACCTCCATTGTAAGTAAGCTGATGGAGGCTATGGTACAGGAAAGCCTGGAGGCCTAGTCAAAGAAAAAATGAGCTGCAGTATGGTAAGCAACTTGGGTTTGTGGCAGGAAGGTCATGTCAGACCAACCTGACAGTGTTTTTTGACCTGGTCACTAGGGCAGTAGATAGATGACAGGTGATAGATTTGCTGCTCTTTGATTTCAGCAAAGCCTTCAATTTGTTGGCACACAGGAGGCTGCTGAAAAGTTGGAGTACTTAGCAGTAGAGGAAGGATTAGTTGGGTGGGTAGGAACTTGCTGGGTTGAGGCAACTGAGGGTGTTAGTAAATGGGGACAAATCTGAGGATGGTGGGGTCATGAGTGTGGGTTCCGCAGCAGTCGATTCTGGGACCTGTCCTGGTCAGTCTATCATTAATAACATAGGAGAAGGTGTTGAGGACAAGATGTGTCTCTTTGCTGATGACACAAAGCTTTGCAGTAGGGTTGACAGTGAGGAAGGGGTGAGGGAATGTCAGAGGGATCTAGGAAAAACTGGAAAGGTGGCAAAGATTTGGCAGTTGAGTTTCAATGCTATGAAGTACAAGGTGATGCACTTAGGAAAAAAGAGTTAGGTGTTTAGGCTGACCACTACATCCCAGGGGAGGGACCTGGGAGTCATCATCACTGACTCCCTCAAGCAAACCAACAAGTGCAATAAGACCTACAGTAAGGCATATGCTCCATGTGCTTATTCCTGGCTCAAAGTCACAGTTCCCTGCTTTTGATATCCCAGCTTTGCCACAGAAATTAAACTGATGTCAGTGGCAGAGCATTATGACTTCTGGGCAGGGAAAGCACCAGGAACAGGGGACATCAAAGGCAAATAACCTGTTTTCATGGATATGCCTTTTAATATATATGATACATGATGGGCACGAGTGTGATATGGAAAATATCTTCACTCCTATAGAGTGACCTCTGAATACTCATGAGTGGCAAAGCCACAAGTGAGGTTTCAGAGGTCACTGTACAGGACTGAACACATTTCTCATATCACACGAGTGCCCATCATGTATCCAGTATATACAATGGGGGCCTCATTGTTGCAAAATGTACCATTTGCTCAGCTTTGCCCAGCTTTGCGCGGTATGCACGGCTTTTCGTGACTTTGAGCGGGTGTGATAAATGTCAGGTCTTATATTTATCACACCCTGTTGAAAATAACATATTTTATCACACTTATTCACCACTCACTCCCATTGTGTGTGTGTGTGTATGTATATATATATATATATAGAGGATATGACATGACCTGACTGAAGATATCATATTTATCTTCACGAGAGGCCAATCATTCTTGATGTCATTGGCCTCAAGTGAAGATAAATATGATATCTTCAGTCAGGCCATGTCATGTTCTGTTTATACAACTTATGAGCTGGGCCCCCAACACGACCCCCAGATATGTTTTGGAGCACCTTCCATCCCAAGACAAGGTACCAAATCTGGGACTTAAAACAATAATGTAGATATTTACTAGGTAGAACTAGCAGTGCCCCACCCTCCCCATGGCTCTTGTCCTGCCATAAGTGGTAAAAACATAGTCATTAAAAGTTATCTAGTTGATCCTGCAGTTTCCCTTTTGTCTCACTGAAACAGTTTCATTTGTGATGTCCTAGACATGGAATGCAGCGTGACCGAGTAATATAGTAAATTGACTAACTCACAGACATTTAAAATGCTCTCAGTGGAAATTGTTATAAATCCCCTTCGTTTTTACTGATGTTGCTGGGCTTTGTGAGAAAGAAGTTGCTGAAAGTAGAAAGAGAGAGATCCTGCGGTTTTAGCCTTGCCTCACCAAAAGTGTTTAATTTTTGATGTGCTACATTTTCAGCCTGACCGAGCACTAGCAAGAGAGTACATTGACTACCTCAGCGACTTTTAAAATAAGATATTCACACTGTTTTTATTGACTTTGCTGGCTTTTGTTAAAAAAAGCTACTGAGAGTAGAGAGAGAGAGACGACAAACATGTTGGCAGCTTCAGAGAAATGAAAGTTAACGTGAGCGAGTGTTGCTGTAGCAACACTGCCAAGGCTCACTTTCACTCTCTGAAGCTGCCATGTCCTCTCTTTCTAGTACGGCCTTCTTATAATCTCCCAAATTTATGCCCCGCTAATGGAAAGCCAGAAATCTGTGCAGTACACCCCGGTAGCCGTAGCTTTTATAAATGGCTACTGCAGCCACACAGAAAACAGAGACCGAATCCAGGGACTCTGTATGTCCACCCCAACCACAAAATCCTAGACTACCCTAGCCACAACCCAAGGAGAAGCACCTGTCCACTGAGAGACATTCCTAGGAGAGGGTTTGGGGAGCTCAGGAGTCAACCCTCCAGCTGATACAATAGAACGCCTCCCGGGAAGCCAAGAAAGGGAAACCCTGGGCAGGAAGGTGAGCCAAGCTCCAGGACAGATGGCCCACAAAACAATCCACCAGCAGTTAGGCTCCATCTATCCATTGGAAAGTTCCAAGAGGCACAGAAAACACTGGAAGGAATCTGCAGAAACAATTTGAGCGACGGAGCTTCCGGACTTTCCAAAGTTCCAGGCTGCACTACTCTGCTCCAGGCTCAATCCCTGGATTCAGTCTCTGTTTTCTGTGTGGCTGCAGTAGCTGTTTATAAAAGCTACGGCTAGTGGGGTGTGCTGCACAGATTTCTGGCTTTTTCTTAGCGGGGCATAAATTTGGGAGATTATAAGAAGACTGTACTAGAGAGAGGGATGACATGTCAGCAGCTTTGGAGAAGTGAAAGTGAGCGCGACTCGTGCTTACTTTCACTTCTCTGAAGCTGCCGACATGTCGTCTCTCTCTCTCTCTAGTCTTAGTAGCTTTTTTCTAACAAAGACCAGTAAAGTGAATGAAACCAGTGCGAATGTGTTATTTTAAATGTATTTGAGGTAGTCAATGTACTCTCTTGCTAGTGCTCGGTCACGCTGAAAATGTAGCGTATCAGAAATTAAACACTGTTGGTGAGACAAGGATAAAACAGCTGTATCAACCAGATAAGTGTGTTTTTTAATTACTAATTTGTGTGAAACTGATAGCAAATGTAAGAGTCATGATGGTGGGGTTCAGGTGCTTGAGAGGCAGAGCTTTACAACAGCTGAGCTTTATGAGGGGCCAATAGGATTTATTGGAGATGACTACAGAACAGGATGACGTATAGGAGTGTTAAAGATATCATGATGACGTATAGGAACATGAAGATATCAATGTTATCTTCACTGGCTTCTTAAGATATCACTTTTTATACTGATGTTTATCTCAGCACATAAGTTGTATAAATATATATACTGTATATATATATATCTACATATTCGCACATAATGGGGGTGAGCAAAATGAGTAGTGGATAAAACCATGTATTCAGCACACAGTGATATAACTCTTGCTGAAAAATCACACTGTCATAATATTACCATTTATACGCATTGTGCTTACCTCACAGGCAGATATCATCACAGTGCTGATGTCACATTGGAACCCTGACTAATCATAGCTCTGCTGACACTACTGTCAACAAATGACACCCACACTATCAAACTCGCCTGCTAAATTATCATTGATGTCACCACTCACTACAGCCTGCATTCTAAATGGAACTGCTACACAAAACAGTCTCTGTTTCTCACTGCTACCTGCAACTACCTCAAGTTAGCACTGCAAAGAACACTCACTTGTGTCCCATAGTGTTTCTGAGACTCCCAGCCTATTATGATGCTGATCTCAGCTTCACTACAGCCTGCATTCTAAATGAAACTACTTCACAAGAAACTTTATTTCTCATTGCTACCTGCAACTTACTCAATTAGCATTGCAAAGGACACTCACCTGTGTCCCAGCCCATTACTGTGCTGATCTCAGCTTCACTACATCCTGCATTCTAAATGAAACTGCTTCACAAAAAAGTTTCTGTTTCTCACTGGTGCCTGAAACTTATTCAATTATCATTGCAAAGGACCCTCACCTGTGTCCCAGCCCATTACTGTGCTGATCTCAGCTTCACTACATCCTGCATTCTAAATGAAACTGCTTCACAAAAAAGTTTGTTTCTCACTGGTACCTGCACCTTATTCAATTAGCATTGCAAAAGACACTCATCTGTGTCCTGTAGTGTTTTTGAGACTCCCAGCCGATTCAGAAAACCTCACACACACTCAGACCACATACAGAAAGAGCAAAAAGCACACAGAAACAGGAAAAGAACACATGAAAACATAACAATATGTCTGGAGCTCCCACCTCCATTGTATAAATAGCACACATGATGAGCAGATCGTGTGCTATGGAAAATATTCTTACGCCTGCAGAGTGAGGTCTGGATACTCTCACTTGTACCTACAGCACTCATAAGTATCCAGAGCTCACTCTACAGGACTGAGAATATTTTCCATATCACACTCCTGCCCATCATGTATCCCCTCTCTCATATATTTTTACAATGGGGGTGATAGCTATTCCAGTGTAGTAAATATATATATATATATATATATGTTCTCATCTGAGTGAGATAAATGCCAATGACATCAGCAGAGTGAGATAAATTCCATTCATCTGTACTCTGCTGATGTCACCACTCACTCATTAAAGCCTGCATTCTAAATGAAGCTGCTTCAAAAAACAGTTTCTCTTTCTCACTGAAGCCTGCAACTTACTCAATTAGCGTTGCAAAAGACACTCACCTGTGTCCCGCAGTGTTTCTGAGACTCCCAGCCCATTAATGTGCTGATCTCATCTTCACAACAGCCTGCATTCTAAATAAAACTGCTTTACAAAACAATTTCTCTTTTTCACTGAGGCCTTCAAGTTACTCAATTAGCATTGCAAAGTACTCTCGCTTGTGCCCCATAGTGTTTCTCAGACTCCCAGCCCATTACTGTGCTGATCTCAGCTTCACAACAGCCTGCATTCTAAATGAAACTGCTTCACAAAACAGTTTCTCTTTCTCATGGAGGCATGCAAGTTACTCAATTACCATTGCAAAGGGAACTCACCTGTGTGCCATAGTGTTTGAGACTCCCAGCCCATTCAGAAAAACTCACACACACTCAGACCACAGGCAGGAATAGCAGACAGCACACGGAAACAGGAAAAGAACACAGGAAAACATAACAATATGCCTGGATCTCTCACCCCTCATTGTATGACTAGCACACACGATGTGCAGATCCTGTGCTATGGAAAATATTCGCACTCCAGCAGACTGAGCTCTGGATACTCTCACTCATGCCTTCGGCACTTGTGAATATCCAAAGCTCACTCTGCAGAAGTGAGAATATTTTCCATAACCCACTCCTGCCCATCATGTATTTTATATGTATCTATCTATACATATCTATATCTATATCTATATATATATATCTATATATATATATATATATATATATATATATATATATATATATATATTTATACAAAGTATGTTTTGGGATAACTGCATGCATAACAACTGATATCTAAGAGTGAAGATATTGTTGACATCTTCACGATCCTATATGTCATCTGTTATCTCCATGTTACTATACGTCATATCGAAACTTATCTGGCAGATCCTGCTACTGGTTTCGACATTTCATCAAGTCACTTTCACTTTTATAGCATTTATCAAACGTTACCGAGCCATGTCAATGATGTCCTCACAATACTGAAAGAACCGTACTCTCTTTTATAAAATTATAAACTTTGCCTTTTTTCTATTAATTTGCATTAATCCTCTAATCCTCTAACTGTGTAAAAAATCTAGCCCCCTCAGTTTTCATCCTCATTTGTAGCATGACCGAGCAATATGATTTATCTGGTGGCAAAAACACTGTGTACTAAGAAAGAAAAAATCATAATTTTATTCCATTTATTTGAAAGAAGCCACCAACTGTAAAGAGATGACAATGAGTGAGTCGGTGGCTTCAGAGTATTAGATGGAAGCACAAGCGAGTTTGCTATAGCAATGCTTGCTTGCAGTTCCGTCTACTACTCTGAAGCTGACGAATCGCTCATTGTCATTTCGCCACAGTCTGCAGCTTCATTCAGATAAACACAGTAAAATTACAAAAAGAGGAGATTCTCTTATATTTTTTTCTACAGACTGCTTCTACCACCAAATAACTCATACTGCGCGTGGCCACACTATAAAGCAATACAAAAAGTGAAAGTGCTGATAGGTGAAAAATGAAACCCATACTGTAACAATACCACAAATTGCAACATTAACCAGATAACTTTTTATTCAAAAATGAATTTTCTTTTACAGACTATGGAAGGCTTGGGGGGGTTAAACATACTAACTCATCTGGTATACAGGGGGTCAAAATCTCTGTCTAGGAATTCCAAACCTCTACATCAGGAATCACCTTAAACGGAGATATAGAGGACATGTGCTGCAGGAAATCCCAAAACATACATTGTATAAACAGAACATGACATGGCCTGACTGAAGATATCATATTTATCTTCACTTGAGGCCACTGACATCAAAATATCTCACTCATGGCTTCGCCACTCGTGAGATATCATGATATCATTGTTCTCGCATGAAGATAAATATGATATCTTCAGTCAGGCCATGTCATATCCCATATGTGTGTGTGTGTATATATATATATATATATATATATATATATATATATATATATATATATATATATATATATATATTATGGTAATATGATACTGCTACCATAGTTAGGGATGAGTAGCACTTTTAAGGTTAAAGGGTGAAATTGTGCACCTTAATAGCTTTGCCATCGTTCAACAGATTTGCCTGAAATTTGGTATGCATGGTCAGGCATGGTAATTCCTGGGATATGCCAACTTTTGTGTGGGTTGGATATATGGCTGTGAAGTTATTGAGTGACATCCATGTGCACAATTACACTTTTTTGTGCATTCTTTGCTCACGCCTACAGGTCGCACGGTTTGCACGACTGATCCAAAAACTTCAGGGAACATGTTGCTAGGATCCCCGATGTGCCTTTTGAAGATTTTGTGAAAAAATATTGAACGGTTCAAAAGTTATTCAAAAAACAAGTTCCCATTATAAGTCAATGGGAAAAGTTGACAAAAAGTTTAACACTTTCTCAAATGTACTTTTTAGTGTCTCAAATGGCCCTAGTAGTGTCGCAAATCTGCCATTTTTTTCAGTTACTGATCAGAAAAATGCTTGCCATTTAAAACTGGGACCCTCTAGGAACACAATTATTTTTGTGTTCACCTAGTCAGACCCTCAGGATGCTAGCCATGTCTTTATTTTGGGGTTAAACACCCCAGAAATATGTTTTCAAATTTCTGGAAAAAGTAGTGTCACAAAGTAATTATGCACCTGTGACACTTTCACAAAATTTTGCGAACGTTTTCACAAATTGCGACACTGCTTTTCCAGACTATGGCCAAAATGACAGGAGTTCTTTGCCACCCTGCTGCAAAAGAGTGGTTTGGTCTTTTGAGCTGAAATTTGGAGTAAAGGCAGCCAACATCTCTCAGATGTGCCTTTTTGGTGGTTTGGTGACAAAATATTGCACAGCTGCCAAGTTACGGTACACCAAAGTTGATGTTTTTTTCCCATAGACTAACATGGTGGCATTTACCGCACATTTCGGGGCTTGTACCTTGGAAATGGTGTGAGATACGGAATTTTTGTCATGACAATGTGTAGCCCTATGGGCTATGCATTCAGCAAAATCCTAGCCAGGAAACTTGTGAATAATGTAAAATTTAAATTTCTTTTCTACGTAGCACGGTTCCTGAGATATAAGCAATTTAGTATTCTGACTCCTCATTTTCTGCTCCGAGCCCTATTATTATGTATACATCCTTTGTACTCTCTGTGTTTCTCTATGCAGCTGTTGGGGAAACCAGGGTGTGCGCTCCAGTTACTGTTACACATAGCGTTTCCATTGCGTTTCCGTACCCGTTTACGTTAGCGTTCCTGTGTATGCCACTGTGTGCGTTATCCTTTGCATTTCTGTTTGCGCTTGTGTTTGCATTACTCTTACCATTTGTGTCTATAGTACTGTTTCTGTTTGTCTTTCACTTTGTGTCACCGTGCACATTACCATTTGCATTTGCGGCCGCCCTTCTGTTTGCGTTTGTCTTTCGTTTTGCGTCATTGTTGTTGTTACTGTTATCATTAGCATTTCCAATTGCGTTCCCATGCCCGTGTGCATTACGGTTTGCATTTTCATATGCGCTTGCGTTTCTGTTTCCTTTGGCATTATCGTTGTTGTTACCATTACCATTTGTGTTTCCAATTGTGGTACCGTGACCCTGCGGGTTACAGGTTGCGTTTCCATGCGCGCTTGCATTTGTGTTTCCGTGTCTGTTTCCTTTGGCATTATTATTGCTGTTACTGTTACCATTAGTGTTTACAATTGCGGTACCATGACCGTGCGCATTATGGTTTGCATTTACGTATGTGCTTGCGTTTGTGTTTCTGTTTTCTTTGGCGTTATTGTTGCTGTTACTGTTACCATTTGCATTTACAATTGTGGTACCATGACCATGCACGTTATGGTTTGTGTTTCCATGCATGCTTGGGTTCATATTTCCATTTCTGTTTCCTTTGGCGTTATTTTAGCTGTTACCATTACCATTTGCATTTCCAATTGTGGTACTGTGACCATGCATGTTATGGTTTGTGTTCCATGCACGCTTGTGTTTGCCTTTCCATTTCTGTTTCCTTTGGCGTTATTTTTGCTGTTACTGTTACCATTTGCATTTGCAATTGCAGTACCATGACTGTGCATGTTACCCTTTGCGTTTCCATACGTGCTTGCATTTGCCTTTCTGTTTTGGTTCCCTTTGGCATTATTGTTGCTGTAACAGTTAATATTTGTGTTTACAATAGTGGTACCATGATTGTGCATGTTACCAGTTGTATTTCCATATGTGCTCGTGTCTCCGTTTGCTTCACTGTTTGCTTTGGCGTCACTTTGCACTTGCATTTCTAGTAACGTTTGAGTTACCATTTACATTTGTGTCACCATGTTTGTAGCCATTAGCACTTTGCATCTCCATTGCAGTTACCATTACTATGTGACAAGACATCACATGGTGAAGTTAACATGAAGAATAACACCAAAGGAAACAGAAACGGAAACGGGAACGCAAGCACATACGGAACCGCAAACCGTAACATGCACAGTCAGGTTACCGCAATTGTAAATGTAAATGGTAATGGTAACATCAACAATAACACCAAAGGAAACAGAAATGCAAAAAGAAATGCAAGTGCGTATGGAAACACAAACCGTGACGTGTGTGGTCACAGTATGGCAATTGGAAGTGCAAATGGTAACGTTAACAGCAAAAAAATAATGGCAAAGTAAAGAGGAATAGAAACACGAATGCAAGTGCATACACAAACAAGAACGCAAAGGCTAACGCACATGGTGGCATACACGGGAACGGAAACGCGAACGCGTACAGAAACACAAGTGGTAATGGTAACTGTAACAGTAACAGAAGCGACACCCTGGTTTTGCCCAACAGCTGCATAGAGAAACACAGTGTATACAAAAAAATGTATGCATAATAATGGGCCTCAGAGCAGAAAATGAGCTGTTGGAATACTAAATTGCTTATATCTCAGTAACCGTACGACGTAGAAAAAAAAATTCACATGAGTCATGATTTTCCTGGCTACATTTTTGCTGAATGGGTAGCCCATGGGGCTATGCATTGTCATGATGAAAATTCCGCATCTCACACCATTTTCGAGATACGAGCCCTGAAAGGCACGGCATACACCACCTTATTAATGTATGGGAAAAAAATGCCAACTTTGGAGTACCATAACTTGTGATCTGTTCAATATTTTGTTACCAAACCATGAAAAGGCATGTTTGTGAGATGTTGGCTGCTTTCCCTCCAAATTTCAGCCCAAAAGACCAAACCGTTCTTTCACAGCAGGCTGGCAAAGAATTCCTGTCATTTTGCCATAGTCTGGAAAAGTACTTTCGCAATTTGTGACACTTTTAGCAAAAATTTGCGAAAGTGTCACAAGTGCAACACTACTGTTTACAGAAATTTGAAAAACGTATTTCTAGAGTGTTTAACCCCAAAATAAAGACATGGCTAGCATCCTCAGGGTCTGACTAGGTGAACACAGAAAGAATTGTGTCCCTAGAGGGTCCCAATTTTAAATGCCAATAATTTTTCTGATCAGTAACTGAAAACAAAATGGCAGATTTGTGACACTACTAGGGCCATTTGCGACACTAAAAAGTGCATTTATGACACTTTTGAATTTTTGTTAACTTTTCCCATTGACTTATAATGCGAACTTGTTTTTTGAATAATATTTGAACAGTTCAATATTTTTTCATTAAATCATCAAAAGACCCATCGGGGACCCTGGTGGCACATTCCCTGAAGTTTTCAGACCCATTGCGCAAACTGTGCGACCTGTAGATGAGAGCAAGGAATTCGCAAAAAAGTGTAATTACGCTTTCGGTTGTTGCTTAGTAACTCTGCAGCTGCATATCTGACTGGTACGAATGTTGGCAGATCCAAAGATCTACAATGCCCAACTATGCCTGCCAAATTTCAGGCAAATTTGTTGAACGGTGGCAAAGTTATTAAAGTGAAAAATGTTACCCTTTAACCTTAAAAGTGCTACTCAACCCTAACTATGGTAGCACTACCATGCTACCATATATATATATATATATATATATATATATATATATACATACATATATACATATATACATATATATACACACACACCTTTGCAAAGTGTCATTAATGCTTCAGTTAGGTTGATGTCACAGTGACAGAAAATTTGGAAATTCGATGTTAGGGTTAACCCCCCACCACCCAACCCAACCCCACCCCACCCCATCCTCCACACACCAACAGGCGTCAGGGTGTGCCATGGTCACTCAGGCCCAACTCTCACCCCATTCCATGTGTAAGCAAGCTGACATGGTAAGTACAGGAGAATGAGGTGAGAGTTGGACTGATAACCCTATGGCACACCACAACATCTGTTGGCGTGGAAGATAGAGGGGTGGGTGGTAGGGGGTAACCATAACATCGAATTTCCAACTTTTGTCCTGTGACATCAACCTGAACTGATGCAATAGCAATGTTTTTTTTTCCTTCCTTTTTGAAAAAGTGTAATGTAACCTGTAAATGGTATGTGTTAGTGGGCCCCGCACTTCCAGCAAACTGCCCATTTGTGCATAATGATATATGTCTGTGGAAGCGCGGGCCCTCTGGGCCCTGCTATCCCACTTACACATAACTACAGAGCCATACAGCAGCCCTGTAGTGCAAGGAACAGTTGTAACACTTATTTGCCAATATCTCAGCAACTGTAGCAGCTATGAAAAAATTCCAGTGCCATTGTAATCATGACAGCAAGCCAAGCATGCAAGATAAGTTGACAAAATCTGTATCTCGAATAGTTTCTGAGATATGGGCACTGAAAAACACTGTGGGTGCTAACTTTGAGGGCCTAATACTGGCCTACGGACATGAAAATGAGCCATTAGAATACTAATTTCCAAATTTGTCAGTAACCATACAAGATAGAGAAAAAAAAAATCCAAAATTCATGGTATTCATGACTTTCAAACCTGCATCTGTACTTAGTCCCCTATAGGAGGACTAAGAGTTTTTGTGACAAAAAAATCCGTATCTTGAATTGTTTTTGAGATATGGGCACTGAAAGGCATCACGGTCACAGCAATGTTATCCTATGGGACATTTCTCAGCTTCGAAACGCTGTGACTTTGGGACTACTGAATGTTTTGTTACCAAAGCACCAAAAGGCACACCTGTGGTACTGGGGCTTGCCACCCTGCAAATTTCAGGCCAAAAGTACAATCCATCTTAGCACTGCGAAGTGACAAAGAAAACAACATATTAGAAAATGTGTTCATGTAGCCTTATCGTGATTACTTTAATGTGTTCATGGCACTCCTGTCTCTATAATGGGAATGTTGTTGTGCACAGAAAAATGTTGTCAAGGTTACTTTTGTTTGATCGCGATTGTATTTTTTGGCAACAAAAATGTTGCCATGATCAGAAAATGGCAAAATGGTAGAACAAGTTTGAAAAACATATTTCCAGACCAGCTGATAAAAAACTAATGTTCCTCAGGGCCTGATTAGATAAGCACAACTGTTAGTTTTTACCAAAGGGCATTATTTTTCGAGTTGCAATGTTTTTGGTCTCTCACTGACTGAAAACAAGATGTCAGCAGCACAAAAACAAATTCAAGGAGCACAACAACAAAATGTTATCACTAAAATTTTCACAATGCACATATACATTTTCCCATAGGTTATAATGGGACATGAAAAAGTTGAATAACTTTTGAATGGATTAACATTTTTTCACCAGCTCTTCAAAAGGCACCAGTTCAACCCAGGCCACAAATAGACAAATAAATTTGAATCCACTGAAATGCATTCTTCAGTCCATTATGGCCGACCGAAGAAATACACAAAAGTTGACCCTTTTGCATGTTTTGAACACCCCATGATTTTGCAACTGTACATCCAACCAGAACAAAACTTTCCAGATCCAGAGATATATGGTTGGCAGCCATGTGTGCAACATTTCAGGCAAATCAGACAAACAGTTGCAAAGTTAATAATGTTCTAAATGTGAAGTTTAACATAGAAATGAAATGCCAGTGGAACCCTAGCTATACCTGCCCTACTGAGCAGGTATTATATATATATACACACACACACACACACACACACACACACACACACACACACACACACTGGGGTGAGTGGTAAATGAGTGAGATAAAACAGTGAATCATCCTCTGCAGTGTGATATTTCTATCCTCTGCTCTACTGTGATGATATCAGCTATTTTCACACAGAGATCACAAAAGGTCATCAGTCTAGGCAGCTTTCCCCTCAGAATGCAAGAAACACCTGCGCTGTTACCATAGACACAAATGTAGAACTACTTCAGAGGTCTCACTGCTGCCTACAGCTAACTCAATGAGCATTACAAAACACACCTACCCCCCCACCAACTTCCAGCTCATTACTGTGACTGCAGCCAGAATTCTAAACAGCACAGCTTCACAGAACAGTCTAAACTACTGCCTGCAGCTAACTCAACTACCACTGAAACACACTCACACTTGTTCCTCAAACTGATTATCACCCATTACAATTACTGTGATACTATCAGCTTGACTACAGCCAGAATCCTAAAGAGCACAATTTCACAGAACACTCTGCACTCTGCCAGCAGCTAACTTAATTACCACTGAAAACAGTATCCGCTGTTCTGACACTCTGCCTCTGAGCTCATTACAATTATTGTGATGCTCTCAGCTTCACTGCAGCCAGACTTCTAAACAATACAGCCTCACAAAAGTATGTTTCTCACTCCTACCTAAAACTAACTCATTTAGCATTGCAAAACACACTCACGTCTCCCAGAGTTTATAACACTGCTAGCCCATTCAGAAAAGCTCAAACACAGAATGAGCAAACACATAAACAGAAACAGAACACAAGAGAGCATAACTAAACTTCTAAAACTCTTGGCCGTATTGTATATATTGAATACATGATGGTCAGATAGTGTGCTATGGCAAATATTGTCACTCCTGCATCATGAGCTCTGGATATCTCACTCGTGCCTTCGGCACTTGTGAGATATCCAGAGCTCACTCTGCAGGCATGACAATATTTGCCATATCACACTCATGTCCATCATGTATCCTATAGATATATATATATATATATATATATATATAATATATATATATATATATATATATATATATATATATATATATATATATACAGTAAGCACCCCTATAGTTCGGGTTATGAAGGCACTACTATGTTAAACTCAAACCTTTGCATGTTAATAGCTTTGAACCTGTTCAACAGATTGGCATGAAATTTGGTATGTGTGGTGGGGCATGGTAGAGCACTTGATCTGCCAAATTTCATTTTGGTCAGACTTACAGTTTTTGTGCACCAAAATGCTGAAAAATGCACTTTTCGCCAGTTATGTGGGCAGTTTTTCGGATTTTGTCCATGGTGCTGCACAGCTGTCACGTGGTGTGCCACACTGAGACTTAGTTAATCTGAAAGAGCTTGGGTCAAGGAACATGCCACTTTTCATTTGGTGAAAAAATATTAATCCATTTAAAAGTTATTAAAGTTTTAAGTTCCCATTATAAGTTAACGGGAAAATTTATATGGTTATTTTGCAAATGAAGAATGGAGTTTTGGCCATCTGGTTCCTCCTCATGATCAAAGAATTTGCAGGCTCACAATCAAAGAATCTTTGACCCCGAGAAATGCTTTGATTGCGTTGGCTGCCATCTTGTTTTCACTTTCCGACCAGAAAAAAATCAAATTTCTCGGCTCGGGGGGACTTCTGAAGTAAAACTATGCTGGGTTTTATTCAGGGGTCTTCCCTCTATTGAGCCGTGCCTGTGGTTCTATTAAAATGGTAAAAAAATAGAGTTTTACACTTTTTATTCTTTGATCACGGCTCGCTAATGATCTTTGATCGCGAGCCTGCAAATTCTTTGATCGTGAGATTCTTTGACCGTGATCTTTGATCGCGAGGTGATGACCAGGTGGCCAGATTAAAAAATTAAATTTCTCAGCTCAGGGTGACCTAGAAACACAAAGTAGGATGGGGTTTGCTCAGGGAGCTTCGTTTAATTGAACCATGCCAGTGGCTTAATGTTTTTATGTGTAAAACTTCACTTTTCATATATTTTCTTCTTTGATCACTAGCCTGCAAATTCTTTGAACGCCAGATTCTTTGACTGCGACCTTTGATCGTGAGGGTGATGACCAGATGGCTAGATGAAAAAATCAAATTTATTAGCCCAGGGGTGACCTAGAAACTCAAACTAGGATGGGTTTTGTTCAGGGGACTTCATTTTATTGAGGCATGGCTGTGGTTTCATGTCTTTATGTATAACAATTTAGTTTTACTATTTTTTATTCTTTGGTCATGAGTCTGCAAATTCTTTGATCATGAGCCTGCAAATTCTTTGACTGCAAGATTCTTTGACAGCAATCTTTGATCATGAAGAAGGGACTAGATGGCCAGATTTGGAAGCAACAGATAGTCCAATTTAACAATTTTTTAAATTAAATATCTCGGAAACGGTTTGGTCTTTTTACTTGAAAATTGGAGGGTGTTCACAGGATGTCCTGTACATGTGAATTATGATGTTTATGTGTCAGACAATACATTTATTGCAGAGATATTGTGTGGTGCAGTTAATGTTTTGCAAATAGCATTTTCCATTGTGGTAGTGGCTTGAACTTTATAGGGTAGCTGGCCTTACTGCTGTAGATTACTTTTTAGTCATTAGGTGTGTAAAATATAAACAGGTGCAGAATTTGTCAACTGCAATGAATGAAAATATATAGGAGTGAGAGCGGAGTTGGGCTGGATGCACACAGAGACTAAGTCCCAACTCTTCTCCAGAGACTAAGTCTCCACAGAGGTGGATGGGGGCCATCAGGGATTGTCTCTGCCCAGCATGAGGTGCCTTCCCTGGGCCTCGTCAGCAGGAGACCTGGGGCTGGATGGTAAGAGCCTGCCAGAGACAAAGTCCCATCGGAGGTTGCCATGGGTTGGTGGGAACTGCCTGTAGCCAGGCCAGTGGTGCCTTCCCTGCACTGCGAGCCTGGGAGCCTGAGTGTAGGGCTGGAGCTCTGGCCCTGGAGCCAGGAGACTAAGTCCCATCGTGATGAGATGGCCCAACCCTTGCTCCAGAGGGTGGGAATGAACCCAGATTTGCACCCCTTGGGCTGAGCCGAGTTCCAGGAGGTCGGGTTCAGGGTGTGCCTTTGACCTGGTGAAGGGCTGAAGGGGACTTTGGGCCCAACATTTAGAGGCAGGTTTCTGGACCAGATGTCCCACGGCATGAACAGATGGCCAAACCCCGGCTCCAGAAGGTGGGAATGAACTCAGATTTGCTCCCCTCTGGCCTAGCTGAGTAACATGAGGTCAGTCTCAGGGTGTGACTTTGTCCCAGCAAAGGGCTGAAGGGGACTTTGGGCACAACACCTAGAGGCAGGTTCAAGGAGATTTTTGTCAACATGTTTTTTTGTGCAAAATCCAGAGACTAAGTCCCTACGGAAGTATTCAAGGACTCCTAGGGGCACTCTGGATCCAGGGATGAAGGGCCTTCCTGGGCTAGTCCTCGGGGCTAAGTGCCTGGTGGTTGGAGGTTGGGTTCAGAGTTGACACTTTGCGACAAAATCACAAAGTCTGGATATCCTTGCCTTCGGGGCCTGGTGGTGCCCTTTTGACCCAGGGCTGATGCCTTGCTGCTGGGTCAGGGAGATTCTTGGTCACCCTGGACTGAGTCCCTTCTTCTGGACACCGCTCAGCTCAAATGACCGTGGCCGGGGTGTCCCACTAGACACCTCCTGGCTGTGGGAGTCAGGGGCACTGACACCAACACCCACTGATCGATCTGGCAGATGGTCTCCTACTTGGGAAGGGCCCTCCCAGTCTGGTTCATCCAGTCATGGAGTGGCTTCTCCCCGCATGGAGCACAGGTGGGCCAGAGACCTTGGTCCCTGGCTTCTCCCCTTCACAGCGAGACCGAGTAGCCTGGGCTGGACATCGGGGTCCTGTTGGGCAGCAGGGCAGGCTGCTCCCTGGCCACCTGCTGGCCTGGTGCCAGCCCCCATCCCCACATGGAGCACAGCCATTTCTCTGAGCATTGAGGTCCACCAGGGCCACCCCACCTCTCTATCCCAAAGCTGCAGCACCCCAGCCCTCGACTCACACCCAGGGAGTCCTCCTTCAGAGGCCCTCCACCCAGCTTGGAGGTCCGGGCCCCGGCCCCTCCTCTGGCTACTCCCCTTTGGTGCGACTATCTGGTCGATCCTGCCAGTAGCATATGCTCGTCTCAAAGATTAAGCCATGCAAGTCTAAGTACAAATGGATGGTACAGTGAAACTTCGAATGGCTCATTAAATCAGTTATGGTTCCTTTGATCGCTCCAACGTTACTTGGATAACTGTGGTAATTCTAGAGCTAATACATGCTGATGAGCGCTGACCTTCGAGGATGCATGCATTTATCAAACCAAAACCAATCCAGGTCTCGGCCTGGCAGCTTTGGTGACTCTAGATAAACTCAGACCAATCACATGCCCTTGTGGCGGCAACGTGACATTCGAATATCTGCCCTATCAACTTCTGATGGTACTATCTGTGCCTACCATGGTGACCACGGGTAACAGGGAATCAGGGTTTAATTCCAGACAGGGAGCCTAAGAAATGGTTACCATATCCATGGAAGGCAGCAGGCATGCAAATTACCCACTCCCAAATCGGGGAGGTAGTGATGAAAAATAACAATACAGGACTCTTTTGAGACCCTGTAATTGGAATGAGTACACTTTAAATCCTTTAACAAGGATCTATTGGAGGGCAAGTTTGGTGCCAGCAGCCATGGTAATTCCAGCTCCAATAGCGTATATTAAAGTTGCTGCAGTTATAAAGCTCGTAGTTGGATCTTGGGATCGGGCTGGTGGTCTGCCGTGAGATGAGCTACCACCTGTCCCAGCCCCTGCCTCTCGGTGCTCCCTTGATACTCTTAACTGAGTGTCCTGGGGGTCCGAAGTGTTTACTTTGAAAAAATTAAAGTGTTCAAAGCAGGCCGGTCACTTGAATACTTCAGCTAGGAATAATGGAATAGGACTCTGGTTCTATTTTGTTGGTCTTCAGAACTGGGGCCATGATTAAGAGGGATGGCCGGGGGAATTCATATTGTGCCACTAGAGGTGAAATTCTTGGACCGGTGCAAGACGAACAAAAGAAAAAGCATTTGCTAAGAAAGTTTTCATTAATCAAGAATGAAAGTCGGAGGTTCGGAGACGATCAGATACCGTCGTAGTTCTGACAATAAACGATGCCGACTAGCGATCTGGTGGTGTTATTCTCATGACCCATCGGGGAGCTTCCGGGAAACCAAAGTCTTTGGGTTCCGGGGGGAGTATGGTTGCAAAGCTGAAACTTAAAGGAATTGATGGAAGGGCACCACCAGGAGTGGAGCTTGCAGCTTTATTTGACTCAACATGGGAAACCTCACCCGGCCCGGACATGGAAAGGATTGACAGATTGATAGCTCTTTCTTGATTCTGTGGGTGATGGTGCATGGCCGTTCTTAGTTGGTGGAGCAATTTGTCTGGTTAATTCCGATAACAAATGAGACTCAGCCATGCTAACTAGTTATGCGGTCCCGTGCAGTCATCTCCAACTTCTTAGAGGGACAAGTGGCTTTCAGCCACGAGAGATTGAACAATAACAGGTCTGTGATGCCCTTAGATGTCCAGGGCTGCACGCGTGCTACACTGAATGGATCAGCATGTGTCTACCCTTGGCCAACAGGTCCGAGTAATCTGTTAAACCCCATTCATGATAGGGACTAGGGATTGCAATTATTCCCATGAACAAGGAATTCCCAGTAAGTGCGGGTCATAAGCTCACGTTGATTAAGTCCCTGCCCTTTGTACACACCGCCCGTCACTACTACTGATTGGATGGTTTAGTGAGGTCCTCAGATTGGCCCCACTGGAGTCGGTCACAGCCCTGGTGGTGCACGGAAAAGATGATCAAACTTGACTATCTAGAGGAAGGAAAAGTCGTAACAAGGTTTACGTAGGTGAACCTGTGGAAGGATCATTAACAGATCAGTCTGGGATGGCGACGGCCATGGGCAATGACAGAACCTGAGCCCGGGAGGCTCCCAGGGTGGCCTGCGGGACCGAGTCTGCACTGCCCGGGGCACCCAGGCAGCCCCCGCCTCCAGCCGGGGTTTCCAACTTTGGCCTCCGATGGGTGGCTGGGTCCCCCTCTGTGGAGGGGGACCCGGCTGCATGTGACTCCTTGCCATGGCCAAACCAGGGGACCGCCATGGATGGGGTGGCCAGAGCACGGTGCTACCCAGTGGGTGCCAACCTGGAAGAGGGAGCCAATGATGCAGGCACCATGCCACCCTCCTCCTGCACTGGGGACACCCTCTGGGACCAGTCACCATCCCCTCACCCCCAGTCTCGGGTACCTAGCTGGACACCCCCATGTCCCCATGGGTCATCAGTTTAAAGACTCTGGTGGCCCATGCAGAACCTCCCTGCTGGCCCACGTGGGTCATCGAGGGAACCCTGCTTTCCAGCGGCGTGGGGCCAGTAACCCCAGGCCAGGCACCTGGATGTTGTGTGAAACCCTGGCCTTCTTTCTGGGTGGTGACCCAGCCTACTCCACAGCCCTCTAGTGACAGAGGCCCGGCTCCCCCCAAGCTGGGGGAACAGGTGAGAGAACCATGATGACTCGTAGCGGTGGATCACTTGGCTCGTGCGTCAATGAAGAATGCAGCGAGCTGCGAGAACTAATGTGAATTGCAGTACACATTGATCATCGACACTTTGAACGCACCTTGCGGCCCCGGGTTACTCCTGGGGCTACGCCTGTCTGAGGGTCATTGTGCCATCAATTACCCAAGGGGTCCCCCCCGATGGAGTGGCTGGGAAGTCATGGGACCCTAGGGCCCCCATCCCTCCAAGGTGAGACCTGGAGAACCTCTGTCCCATGGGAGTCTGCTGGGACATGGCGTTGTTTCCCGGTGAGCACTGGGCCATGCAGGGCTTCTGGGCCCTCCATCCCCCCACCAGTGCAGATGGAAGGGAGCTCAGAGCCAGCTACAAATCACTGCAGCACCCCCAATGTGGGGGAGGTGCCGCGTTGGACCACCTGAGGTGGACGTCCCAGTCCCTGGGGCTGTCAGTGGTTCACCGCTGGGCTGCCCCAGAGGGACCCTGTCTCCCCAGCCCCCAGTGCCTGGATCAGCAGCCTGTGGTCTGCCTTCCATCCCTTCCCCATGGGGTTCTCCACCCTGAGGCCTGGAAGGCCCCCTCCACCTCAGCGGGACTGGCCGCTGACCCCTACCCTCTCAGAACCCGCTGAATTTAGGCATATTACTAAGTGAAGGAAAAGAAACTAACCAGGATTCCCTCAGTAACGGCAAGTGAAGAGGGAAGAGCCCAGCACCGAATCCCCATCTGCCTGGCAGGTAGGGGAAATGTGGCGTACAGAAGTCCGTCTCCCCAGCGTCGCCCTGGGGCCCAAGTCCTTGTGATCGATGCTCAGCCCGTAAATGGCGTGAGGCCAGTAGTGGCCCCTGGCACACTGGAATCAGGTCTTCTTGGAGTTGGGTTGTTTGTGAATGCAGCCCAAAGTGGGTGGTAAACTCCATCTAAGGCTAAACACCGGCATGAGACCGATAGTCGACAAGTACCGTAAGGGAAAGTTGAAAAGAACTTTGAAGAGAGAGTTCAAGAGGACGTGAAACCATTCAGAGGTAAACAGGTGGGGTCCAAGCAGTCCACCCAGAGGATTCAACTCAGCAGGCCGGTCGGCCACCCAGGAAGGTGGATCCCTGACAGGGGACCGTCCCCCATGTGAGCCCAGCCCCCATCAGGTGCACTTTCACCATGGTGGTACACCACGACTGGCTCTGGGTCAGCTGGGAAGGCCAGTGGGAAGGTGGCTCCCCTCCCCAGAGGGGAGTGTTAAGCCCCCGGCAGCAGATCTCACCATATCCTGGGGTTGTGGGAGACAACCACCACCGCACCCTCCTCCTGCCCTCCTGGGGGGGAGGCGTGACTGTCAACTGGGTCAGACTGTCCTCAGTGTGGCCCGACCGTGTCATGCCACTGGGCCAGGAGGCTCACCGCAGGTGCTCGGGCTCAGTGGCGATGTCGGTTACCTACCTGTCCCATCTTGAAACACGGACCAAGGAGTCTAACAGGTGCATGAGTCCGAGGGTGGCACGAAACCCCACAGTGCAATGAAAGTGAGGGCCAGCATGCACCAGCTGAGGTGGGATCCCTCCGCCCCACGTGGGGGGAACATCACTGGCCTGTCTAACCCATCCTGTTGGGGAGGTGGAGCATGAGTGTACCTGGTGGGACCCGAAAGATAGAGAACTATGCCTGGGCAGGGCAAAGCCAGAGGAAATTCTGGTGGAGGTCCGTAGTGGTCCTGACGTGCAAATCGGTCGTCTGACCTGGGTATGGGGCGAAAGACTAATCGAACCATCTAGTAGCTGGTTCCCTCTGAAGTTTCCCTCAGGACAGCTGGCACTTGGTACGCAGTTTTATCTGGTAAAG